>CM042015.1:28056006-28516006 GCA_023525715.1 Cichorium intybus
TGCATGAGCAATATCTGGTCTTGTGCATACTATTGCATACATCAAACTACCAACTGCAGATGCATAAGGAACTTTAGCCATCTGTTCTTTGTCTTCTTCCGTCTTTGGGGATTGCTTCTTTGAGAGTTTCAATTCACTTCCCAAAGGTGTACTTCTTGCCTTGGCATCTGCCATGCTGAACTTTTCTAAAACTTTCTTGATGTACTTCGTTTGTGAAAGTTTTAATATACTGGTAACTCTGTTCCTGGCTATGCTCATGCCCAATATCTGCTTAGCAGTCCCTAGGTCCTTCATCTCGAACTCTCTAGACAACTGCTTTTTAAGCTTGTTGATCTCTTGCATGTCGGATCCAGCGATCAACATGTCATCAACATATAGTAATAGGATGATGTATGAGGAGCTAAATTTCTTTAAGTAACAAAAGTGATCCATCTCACATCTGCGATACCCACTCATTTGCATGAAGCTATCAAACTTCAAGTACCATTGTCTTGGAGCTTGCTTCAAACCATACAGACTTTTCTTTAACTTGCACACCAGGTTTTCCTTGCCAACTGTTGGGAAACCCTCTGGTTGTGCCATGTAGATGTCTTATTCCAGGTCACCATGAAGAAAAGTTGTTTTCACATCTAGCTGCTCTAGATGGAGATCTTCAGAGGCTACAATTCCTAAGACCATTCTGATTGTAGTCATCTTCACAACTGGAGAGAAGATCTCATTATAATCGACCCCTCTTTTCTGTTGGAACCCCTTGATCACTAATCGTGCCTTGTATCTTATACTGCCATCAATCTCATCCTTTACCCGGAACACCCACTTGTTCTGCGGTGCTTTCTTCCCTGCTGGGAGCTTGACCAAGGACCAAGTATGGTTCTTGTCAAGTGAGCTCAATTCGTCTACCATAGCCTTCTTCCACTGTATGGAATCTTTCATCCTCAAGGCCTCTGGATAGGACTCAGGTTCACCATTCTCAGTCAGCAACAAGTAATTAGTTGAAGGAGAATACCTCACTAGAGGTCTTCGTACTCTAGTGGATCTACGAACAGTAGGAGTTGAGGTCTCTGTATCATCTGCAACCTCATCATTAAAAATACTTCCATCAGTGCTCCCACTATCTCCATATATATTAGAGCTCCCACTGCTTCCTGAACTTTCACCTATTTGTGGAGTACTGATAGGTTTCACAACATCATCTTCAGAGATCTCTTCAAACTCGACTTGACTATCTGCTTTCTCTGGTTGCTTGTTTCTGCCTGAGCTCTATGCAAGTTTATATTTATATAGGACATTCTCGTTGAACACCACATCCCGGCTTCTGATAACCCTTTTATTTTGGTTATCCCAGAAGCGGTACCCCATGTCATCCAACCCATAGCCTATAAAAATGCATTTCTTTGCCTTTGCCTCTAGCTTGTCTCTCTCCGAGTCTTTAACTTTGACATATGAGACACAACCGAAAACCTTCAAGTGTTTGAGAGAAATCTCACGACCTTGCCATTCCTCTTCTGGAATCTTGAACCGTATGGGGACTGAGGGTCCTCTGTTAATTAAATACGCTGATGTGTTGACCGCATCTGCCCAGAACATCTTTGGTAAACCTGCATGCAGTCTCATGCTTGTAGCCCTTTCGTTCAATGTACGGTTCATCCTCTCAGCTACTCCATTCTGCTGAGGTGTCTCTGGAACCGTCTTTTGCATTCTGATTCCTTGGTCAGTACAGTAATCAACAAATTCTTTGCTACTGTATTCGCCCCTATTGTCTGATCTGAAGCACTTGATCTTCAAGTCTGTTTCATTTTCCACAGTAGCCTTCCATTTCTTGAAAATGCTGAAAACTTCAGACTTATGCTTCAAGAAATAAACCCAAACCTTTCTTGTGCAATCGTCTATGAACGTGACATAGTATCGGGATCCTCCCACTGAAGAAACTGAAGTGGGACCATAGACATATGAATGAACTAGCTCCAACTTCCTGGACTTGGGCTGATGACCAGCCTTCTTGAAAGTAACTTTCTTCTATTTGCCAAGAACACATGGCTCATAGAAATTGACTTTCACAGTCTTCAGCTCTGGTATTCTTCCTTTGGAAACTATCATCTTCATTCCCTTCTCACTTATATGCCTAAGTCTTTGGTGCCATAGAGTGGATGCCCCAACTTCTTCAACAGTGTGTGCTTCGGCATCAGAAACTTCCACCATATAAAGTGTACCCCGCTTCTGTCATCTAGCAATAACTAAATTCCCCTTTATCACCTTCCACTGATGATCACCAAATGTAACATGGTGACCTTCATCATTAAGCTACCCCACGGATATTAACATCCTCTTCAAGTCAGGAATGAACTTGACATTCTTCAAAGTCCAATCTGTACCTAAAGTTGTCTTGAGGACCGCATCCCCAACACCTGTAATATCCAGCTCTTGTTGTCTGCTAGTTTGACCTTTCCTTTGTACTGCCAGAAATTCTGCTTTACTTCTCTGGAATGACTAGCATGGAACGACGCACCAGAATCCATGATCCAGGATTCTGTTGAGTTTTCAACACAGCAAATGAGTGCATCATCTTCAGAATCTACTGCCATATTGACTTCCTTCTTGCCTTTGTCTGCTAAAGCTTTGGGCACTGATTTCTGAAATGACCATTCTCTTTGCAGTTCCAACAGGTAACATCAGTCCTGTTTTTCTGACCACCTCTCTTTCTCGACTTCGATCTTCCTCTACTACTACCTCCTCTGTTGGACCTTCTTCCTCTGTCTTCTGTACTTAGGAGACTACTGGAAGATTCTCCGGCACTCCGTCTTCGCACATCCTCTCTAAGGATTAAGTCGCGAATACCTTCGAATGACAGCTTAGCACCTCCGGTCGAACTGCTAACTGCTGTTACTGTACCGGACCAACTCTCAGGCAACAAAGATAATAACAGCAACGCCTGGACTTCGTCTTCGAATCCAATATCAACAGATATCAATCTTGATATTATTGAGTTGAATTCATTCACATGGTGTGCCACAGAGCCGCCTTCTTTCATCTTCAGATTCACCAACTGTCGAATCAAGAAAACCTTATTTGCCGCTGAAGGTTTTTCGTACATATTAGACAGCGCATTTATCAGATTATAGGTTGTCTTCACACTGACAATATTGTATGCTACATTCTTCGCCAATGATAACCTTATAACTCCAAGTGCCTGCCGATCTAATAAGTCTCATTCTTCATGCGCCATCGCTTCAGGTTTTGTTCCGAACAGTGGTAGATGTAATTTTTTCTGGTAGAGATAATCTTCGATTTGCATTCTCCAAAATCTGAAATCGCGACCTTCGAATTTCTCGATCCTAACTTTCCTATTTTCAGCCATAGCTCGAAAGACAAGATTTTATAAGGCCAATCGTAAACCTCGTTTCTGATGTGGAAGGTCAGACTAAGGTGCAACCACAGAGCATACGCAAGATACAACTTCCTTTAAACCGGACCTCTAATACCAGTTTGTAGGGAATAACAAAACAAGTTAGGCACTTCCGACAAACGATAAACGATTCTGGCAAAACACGCGGAAATAAAATGGAGAATAACGGCAAACTAAAACTGTAAAATCGAAACACAATATTTAACGTGGTTCACACGATCTGTCTGATCAGCTAATCCACGGGCGAACGAGAGAGAGAGAGGGTTTTATTAACACCAAGAAAATTACAATCATACAAGGCTAAACTGCACTTGTAATCTTACCACTCACAATAAAATATCACTCGCACTTTTGGCTGTCAAACTGGACTCTGCACAAAAGGCTATCTCATAAAATCGTGATATATCTATCTATGTGTTTCTTGTGTTTTTTGTGTGTTGAGTTGTTGTGTTGTGATTTTTTCTTATGTATCACCACCCTTTATATAGGCTTGATGCTACTATCCAATTTAGAAAAAAATAGCATTCATGCTACTATCCAATTTAGAAAAAATAGCATTTCACCAAATTTCTTTTGACTTCTCAAGTCTTCATTTACCTAACACCGAGTTACATATCACCTTAAATAGGTGCCCATGTCACCCCGACAATAATTTTTCAGAGTTTGAGTTTATATGTTTTCATAAAGAAGATCTACCCTCCTTGACTAGAGGTATTGAGAAGCTTATTTCTGGAGGTTCTTGTGTTTGCACAAAACTTGCGAGTTTTTTAAGAAGCATTCGTGGGTTAGAACATTCAAGATGGCAGTATTCCCGAGGTAACCAAGAGGAGATAAGTTTATAGTTTACATTTTCCAGATAGAATGCATGCTGAAACATCTGAAATCTGTCAAACTCAAGTCTTGTTGGCTGATTAGAGATGTTTAGAGCAGCTAGAATTTGTTCCAGATATGCTTTTTATGTTGGAACATGTCGAGAGGTATTCTTCAGTAGTGTGATTTTGCATTCACATCACTACAGAAACTATTCTACAAGGTACTTTCTCAGTTTTCCATTAATTATTTTACATTCATTTGAATTCTGAAACTGATATGACAATATTGAAATTTCCAGCCAAAAGTCAAGAATTATATTTTTTAAAAATACAAGTATACTATACATACAGGAAGAGTCCCTGTTATAGTTTTAAGCTTGGTTTCATAGAGTAGCTTATTATTGGCTTGTGTTAAATTTGGATCCTTATTCATGTTTAAAACTAGATCCAAACGGAGAAGTAAGAATCAGATGTTAAAATTCCAATAACATGTGTGGATTTCGTGAAAATTACCGGATATGTAAAAATTGTATTCCTTTTCTTTTTCCAGTTATTGCATTTGAAATTGTATTTATGTTACTATTTGTCCTAACATTTGAACCATTTCCTAGTATTAGGAGTTTCGGGAAGCAATCGGTACACAAGGTGATTCGCTTGACTACTTTTTGAAAACTATTTGGTTTACATCAGTCCATGTAATATTATCCAAGTCTTATTATATCAATTTGGATAACTATTAATTTGGTTGAATGTATTGTACGAGGTCTATGATGAAGTTGAAAAGCTAGTTGGTTTGTTCTCTTAGCTTATCAAAATTTCAATTTGGGTGTTTTAAGAATTCTGTACATTCTCAAGGGTGGCTGTTCCCTCTATTTTGTGGATGTGAGTCAGCAAGTGGTATGCTTATTGTTCAATGTCTACTAAAAAGGATATTAATTAATTGGCAGAATGGAATGCGACTATAGTAGTGTCTTCCATTAGCCTCTATTCCTTTTCATATACCCTTCCCCCAATTTGCATCTTCTAAAATGATGTAAGATATCATTTGCCATTGTCATAGTTAAAGAATTGTGTGTTAACGTGTACAATACATAAGCATGAAAGATGGAGTCTCCTTCTTTTAGAGAAAAAACACTTCGATTTTGACAAATAAATCAAAAAAAAATGTATCAACATTAATGATGACCTAACAAAAGAAAAGATAGTAACGACCTAACAATAGAAGCGTATCATTTTATAGGTTTCCGTATAATTGTAAAAGAGGGGGGGGGGGGGGTGTTGACTGGTCTCACCCAACCGGAATTTCTGTAAATGGGCCTCAACGGGGTCTGGAACTAAAACTATGACCGGTCTTTTTAAATGATTAACAGATGAATACATAATAAACATTATTAATAAGTATAATTATTAAATGGGCCTCAACCCAGACGCTCTGATACCAAATGTTGGAAATCAGCCCCAAGATCACTCACAAAAAAACACACAAACTCTCACAGTAATACGTGTGTATGAAAACTAAAAAAAATGAATATATTGGACTCAAAACCTGCTCAAATATTCAAAGGAAAAGGGGCTATAAATAGCCTACAAAGACCCAACTTAAACAAGTCAATACAATGTAAAAACTAGCTAATATTTCACGCACACCTACACTTTTACTTGGTCAAAGCAAAATCACAATTCTCTTTCTCACCTACTGCTATATTATTCAAAGTCAACTCACAATTGAAAACTACTAAACAATTAATTAAAACATAGATTTCCATATCTTTCAAAATTACCCAATACTCACCCCCGTAATTTTGAAAATTTTGTCCGTTCATTCATCACAGTAAGGCCGGCTCTTCTTCTTCAATCAAATAGACTTCTTTATCCCTATCTTTCCATTTTGTACACTCACTCGCGAAGTGTCCAAATTCTCCACAGTTGTAACAACGAAATCCACTCTTATTGCCTCGACCATTTCCTCTTCCTCGGCCTCTTCCACCTCTCTCCAAGTTACTTCCACGTCCTCTTCCGCGTCCACTACTTTCACCATGCTTTTGTTCACTTGCCATAATAAGTTGATCTTGCTCCTCATCCTTTTCATCATGACTTTTGAGTCTTTCTTCGTAAGCTTTGAGTCTTCCCGCCGCTTCTTCAAAAGACATGGTTTCAATCTCCGAGTATTGCTCGATGGAGGCAATTATTGGTAGATATTTCTTCGGGGCTGAATTGAGAAGCTTTCTCACAATTATTTCTTCATCAATACTTGAACCGAGGCTTTTAAATTTTACTACAATACCAACTATCTTGCCCGAAAAATCATTAATAGTCTCGTTCTCCTTCATCTTTAACAACTCCAACTCACTTCGAAGAGTTTGCAAACGTGCCTTTTGGACTCGATCGGCTCCTAAGTATCAAACCCGAATTGCTTCCCAAACATCTTTTGCATCTTTATATTTCGATACCTGCAATAAAATATCTTCCGGTTGAGTTTGGAAGATGATGGCTTTCGTGGTGTAGTTTTTTCTTCCTTCCACGGTTCCTCCTGTTACGGGATCCACCGACTCCCATAAACCGTATGCCCTTAACACCGTCTCAACCAGTATAGACCATGATGTGTAGTTCGTTTCGGTTAGTCTAGGACATTGAACTGGTACATTACCTTGCTCGTGGATCGTCATGGCTCCTGCGTTTCCTGCCATCTCTTGCAAAACATTCGAATTTCAAGACGGTCTTGATCTCGATCGTATTCTTTTCTCCTTGCCTCTTGCAACTTGCTTTCTTGCTTAATGGTTCTTTCTACTTGCGTCTTGCCGTTCTTGCTTTCTGCTTCTTCTTTCTTCTGATCAACACATGAACAACCTTGCTGCTTGCTTTCTTGCTACGTACCATGTATGAACCCAGACGCTCTGATACCAAATGTTGGAAATCAGCCCCAAGATCACTCACAAAAAACACACAAACTCTCACAGTAATGCGTGTGTATGAAAACTAAAAAAAAAATGAATATATTGGACTCAAAACCTGCTCAAATATTCAAAGGAAAAGGGGCTATAAATAGCCTACAAAGACCCAACTTAAACAAGCCAATACAATGTAAAAACTAGCTAATATTTCACGCACACCTACACTTTTACTTGGTCAAAGCAAAATCACAATTCTCTTTCTCACCTACTGCCATATTATTCAAAGCCAACTCACAATTGAAAACTACTAAACAATTAATTAAAACATAGATTTCCATATCTTTCAAAATTACCCAATAAACCGTTCATTCTTTACCAGTCCCATAACCACTCATTCTTTACTAGTCCCTAAACAGAGCAGGATTAAAAAACGGGTAACTGGTAGGACCTTCTTATCCGAACACAATGTGCACCGCAATGTTTTTCTTCGTTTTGTAGTTTTCATTTCACGCAACCATGTATTTATGATCAATAATAATACAGTTTATATATTATAATAACATGAAATAAGTAAATGGTACTACAACCAAATCGGATAAAAAAAATACTATCGTGTTTCCAAATATCACAGAACCAAGGTGACCATTTGAAGTACCTAAAAGATTTTGGTGTTTTTGTATGCGTATTCGTAGCTACACTTATTAATTTTCTTTAAAGTGTTTAAACATACAATATCAATTATTGTTTGTTGTATTTTATTTGTACGATTCGAGAAACATCATTGATAAATAAATTACGTTTGTAAAATCAAGACAACCATAAAAAAAGACAAGGGCATCTTGTACAGTTTAAGCTATAGCCTCAGAGTGTCCAGATGCATTGGGCTGTATGTTAATAAAATTACTGCTTTTATGCATATTGAAAGTGATCGTTTAATGTTCACACTTTTTTGGATAATACCCTCAGATGCCTTTCCATATACATGGCATTTCAAAAGAAAACGTGTCACGAGTGTTCGAGCGTAAGCTAAAAACCAAAATTTGATGGAGAATATGATATTTTCATCGAGATGCAAGTTTAGAATTAAAATAGCAATAGTAAAAAGTGAATAAAATGAATAAATAAAACAAACCCTCATCCTTCATTGCCGTTCAACTCTCTATTTTCTTTCGGTCCTTTAAATCTCATTTGCCAAGAATCCATTAAAAAAGGAAAATATGTGACACTTATGTGTTTGCAGGGGGTGAGGGGTATCTACACGCTTTGGCCTAATTAAAAGTAGTGTTATACGCATCCGGTTGACAACTGGGTCGATGAGAAAATACATGTTTAGAGTTTATTCGAATGAGTTGAGACCAAAACAGAAAGACAAAACATTTAAGGGTATTTGTGACATATGATAGCATCATTCTTATGTTTTGTTTCCAATAATAGTTTTCCCAAAAGATTTACTCACACCAATAATAAATTGCACCTAATTTAGACCACATGAAACAATGATAGTGGGGGTTGAGGGTGGAGCGCTGGGAAGAGACATAGACATCATGATTTTAGGGAAAAGGATTTGGTGATTATTTAAGTTAAAACTAAAGGGGAACGCCGAAGTGTAGGGGGTGAGAGAACATGGGAGGGAATAGTCACCCTGTTGGAGGTTGAAGAATACTCGTTCGTTGTTCGTGTTGGTCAGTATTTTTCTATATAACTTACGATAAACATGTCATAACTTGCCTAAAATATGTTTAGATAGTGAACTTTTTAAAATCATTGTTCTCACCATTCTCTTGTCTCCAAAGGACGATTTATGTCAAAATGATCAAGGCATATTTATATTTACACTAGTTAATGTTTACGGTTTAGGAAATGTTTAGCGTTTCGGCCGGTGGATGATTACGTAATTGGAATATTGCATACTTGTTATCGATAATCAAGCATTTTATTTTCATATTTTTCTTAGTAAAGGCATTGTAATTCGAAGTATTTACCAAATTATAGAATTATGCTTTTGATAGTCTTATTAAGGCAATACACTTTCAAAAATCTATCTAGTTATAACATTGAAAATTGCTTTGTCGTTGTACTGAATTGCTATAATTGGGTATGTATATCAAAATTTGGTGCTATAATAAGAAAAATAAAAATAAGTAAGATGTTATATAAGCAATTCAATGGAAGTGCAATGTTATTTCTTGCATTTCACTCTTTAGTCTATACAAGATGAAACTTTTAAAGCTCAATCAATTCGTAGAACCGTCATGAAGACTCAAGATGTGATAAAACCACAAAAATATATCACCAAAACTATACATAATGTACATTTGAAAAAGTAAAAGTTGAATTTTATATAACAACACACTTTTTAAGATGTGCCCAAAAAACAATTATTCTACGACCATAAATGTGCATAATCTATAATCTTAGCATCATCTAACATTCCAAACATTTTTCTTTTCTATTCTTTTTTAAGCTTGAAGCGTGTGGATTTGAACCATGGACAGTTTTGGCCAATTGTGTACAATATATATAACAGTTAACCGAAACTCATGTGTATTGGGTGCCTCCAGAAAAATGATGTCGATTTTACATTTTAACTGTGACATCTTAAGTATTACAACCAAGGGGTTGACCAAGTCCGGTCACATCTCTTTATGACATTCATACCCAATTAACATCTATTAGGTAGCTACCAGGAGCTTTTAAAAATGTATCAAGTGTTGCTAGATAGGGTATTTGAAAGGAACCAAGTCTCTACATTTTTCCATTTTAGGCAGTTAACTTTATCCCGTGTACAATGATAACCAACAAAAGAACCTTCTAATCATGGACAAATGCAATGCATAAAATATTTATACTAGACATACTCTTTCTATTCTTTGTCATTAGGGCTACCAAAAATTTAAATCTTATAATCAAGGACAAAATGCCCATGTTGATTGAATGTCGTCAATATCGATAAAAAATAACCAACAAACCTAGTTAGTCAGGGTAAGTCGGGTCGAATCAATAGCGAGCTCGTGGTCAAACCTTGACTTAAAATAATCAACACAAACTAATACTTGCAATGGTAACGAGATATGTTAAACCAAAACTTTGAGTAAAAAGTGAAAACTTAATGTTGAATGATTCTTGATGTGACATCAGATTTGGGTATCGGGCATTGAGGTCGAACTGGGATCTAGAGCTAGAGCATGATGACCACATGAAGGTTCCCAACTTGAATCATATCCATAATCACAGAAGACAACCGTTAGAACTGCCCGAACGCTAGTACAAAAATGACCTACGGTCACACTTTTTCCGAAACCGTCCGGTCACACTATCGATTTTTTGCGTGACTAAAGGTCATGTAAAATATTTTAGACTAGTTTTAGCTACATTTTACAACAATAAGTGTGACTGTTGTTGTGTAGATCGTAATCGTTGATAACGATTTAACGTCAGAAATTAGCATTTTCCGATCCACAATCAAACAATATGACTAGATATCACCAACGACCACTGTTTTTGTTTAAAAGAAGGAAACATTTTGTGATGGCATTTCTAAGAGACGAAAGATGCATATACAGTCACATAAAATAGTTGTTTATGTGTCTAATCATAGAGTGAAATTAGACACATGCTTTTAATGTAGCTAAAATCGAGTATATATGGCCACATAATTGAATTCGTGTGACCAAAGGATAAAATCGGTTACATATGGCCACATAAATGATTTTACGTGTCCATAGGGTAGGGTTTAGAAACTTAGATAAAGAATCAAATACTAGTAAGTATAACCATGTTATGGTCACGTCGTAATATGTTTTGTGTGTCTAAAAACAAAAAATTGTCATGATAAAAGATAAATGATGTGAGTGTAAGCATTATATGGTCACGGTATACTTAATTATATATGTCAAAACTTGTATATAATATAACTGGTAATAAGGAATGAAATGATTTGGCCACATAAGTGATTTTTTGTGTCCATAGAATTGTGTTAGCCACTTAGTAAAAGAAACAAAACAAATAACTATAAGAATTCTATGGTTACGTTTTAATTTTTATGCATGTCAAAAAACAAACAATTGTCATGATAAAAGAGAAAAGTTGTGAGTATATTTATTATATGGTCACGACATACTTTATTATACATGTCTAAAGGAATTGATTGATTTCAATGAAGGTAAAATCGAGTACATATGGCCACATAAATGATTTTGTGTTTCCATAGGGTAGGGTTTAGACACTTAGTTAAAGAATCAAATATAAGTAAGTATTGAAAGGTTTTCTGCAAACCATGAACTAAATAACCTAAGTTCACATGAAACCTATGAGGATCTATATTTTCTACTATTGAACATATAACAAAAACCAAAAGGCTAGAAGAGATAAACTAAAAGAATTAAATAAGAAAAACTAACCTTTTAGTGTTTCTTGGAAGCAAAGCAACAGAAATCTCTTGCCTCAAATGTAGTCACACCCAGGTGAGGAGGGTTTCAAAATCTTCAGAGAGAGGGGGGAAGTTGGCGTGAAATATGAGACCCCTAGGGTCTCTATTTATAGCTTCCAACTGGTGATCAGATAAACCTTTAGAGATAAACCTTTTGAATTCAAATTAAGATAAACCTTTATCTTAATAATTCAAACTTAATTATCTCTTTTATATATATATATATATATATATATATATATATATATATATATATATATATATATATATATATATATATATATATATATATATATATATATACATATATATATATATATATATATATATATATATATATATATATATATATATCAAAATATATATATCTATATATATAATTCGACTGGTTACATCACTCACTCAGACTGTCACTTACTTAACTATTGAATAATTACAGTTTTAGTCCCTGCACCTTTAGTTAACTAAATTAATCACCAAATTAAATCCAATTAATTCCATATTAATTTCTAATTAATTAATATAGTTTCTAATTAATATATTATCACCATAATATATTAATAAGCTATTTATTTTATTTCTATTGATATATTAATCATATAATAAATCAAATTTTTCTCTCTACTGAATTTTCTACCAAACCTCCAACCATGAGGGCAACCCAAATGGACTATGTTACTATTAATTAGGAAAACCCTAATTATTAGTCATGGCTTAGACACCTAATCCAACAGTCTCCTACTTGGATAAGTCTATAACTATAATTACCAATTTAACCTCTAATTAATCAGCAAATTGTAGCTTCCTAGAAACTGCTGCCGAACTCTGACCTAGTCAGTTCTGTCCATAGGTAAGTGATCAGATGATCCTCCGTCCAACAAGATATTTTCAGACATGAGACATGGATTGAGATCAATCTCTGTCTGATACACTGTTTCCCGATTTCCGATTCTGCATATGACATAAGACTTCTAATTGAACATATCAATTCAGTCCTAGCTGGCCAGCACTTTAGTCAACTTTAAAATAATCGAGAGGCCTACAGATATCTGTTTCCCGTCAGGGTCAAGGGACGAATAAGCTTCGACTCATATGCTTATATCTTTTACCAAACAAATCATTCACAACAGCATGTTTTATAACACCGAGTTACCGATGCGTTTTCATACTATCAATGAAAAAACGCCCCGTAAATTATAACTCATTTCTCTCCACTTCAAGACCATAAGATATTATCATCTCAACATTGCTCGTGATGTAATCCATGAAGCAATATATTGAGCGTAGGTTTATCCAATACTCAAATCTCTATTTCCAAGTACTCATGAACATTGCAGCAATCTTATTGCTATGTCTAACTCCTTAGACAATCTACAAACCAATTCATGATAGTCTTCCTTCATACTTACTCCCTAAAAGTATGAGCGACTGTGGATATTTGAATAATCCAAATATTCAGGAAGTAAAACATGCGAAAGAGAAACATAAAATCTGACTGGCAGCTACTCCTGCTTATTACCAAGTCTCCACGAGGTAATCACCAAGTCAGATTTATCATAACTATTATCGGTTTCTTATTCTCTTTTAAACTTTCAATTCAAGCCTTTTATATCTATGTCTAAATGACCTTTTCACTCTTTCTATGTATCTAAGTGTCTAACACTTATACACTTTATTGCTGATGATCCTATCGGATACTCTTCCGATGATATCTCAATTTTTCATTCTGTCTTTCTTTCTCACAACCCCAATCCGATGATGTGTACCGTGACTGCCCATGGTTCTCGGGTCTTTAGTCTACATGACTACACCCTAAGACTATTTGGAGGTATCATGATGTGTCGGTGAACCACACGTGCTCCATCAGAAACCAACGAAACTCTTTAACCATGAAGTCCTACAGCACCACGTCCTGGTGTAAATAATTACTGATTTGAAACTCCTTTCAAAATCATTCACCCTAATCATTTCCCAATTATTTCTCACGTGTGTTCAAAATCCATTTAGTACTCTCAGCCAGATCATATCCTGAATCCAACTTACTATGCTCTAAGCATCAAGTCATCAGGATATGTTCATAACACTTCTGATTGGTCCAAGAGGCTCGTGGAACCTGATGTAATCTCATTCCAAACCCTTTCGGAATCCAACGATTACCAATAATCCTTGTGTCATGACTTCCGGAAACCATTTCTTTTCAGAGACTCTTTCTTATGCATCTTGAATCTCATCAAGATCATATTCTTAATGGCTAAGTCTATACTGTCAGTCTCATCTATCTGATAGATGTCTGTGAACTGTGTGAGTATGTTGCACCTTCTTTATTTCTTTCATGTCAATTCATCACACTTTGCAATGATAGGAAACTCCTTTCATGGGGTTATGCATCTTGAATCTCATCAAGATCATATTGGCAGAATTCTGATCTATCTAATAGATGTTCACAACCACCTGAGTATGTTGTATCTCTAAAGTCTTTCATAGCGAACCGTTTCTTAACACCAAGTCATTACACTTTGTAATGATAAGAGTCGTTTCCTAGAACCAGTATGTAACCCAATAAAGTGATAACAGATAACAACAATACTCCCACTGGCTTTGACATGGTTATATGACTTTTTTGAACTATTCACAAAATCCAGAATTTTGTCACATTTTGCGAAACCGAATACCAAACCTTTCCGACATATTAATGGAAATCTTTCAGGCTATTCACAAAATCCAAACCCTTTTGGCATATTTTGAGAATCCGAATATCCTTCCTTGCAGATGCCCATGGGACGAATCCCGAGGCCATGTACCTTTTGTAATGGCATGCTCTATGTGAGTCCCTATTAGTGTGCCGGTAAACCACACACGCTCCACTAACGACTCACACTATGCTACGCAGAATCCTCTCGGATTACATCTTCTATTGAGAGTGCTTCTCTTGGAATCAATTGCTTAACTCCAAGTGATGACTCATTCAACCAGATGTTCTGTAAGTACATTTCTATGTTCCCTTCTTTTGATGATTAAATTACTCCCACTGGTTCCTAGACCAGTTGTAAAATCAATCAAACTGTCACATAGACTATGTCTCGTGCTAAGGTTCTCTTATTTGGCAGCAACCGGGCTCACCAATGCTTCCTAGTAGTCGGATTACTTCTCCATACCGTCTTTAGTGTTTTACCACTAATCCGTATGTCACCCAGATCATAACTCCTTATGACGGTGATCAAAACTACAGGTCAAGCGAAGAGAGGGTATGTCAGGTTTAACAGGAATCTGATTCCAGGTCAAGGCCCAGTGCTGACTAAAGGTTCTTTCACTTGTCTAATCCTTGAACTCATTCAGGATTATTCTTACTCCCACTGTTTCCTTAGAACATGAGCTCTTTCTAAAAGGACTCTTCTTTCAAAGGATAACCGGGATGGCCAATGAAACGACATCGTTGATCAGTTTCAGGTTTGTCATGAGATTCAGACGAATGCTACATGACCCTGGACTTTCTATGTACCAGTGGGATAATCCCATCTTTACATTTCAGATAGTGTCGGCATAACCTACTTAGTCTAAGATATGGTCAGAATATGGTTTCTGCGGTCTGACTGGTTGAATATTTAATTCATTGAAATACTAATCGGAAATGTATCTTATACATCGAGGATCAAAACTATTTCGATCAATGCTCCATAGTCTTCCCTAAGACACATTATAACCATTAATGTTCTTGGAAGAGGATAAACTGTGAAACATTTTCTCAGTCTATGTTGTCACTCAGGTTCTGTTGATCTTATACTTCCTTTGAAATCCTTGAACACTTCAAGGTTCCAATCAATCACTTATTCCGATAAGCGAAGCCATATTTGTCAAACTATATGGCAAATATCATGAAGTATAACTAATCGTGTTCTGTTCGAAGATTCGAGCAATACACAGTAATTTATGTGTCTGTTGCTCAAATCTTAAGGTCTTTTAGATCTCTATGTAAATTCATGACTTTGTCAATATTGTTCAAGACATGCAATCATCACCTGACTCCAAGTCAACTGATTCCAAAATCCTATCCATTGGATCTTTGGGTGATTTATTTCTTGCTACAATTAATTTTATTAAGCACTCAATTCATCATGTGACTCTAAGTCAAATGATTCCAAAGTCCTATCCAACTGGACCTTTGGTTGAAGTGATTCTCATAAAATTCACTTTAACAATCATAAGGAACACAATTTATAAATCCAATCCCATTGGATTATCAACATTCAAGTTATTACCATTTATGCCATTAACACATTCACATAACATTTCGAGGATAATTAAAACAATCATGTTTTAAAAGAAAATTATTTTATTAAACCAGAATTATCCTCAGAAAAATATACTATGCGAATCCATGTCAAATGTATCTATAAACTAATAACAAGGACAAATATCTAGCTTAACTCCAAAAACTGCACGAGCTCCTGATCCAATCCGAATATGCTGCTGTGCGACAACATCCCGCATCCTACAGAGTCCGTGCATACAGAGCAAATGTGAGAAACACATCCTGTATCAAGGAAATGAGGATCAGGTATTCTGAGTTTTTTTAAGATATTACTGAGTTGCTAAACGGTTTGGCTTTGGAGCATTTTTTCAATCTTTCTGTGACTGTGTCCCACCTTGTGGATTCCTAGTTTGAAACATTGAACAATTGGTCCAGACGATCTGGATCATTTCTTGATGCACCTTAATACTGGACTCAATCCTGAAGCAGCTGAATCAATGGAACTATGCTTCTCCATGAACGACTCATACAGAGTCGACATTGAATGCATTTCCACGATTGTCTTATCCGGTTACCCTTTCTGTTCATCTGGATGAACAGATCAGCGAGTCGAGGTAATACTTAACTCCCGATCACAAAGGGAAACCAGTTTTATACTGTTCACCTATCCATCCCTCAATCTCGGGAACACGCAAACTGGTGCTACTTCCTTCTAGCTTGCAACTTCAAGCTCTTTGAAGATCCTAGTTCATTCCCTTTATTCAACCAGTTCTCGGAACCTTTCCTCAACCAGCTGCGCTAACATATCTGACCCTAGGAATTCTAAATCCTTGCAGAACTCGGGGTCAATGATCAATAGCATAAGGCAACAAACTTCCTTGGACTCAATAGTCAAGGAGTCATGCTTATCACAAGCTGCTATTGAAATGTTTTATGCAAACCATGAACTAAATAACCTAAGTTCACATGCAACCTATAAGGATCTATGTTTTCTTCTTATTGAACATATAACAAAAACCTAGAGGCCAATAAAAGAAACTAAAGATCAAAACAGAAAAACCAACCTTAATTTCTTAGAAGCTGAGCAGCAAAATTATCCTGCCTCAAATGAAAGTCACACCCAAGCAAGGAGATATCAGGATCGAAAATTCCAGAGAGATTATAGAGAGAAATCGCAGCCAATTATGAGGTCCAGGGGTCCCTATTTATAGGCAACCAAATGACCCTTAGAGATAAACCTCGTTTGACTTTCAAACAGAGATAAACCCTATCTTTAAGCCATTTTCCGGATTACCCGTACGCGCGCCCCGGCTCGTATCTGGGCGCGCCGCGCGTGTTTATTCAACTTTCGAGTTGGAACAATTTTAGCCCCTGTCCTCTTGATTAATCCAATTAATGCCACAGAATTAATCCAATTAATTCCTGATTAATTATCAATCAATTACTATAGTTTCTAATTAATATATAATCACATTAACAAATAAACAAACTATTTCTTTTATGATTCTATCGATCATATAATAAATTGATATTTCTCTCTACTGAATTTTCTACCAAACCTCCAGCTATGAGGGCAACCCAAATGGACTGTGCTTCTATTAATTAGGTAAATACTAATTATTAGTCATGGCTTAGACACCTAATCCAACAGTCTCCCACTTGGATAAGTCTATGACTATAATTACCAATTTAGCCTCTAATTAACCAGCACCTTAAGCTTCCTAGAAACTACTGCGAAACACTAACCTAGTCAGTTCTATCCAAAGATAAGTGATCAGATGATCCTCCGTCCAACTAGATATTTTTTCAGACTCAAGACATGGATAAAATCAATCTGGTATGATTCATTGTTCCTCGATTTCCAATTTGCATATGACTCTTAGACTACCAATTTAGTCCCGGTTGGCCAACCATTTTAGTCAACTTCAAAATCATCGAGAGGCCTACAGATATCTGTTCCCCGTTAGGGTCAAGGGACGAATAAACTTTGACTCATATACTTATGTCTTTTACCAGACAAATTACTCACAACAACACGTTTTATAACTCCGAGTTACCGATGCGTTTTCGTATTATCAATGAACAACCATCTAGTAAATCATAACTCATATGTCTTAGCTTAAAGATCAAAAGATATTATCGTCTCAATATTGCTCGTGATGTAATCCATGAAGCAATCCATTGAGCGCGGGTTTATCCAATATTCAAATCTCCATTTCCAAGTACTCATGAATATTGCAGCAATCTTATTGCAATGTCTAACTCCTTAAACAATCTACAACTAATTCATGACAGTCTTGCTTCATACTTACTCCCTAAAAGCATGAGTGATTGTGGATATTTGAATAATCCAATTATTCAGGAAGTAAAACATGCAAAATGAAACACAATGATATATAATTGACAAAATTAGTAAACCATTACTCATTAATAAATCTCCATTATTAAATCACAAAAGTCAAATACAATAACATTGTTACAAGTTTCAAAACCTATCTAATTACAAAAACTTATATCATCTTTTAATCCAATGCTCCTAGCATGTTGATTATGCTTAATCCTACTCAGAGCCTTTGTCAAGGGATCTGCAGGATTATCTTCCGATGATACCCTCTTTACAAGGAGGTGACCTTCTTCTACCCTATGTCTGATGTAGTGGTACTTTCTGTCGATATGCCTGGACTTTCCATGATCTCGCGGTTCCTTTGTCAAGGCGACCGCACCTTCGTTATCACAGAACAGTTCCAAGGGCTCCTGAATACTCGGGACTACTCCAAGGTCACCGATAAAGTTCTTCAGCCAAGCCGCTTCCTTTGACGCTTCACTTGCTGCTATGTACTCTGATTCGCACGTAGAATCAGCCACTGTTTCTTGTTTGGAACTTTTCCAAGTAACTGCTCCACCGTTCAAAAGGAATACCCAGCCCGACTGAGACCGACCACTGTCTCTATCCTTCTGAAAACTGGCATATGTATATCCTTCAACTCTTAAGGTATCACTGCCACCGAGGACTAACACCATGTTATTTGTCCTTCGCAGATACTTGAGTATATTTTTCACAGCTATCCAATGTGCCCTACCAGGGTTACCCTGGTACCGACTGACCATGCTTAAAGCAAAGGCCACGTATGTACTAAACCTTTTCAGTACCTTTTCCAAGTATGTACCCTGACTAAGTCCAATTAGTCTCTTCTTCCTATCTCTCAATATTCTTATCCCGAGAATATAGGCAGCCTCTCCTAGGTCCTTCATGGCGAAACATTTCCCAAACCAAGCCTTGACATCTTGCAAGGTTGGAATATCGTTTCCCATGAGCAGTATGTCATCGACATACAGCACCAGAAAGGTGACTATACTCCCACTAGCCTTGACATATACGCAGGACTCATCATCGCTCCTAGAAAAGCCAAACTCTTTGACTTTCTCATGGAAACAAAGATTACAGCTGCGAGAAGCTTGCTTCAATCCGTAGATTGATCTCTCAAGCTTACACACCTTATTAGGATACTTTGCATCAACAAAACCCTCTGGCTGATTCATGTAAACATCCTCAGTCAACTTCCCATTAAGGAAAGCGGTTTTGACGTCCATCTGCCAAATTTCATAGTCATAAAATGCAGCTATGGCCAGCATAATCCTAATAGACTTTATCTTGGCTACTGGTGAGAATGTCTCGTCATAGTCAACCCCTGGGGTTTGA
Source organism: Cichorium intybus (assembly GCA_023525715.1). Lineage (NCBI taxonomy): Eukaryota > Viridiplantae > Streptophyta > Magnoliopsida > Asterales > Asteraceae > Cichorium > Cichorium intybus. The sequence goes on from CM042015.1 coordinate 28,075,491, forward strand.
GTAAAGCCCTTCGCAACCAGTCTTGCCTTGAAAGTGTGTACTTTTCCGTCCATGTCGGTCTTCTTCTTAAAGATCCATTTGCACCCGACTGTCTTTCGACCCGGTACGTTGTCAACCAAGTTCCAAACTTGATTGTCATACATGGACTTGATCTCGCTATCCATGGCCTCTTTTCACTTGGCAGACTCAGGGCCCGCCACTGCTTCTTGGTAGTTAGCTGGTTCATCCAAATTTATCAATGTCCTATCACTGACAAACGTGTCCCCATCCGAAGTTATATGGAACCCATAAAACTCGGGTGGCATGCTAACCCTACCGGAACGCCTAAGACGTAAGGATACATCTGTCGAACCAACAGGAACTTCTTCCTCATGTTGGTTGGTAGTTTCTACTAAGGTTGCGTCATCTGATGACTCCTGAATTTCTTCCAGATCGATGGTACTCCCACTGTCCTCTTTGAATATGAGCTCTCTCTCTCTCGAAAGACCGCTCGTCTAGCTACAAAGACCACGTCCTCGCTCGATCTGTAGAATAGATATCCAAAGGACTGTTTAGGATAACCAAGGAAGAAACACCTTTCGCTTCTTTCTGCGAGTTTGTCTTGAGTCTCTCGTCTAACGAAAGCCTCACAACCCCAGACCTTGATGTGTGCTAACGAGGGAACTTTCCCCGTCCACATCTCATGAGGTGTTTTAGCAACCTTCTTAGTTAGGACAAGATTGAGGATATGGGCGGCAGTCTCTAAGGCATACCCCCAGAAGCGAATGGGAAGTGAAGCTCGACTCATCATGGAACGAACCATGTCCAACAGGGTTCGGTTACGCCTTTCCGCAACACCGTTCAACTGTGGTTTCCTGGGAGGTGTCAACTACGAAACTATTCCGCATTCCTTTAGATAGTCTAGGAACTCGATACTTAGATACTCTCCGCCTCTGTCGGACCTGAGCATCTTTATCTTCCTGCCTAATTGATTCTCTACCTCGTTCTTAAACTCTTTAAACTTTTCAAAGGTTTCCGACTTGTGCTTGATCAAGTAGATATAACAGTATCTACTAAAATCGTCGGTAAAGGTCACGTAGAACCGCGTGCCATCCTTTGTGGTTGATCTGAATGGACCACATACATCTGTGTGAATGATGTCCAGCAGACCCTCACCTCTTTCAAAAGATCCTTTGAAAGGTGATTTAGTCATCTTGCCCAACAGACAAGATTCGCATACATCATCCCACCTGAGGTCGAATGATTCCAACACTCCATCCTTTTGGAGTTGGGCGATGCGTTTCTTGCTGATGTGCCCGAGCCGACTATGCCACAGACATGCCTTTTCTATACCACTAGTAGAATCAATATAATATACACTATGTCCTAAATTGTCAACACATTCAACAGTTTCATACACACCATCACAAGGATAAGCAGTAAAAATCAAAATACCACTTTTGAAAACAGAAATCGAACCAATTTTATTATCAAAAGAAAATTGAAATCCTTGTCTGAACAATGCATGAAATGAAATAATGTTTCTTGCCATTTCTGGCGAATAGCAACAATTAAATAACTCTAAGCTAACATCACTACTAAGCACTAAACTATAAACGCCGATCTTGGTAACAGGGGACGATCTCCTATTGCCCATGATCAGGTTCAGTCTACCGTGCTCCCCCTCCCTGCTTTCCTTTAGGCCCTGCAGATCAGAACAAATGTGAAAACCACATCCTGTATCAAGGACCCAAGAATTAGAAGATGGTGAGTTTTTAGAGATAGTGTATATACCTGCTGTTGATGGCTTTACTTTCCCATCCTTGACATCCTGCAAGTATTTGGGGCAGCTTCTCTTCCAATGGCCCTTCTCTTTGCAGTAAAAACAGTCGGCTTTATTGGGGTTGGCTACACAAGGAATGTGAGAAGACTTGGTTCTCGAGCCATTCCTGGACGACCCGACCTGAACCTTTTCCCTCCAATTTTGCTTAGGAGGGCCCTTCTTTTTCTTTCCTTTGCCACTTCCAATGGCTAAGACTGGCTGATTGACCGAGGGTACACCTTTACCCTTCATCCCGTCCTCAGCAACCCGAAGCATACGATGCAACTCAGTCAGGTTAGCCTGATTGTTGTTCAAATGATAAGCCAGCCTGAACTGGTCATAAGAACTCGGTAAGGAGTTAAGCACTATTTCAACGGCCAACTCCTCAGGTACAGGCATCACAAGCTTTCTAAGCCGCTCCACGTAACCTTGCATTCTTTGCATATGAGCGCAGATGGACTCTCCATCTTTAGGTTTGCTGTTCGTGAAGTCCTTGACCACCTCGTACCTCTCGATGCGCTCTTGCTTGCGGAACTTTTCCGCAAGTTCCTTGTGCATCTCAAAGGGCCAGTGGTCTTCGTATATCCTTTGCAATTCGGGGTTCATAGTGGCGATCATGATGCAGGCCACTTTGGTCGCATCATCAGAATGTTTTTGGTACGAGGCAATCTCCTCGGGAGTAGCAGTTTCAGGGTCAACATCGACAAGCTCAGTCTTGAGAACATACTCTTTGTTCTCGTACCTTAGAGCGATCTTGATGTTTCTAATCCAGTCATTGTAGTTTGTCCCGTTCAATTGAACCTTGGAACACAGTGAGAGGATAGAGGGAACACTGGAGTTTGAGTGGGGAGCGGATTGATCAGCAGAAGACATCTATAAAAGAAGGTAAGTTTAATTTGATACATGTCGGTCCTTATGATAACCCAATATAAAATAAGGCTAGGATCCAACTATAACAATTTGCTACATAGAAGAGGGATGTCGTAATCTATAAGCAAATTTTATAAAGGTAGGCGAATGACGATTCAGCCAATTCCACCGCGGAAAAAAATAATCTTATTATAAATGGAATTCCTAGTTTCTTTTGAGATTTATTGAACTGTTCAATAGCATGTTTAATCTCGGATATGCCCCACTGTTTGTGACTGGGATGTCGATGATCACAAACAGGGTGTGAATAACCATGCAAATTAGCTTGGTACTCTCGGGGTCCATTATCATCTCAAATTGATGTGCCGGTAAACCACACACGCTCCATCAACAATGATAACACCCGAGACACCCATTGCCACTCTTTATGAACCCCCATTGGTGTGTCGGTAAACCACACACGCTCCACCAACGTTTCATAAAGTGCAATGTGCAATTTCATGGGTTAGCATCAAATTCACATTTTCCCTAAAGTAACTAGATTGGGATTTTGTAAATAGTTCTAGTACTTTGATCATTATACTTTTAATGATTAACCGGTTCTGTCAAACCCATTCGGCTAACGACCCTCCACTGATCAGGCGAGCGGTGGGTGAGAGTGTTCACCCATTAGACTATCATTTTATAGGCAGTCTCCTTATACCCACTTTATAGACCAGCTTCGTGAATGAGGCCTACTATTGATTTGACTAACCAAATTTATCTCATATATATAGTATTAACTTTTAATAACATATATAAGATGTATTTTAAAAACCCTTTAAAATGTTCAACGTTTATCTTTTAATTTTTACCAAATTTAACAATTAAATTTTAAATTAAATTAAACCTTAAAATCGATTTAATCAATTTTAATTACTAATAAATTAAATTAATTAAATCTAAATATTTTAAACATTTTAAAATATTTTTCCGGATTTATTCCATTAATTTTGCAATTTTAAAATTAATTAAATCCCTTTTGAATTATCTTTTAATTAACAATTAAATAAATTAATTCAAATGAATATAGGTTTATCAAAATTAATTAAATTAATTAAAACCTATCCTAAACCCCCAAAAATCGATTTCAAAAAATAGGGTTTAAGGTTATCCATTTAATTAACAAATAAAGTTACCAAAAATAGAAAACCTCCTAAAACCCTAAAGCCAAAATCGAAAAATTACAAGGGGGGATTAGGGTTTCCAAAACCCTAATCCTAAAAGTCAATCCATACAATAATAGGGTTTAGAAGCTTTAAACCCTAAAACAGTTATAGCAATTCAACAAGAAAACAAAACAGGCTCTGATACCACTGAAAGGTTTTATGCAAACCATGAACTAGATAACCTAAGTTCACATGCAACCTATAAGGATCTATGTTTTCTTCTAATTGAACATATAACAAAAACCTAGAGGCCAATGAAAGAAACTAAAGATCAAAACAGAAAAACTAACCTTAATTTCTTAGAAGCTGAGCAGCAAAATTATCCTGCCTCAAATGAAAGTCACACCCAAGCAAGGAGATATGAGGATCGAAAATTCCAGAGAGATTACAGAGAGAAATCGCAGCCAATTATGAGGTCCAGGGGTCCCTATTTATAGGCAACCCAATGACCCTTAGAGATAAACCTCGTTTGACTTTCAAACAGAGATAAACCCTATCTTTAAGCCATTTTCCGGATTACCCGTACGCACGTCGCGGCTCGTACCTGGGCGCGCCGCGCGTGTTTATTCAACTTTCGAGTTGGAACAATTTTAGCCCCTGTCCTCTTGATTAATCCAATTAATGCCACAGAATTAATCCAATTAATTCCTGATTAATTATTAATCAATTACTATAGTTTCTAATTAATATATAATCACATTAATATATAAACAAACTATTTCTTTTATGATTCTATCGATCATATAATAAATCGATATTTCTCTCTACTGAATTTTCTACCAAACCTCCAGCTATGAGGGCAACCCAAATGGACTGTGCTTCTATTAATTAGGTAAATACTAATTATTAGTCATGGCTTAGACACCTAATCCAACAGCTATGTGATGCCATGTTTGGGAGCGGACACTCAGTCGGATATGGTTTGCCAGCAAAACTAAGAACTATTCTCTAATTGCAAAACCATATCACACAGTCAAGGCCAGTCAGCCTTACCATATTTAACAGGTGCTTTCTGAAGCTCTCAGAAATGGGTGAAGGAGGGGATGGAGGAGAATGACACTTTCTTCAGACATATATAAAATTTGAATTTATTAGTTTAATTAATCTTTTTAAATAATTACCCAATTTATTATTTAACAAGGCTAGGATCCAAAATACCCCAACTATGCTGTGAAGAGGGATGTCGTAATCACAACACAGTGGTCATTAAGGTGGATAACATTTATCAATTTCAGTCTTATGAAATTCCTAGATCTGTGAGATTCATTGAACTGTTCAATGGCATGTTTAATCTCGGATATGCCCCACCGTTTGTGACTGGGATGCCGAGTATCACAAACTGGGTATGAATAACCATGCAAATTAGCTTGGTACTCTCGGGGTCAATTACCATCTCAATTTGATGTGCTGGTTAGCCACACACGCTCCATCAACAACGATAACACCCGAGAAACCCATTGCCACTCTTTATGAACCCCTATTGGTGTGCCGGTAAACCACACACGCTCCACCAACATTTCATAAAGTGCAATGTGCAATTTCATGGATTAGCATCAAATTCACATTTTTCCTAAAGTAACTAGATTGGGAATTTTGTAAAGTGTTCTAGTACTCTGATCATTATACTTTTAATGATTAAGCGGTCCTATCAAACTTGTTCGGCTAACGACCCTCCACTGATCAGGCGAGCGGTGGGTGAGAGTGGACACCCATTAGACTGCCATTTTATAGGCAGTCTCCTTATACCCACTTTATAGATCAGCTTCGTGAATGAGGCCTACTATTGATTTGACTAACCATTTTATCTTATACTTATCATATTAACTTTTAATAATATATATAAGATGCATTTTAAACCTTTTAAAATATTCCTGGTTTATCTTTTAATTTATTGGAGATTTAAACTATTAAATTAAAATTAAATTTAACCTTTAAAATTCGATTTAATTATCCTTTAATTAAAAATTAATTAAAATAATTAAATCTTAATATTTTAAACATTTAAAAATATTTTTTCCGGATTTATCTTTAATTTTTGCAAATTAAAAATTCATTAAATCTTTTTAATTATCTTTTAATCAACAATTAATTAAATTAATTAAATTTTAATATTTTAAACATTTAAAATAATTCTTTTCGGATTTATGCTTAATTTTTTTCGCAAGATTTAAAAAATTAATTAAATCCTATGAATTATCTTTTAATTAAAAATTAATTCAAATGTAGATAGGTATTACCAAATTAATCAAATTAATTTTAAACCTATCTCAAACCCTTAAATTTCGAAATTCAAAAAAAAATGGGTTTAAGGTTATCTATTTAATTAAATAATTAAAGTTACCAAAAATAGAAAAACCTTCTAAAACCTATTGAAAATTTCGAAAATCACTAAGGGGGGGAATCAGGGTTTCTAAAACCCTAATCCTAAAAATCGATCCATATGAAAAAATTAGGGTTTATAAGCATTAAACCCTAAAACAGTTATAACTATTCAACAAGAAAATAAGAAATGGCTCTGATACCACTGAAAGGTTTTCTGCAAACCATGAACTAAATAACCTAAGTTCACATGAAACCTATGAGGATCTATGTTTTCTACTATTGAACATATAACAAAAACCAAAAGGCCAGAAAAGATAAACTAAAATAATTAAATAAGAAAAACTAACCTTTTAGTGTTTCTTGGAAGTAAAGCAACAGAAATCTCTTGCCTCAAATGTAGTCACACCCAGGTGAGGAGGGTTTCGAAATCTTCAGAGAGAGAGGGGAAGTTGGCGTGAAATATGAGACCCCCAGGGTCTCTATTTATATCTTCCAACTGGTGATCAGATAAACCTTTAGAGATAAACCTTTTGAATTCAAATTAAGATAAACCTTTATCTTAATAATTCAAACTTAATTATCTCTTATATATATATATATATATATATATATATATATATATATATATATATATATATATATATATATATATATATATATATATATATATATATATATATATATATATATATATAATTCGACTGGTTACATCACTCACTCAGACTGTCACTTACTCAACTATTGAATAATTACAGTTGCACCTTTAATTAACTAAATTAATCACCAAATTAATTCCAATTAATTCCAGATTAATTTCTAATTAATTAATATAGTTTCTAATTAATATATTATCACAATAATATATTAATAAGTTATTTATTTTATTTCTATTGATTTATTAATCATATAATAAATCAATTTTTTCTCTCTACTGAATTTTCTACCACACCTCCAACCATGAGGGCAACCCAAATGGACTATGCTACTATTAATTAGGTAAACCCTAATTATTAGTCATGGCTTAGACACCTAATCCAACAAGTATAACCATGTTATGGTTACGTCGTAATATGTTTTGTGTGTTTAAAAACAAATAATTGTCTTGATAATAGAGAAATGTTGTAACTGAAAATATTATCATGGTAAACTTGATTATATGTGTTTAAAATTTTATATAATATAACTAGTAATATGGAATGAATGATTTGGCCACATAAATGATGTTTTGTGTCCATAGGATCGTGTTAGCCACTTAGTAAAGGAAAACAATTAACTATAAGAATTATATGGTCACATTTTAATATTTTATGCGTGTCAAAAAACAAACAATTGTCATGATATAAGAGAAAATGTTGTGAGTGTATAAATATTATATGGTCACGACAACTTTATTATACGTGTCTAAACGAATGGATTGATTTTAATGAAGGTAAACTCGATTACATATGACCACATAAATGATTTTTGCGTGTCGATAGGGTAGGGTTTAGGCACTCTGTTAAAGAATCAAATACAAGAAAGTATAACCATGTTATGGTCACGTCATAACATCTTATGTGTGACTAAAAACAAACAATTGTCATGATAAAAGAGAAATGTTGTGAGTGTACGTATTATATGGTCACACTATACTTGATTTTATGTGTCTAAAATTGTATATAATATAACTGGTAATAAGGAATGAAATGATTTGGCCACATAAATGATTTTTTGTGTCCATAGGATTGTGTTAGCCACTTAGTAAAGGAAAAAAACAAGTAACTATAAGAATTCTATGGTCACGTTTTAATATTTTATGCGTGTCAAAAAACAAACAATTGTCATGATAAAAGGGAAAACGTTGTGAGTGTATAAATGTTATATGACAATATATGTATATTGATAAGCAAATATATATATACATTGTTTCAACACTAAATTATACAGTTACATACATAAGATCAAAATACCAAAACATTGTGCAAATTCAATCGTCTTTAAAGGTGTATGCAGCCACTTTCTGTCTTGCAAGTGTGGTTGTTTCCTCTTGGCTGGTGAATTCGTTAAGGTGTTGAGGTTGAAGGATGTTGAAATTATTCAATGTTATAAATAACAGTAAACTAAAAAACACGAAAGTACAGTGTTATAAATAATAGTAAACTGAAAGTAAGCTGTTATAATTGAGACAATTCTCCTAGTTTTAGAGTTTGGGGGACATTTTACCAACAACCTAGTTAGGGGCAAGGATCAAATGACAAAGATGATAGTGCAATGGTATAATGGAGGTAAAATGAAAGTATAATGCTATAATTGACATAAGTACCACGGAAGTACAGTGTTATAAATAACAGTAAACTGAAAGTAAGCTGTTATAATTGAGACAATTCTCCTAGTTTTAGAGTTTGGGGGACATTTTACCAACAACCTAGTTAGGGGCAAGGATCAAATGACAAAGATGATAGTGCAATGGTATAATGGAAGTAAAATGAAAGTATAATGCTATAATTGACATAAGTACCCCTGTTTTTATAGTTTAACAGACATTTTCGCAACAATGTATAGCAATCTAAATAACCAATACTTGTGTAACACTCGGATTTTTAACACAAAGTACACCCGAAAATTTTCATACAAAAGTAGGGATACATTTATATTAAACAAACGGAATACAAGTAGTTATCAATAGATCTTATTCAATACAGAATTTTCCTAAGATCAAGCCGGGTATTACATTTTATTACCAAACGATAATATATATTCTTCAATTCTTAATCCTCATGCATCTCCTTACTGTTTCCTAAACCACTAGGACCTGAAACTCAATTCAACATACTACGGGTAAGCTATTTAAGCTTAGTGAGTAACATCAACAAAAGAGTTTCATATAACAATATTCAATCATAGAGATACTTAGTAACTAGGACCCGTATAGTCTACGTGGTAGAGATCCATACAATCTCATGATAGGACCCATACAGTCTATCTGGTAGAGATCCATACAATCTCATGATAGGACCCATACAGTTCAGAGTTTACCTGACATTTATACATTACACAGCAACAAGCAGACAACGTATAGCAACAGGATTATGTCACTCACCTGAGTATACTGGATATTCTACGGCTTAAGACTTCTTCTTCTGCCAACTGTTAATATCATTAAGTCTTAATTACTATAGCACCAACATATGTCATACTACTGAACAACTTAAATCCTTTATTAATTCTAATATGATACTCCATGATTTATCAAGTAAAGAACGTCCAGGTAGAAGATTAGATAGGGTGGCAGGATCTTTTCAGCATTTTAGCCTTTCGGAAAATCCAAAAACTAGATCCCAAGTAATCGGCCTAGTCACCGTCCTCGTAAGTAAATCAATCGGTATTATTTTCGGAAATTAAGAATTGTTATAATAACGACGTTTTTAAGGTTTTTGTTTACTATTGTTGGAAATAAGTATAATATAAGATATGTTATACTTATTAATATTCTACTTCTTAACACACAAATTATTTTACAATACCTAATTAAGCTACAGAAAGGTTTGTAGTTACCTTATGACCATTCGGCGGGATCTATAACTCCTTCGTTAGGCTTTCGAGCTTCTTCCGCTCACTTGCTTACACTCTAGTGCTTAGAAACCTCTATATATTGGTTTGTGATTTATTTGTGTGGTTTATGAGATGTTTTGGGGGGTATTTATACTTGAAAAACTTGAATGCCACTTTTGACAAAAGAGTTTATTAATATAAATTGTTGAAATTAAAGACCTTCTAGAAGCAGCCTGTTCAAGACTGCTTTAGCCGACCTTAAACCTATTAAATTCGGCTTTTTATCTGATATTCAGAAAACTCATCTCAATACCTTTTCAAGGACGTATTATATATATTTATACGATTTTTCTATGATTTATTATGAATTTTTGAAAACAGACTATCTAATCTGTCAATTTCGAACTACTCAGTGAAGATTGCATTTTTCACCATAGATAATGCCATTTTTAAGCTTATTTTTATTTTTGTGAATTGTACTAGACTTAATTTTTAAACTTTGTGCACTGGTTTGAGGTCCAAACGATTTTCCTATAATTAATTAAGATTTTTCTAAAAACGGCACACAATGGTGATTTTCATATAAAATTGTAACTAAAGTTTTTCTTAGCTTTATAACTACCAAAAATCATAGAATTCAAAATAATTATAAATAAATGCAATAACTAAATTCCTCACCGTCATCGTCATACATAACTACTAGAAAGAAGGCCTTTAATGACATGCATTGCGTGTCATTAAAAGATACAGATGACACGCAAATGTATATCAAGGAAGCCCCTGTCATAAATGACAGATGACACACATTTGTGTATCGTAAATTTACGACATACATTTATGACAAACCTTTACGACTTACAATGTAAGTCATAATTTTTTTAAAGAAATAATGTGTGTGTGTGTGTGTATGTATGTATGTATGTATGTATGTATGTATGTATGTATATTAGATTTAATAATATTAAAATTAAATCACAGATTACGTTGAGGTACTTTTGGCAATATGTTACTATTATAAGGAATGATTACAATACTAAATTCATCACTGTCATCGTCATATCACTACTAGAAAGAAGGCCTTTAATGACACGAATTGCGTGTCATTAAAAGATACAGATGACACGCAAATATATATCAAGGAAGCCCCTATCATAAATGACAGATGACACACATTTGTGTGTCGTAAATTTACGACATACATTTATGACAATATATATATATATATATATATATATATATATATATATATATATATATATATATATATATATATATATATATATATATATATATATATATATGTATGTATGTATGTATGTATGTATGTATGTATGTATGTATGTATGTATGTATGTATGTATGTATGTATGTATATATATATATATATATATATATATATATATATATATATATGATTTAATAATATTAAAATTAAATGACACATATTTGTGTGTCGTAAATTTACGACATACATTTATGACAAACCTTTACGACTTACAATGAAAGTCATAATTTTTTTAAAGAAATAATATATATATATATATATATATATATATATATATATATATATATATATATATATATATATATATATATATATATATATATTATTTCTTTAAAAAAAATTATGACTTTCATTGTATGTATGTATGTATGTATATATATATATATATATATATATATATATATATATATATATATATATATATATATATATATATATATATATATATATATATATATATATATATATATATATTATTTCTTTAAAAAAAATTATGACTTTCATTGTATGTATGTATGTATGTATATATATATATATATATATATATATATATATATATATATATATATATATATATATATATATATATATATATATATATTAGATTTAATAATATTAAAATTAAATCACAGATTACGTTTGAGGTACTTTTGGCAATATGTTACTATTATAAGGAATGATTACAATATTAAATTCATCACCGTCATCGTCATATCACTATTAGAAAGAATGCATTTAATGACACGCATTGCGTGTCATTATAAGATACAGATGACACGCAAATGTATATCAATAAAGTCATAAATGACAGATGACACACATTAGTATGTCGTAAATTTACGACATACATTTATGACAAGCCTTTACGACTTACAATGTAAGTCATTATTTTTTTTAAAGAAATAATATATATATATATATATATATATATATATATATATATATATATATATATATATATATATATATATATATATATATATATATATATATTAGATTTAATAATATTAAAATTAAATGACACACATTTGTGTGTCGTAAATTTATGATTTATGACTAACCTTTACGACTTACAATGTAAGTCATAATTTTTTTTAAAGAAATTATATATATATATATATATATATATATATATATATATATATATATATATATATATATATATATATATTATAAAACGTATTGCCTCAAGGTACAAGTGTAAAGCAGTCAACACAAAAGTTACAACACCTCTTATGCACAAAATCGATGGTGGTTTCTCATCCTCACCATCCCACGATCTCTTCATCCGTCGATAACTTCTTCCCCACGATTTGATTCCATTGACTGAATCAAGCTCACAACCGTCGCACGATCCCATTGGCCACAACTTCCTTCTTCTTCTCCCCACGTTCATCTTCAAGATCGGTTACCACGTTCACCTCCAAGATCGACGGCGGTCGTTGCGGATGTGATGGAACCGTCGAACCTCTCACAACCGTGAGTGAATCCAAGCTCTATAAATCATTGTTGGTTCTTCCTCTTCCAAATTGTTGCTTTCCTTTCATCTCCTCCAACATCTCTATGGAGCTCCCAGTAACAGCAATCAACATCTCACGGAAACTATCTTCACCTCTACTCTGCCCTAAACGTTCATTCGATGGATCGAAGATGAACAGGATGTTTGGAAAAGCTCCCATTAATCGTCTTCTGCGTTCGCTGGTTAAGCTCCCATTAATCGTTCACGACTACTTGTTCTTAAACTCGGAGGTTTAAGGGCACTGGTTCAGGTATCTGTCGCTTTGTTCTAACATATTATTTCTCCCACTTTGTTCTAACATATTATTTCTCCCTGGTCTTTTGCTACCGAGGTTCGTTTTGTCATAAAATTGATTCCAATTTTGGTGATTTTTTCTAACCTAGGTTGAACAAAACCCAGATCGATAGCCAAGCAGTTACCATCGCATTCACAAAACCTGAACCAGGTAAGCTTTACATAAGGTTCGACAGACTTTCTTTGCTACTTATGTAGAGAATTTATATGATTATCTACCCCTCTTCTTATTGATTGACATTGGTTTTCATGGGCTTTGATACACAAACTTCGATTAATCGATTTGGGGTTGAGAAACGGGTAATTTTTCCCTCTCTCCTATTTTTTGTTTAATAATTTCGGATTTTATAATCAATGTTTTCATACCAATTGTTAGCTATCAAATGAGATATATTGGAGGGGTTGTTTATGTTCATCGTTCTCTTGATGTATGCTAATAAGCTTTGTTCATTTTCTAACTAGGATTTTCGGATTTTGAACATTTGTTTATCTGGATACATCAAAGCAAAGCGTAGTGGTGAAATCAGTTTGCCCAAATGCAAAAACTTGGTTGTTCTTCCTGTTTATATATAGAACAAATGGATTCCCTCTGCATAGAATTGTGGGTTCTCTCGCTTCTTTTCAGTAATCTAGAGGTACATTTTTCTTCGATTTCACTTTACATTTAGTAACTTTCTTCCTCTTCTCCTTCTTTTTCCTGGATTCCATATTTGCCTTTTGTAATATGCTGTCGACTATACATGGGTTTGATTCTATCTTTTAGGAGCTTTGAATTACTGACCCTACACATTTTGTCTCCTAGGCAAAAAGGGGTTTTGAATCTGGGGCAAACCTGGCAAGAATATGGACAAAATTTAAAGAAAGGTACAAGAAACCTGGATAAATCAGGGGAAAACTCAAAAAATCTAAAGAAAACTCAACCAAACTCAAGAATCGGTTTGTGTTTTGTTTATGTTTTGGCTAGATGGTACTTTTTATGTTTCTATTAGTTCTTAATTTTGTAATTAGGTTTCATTTTATTTATTTTTTGCTGAAAATATTTTGCTTGATCTATTGCCTATTGTATAGATATCTTTCTTCAAATTGGTCTTTTGTATGTAATTTTTGTTAATTATCTATATATGGTGTCTGATTGTTTTGATTTTTGTAGGATGATAAAGAAAAAGCCATGTTTCCAGAAGATAATTTGCTAAGAAAATAAGCATGGGGGCATAGCGTGTTTATCAATTGCATTTAGGAATTGGATTGTGTGGCATTGACTAAGATTGGTATGTATCTACCACTTCGAATTTTGTGATTTCAATTAATTTCATTTTCCTGCTTGTAGATTCGATAATCCTTTAATTTGAAGACATTACAAATCAAAGCGTGATGCATAATTTTATACCTTGATCTTTAGTTCAAGTGGCAGTTAGTAAAGAAAGCTTCACACGTATTTCACTTACACTTTGCATTAAAGAAACGTGCCATTATTGAAGAAATTCATGAGAATCAATAACAGGTAATAACTTTTTAACTTTTTAAATTATCCATGTCATTATTTTAGTTCTTAAATTATTTGGGCGAGTTTCCTGCTGCTTCATCAGGTTTTTAAATTTTCTGTGTGTTATCATTCTATATGCTCTTTTTCTTTGAGTGTATGTGTTTTATATGTGTATCCATGTGTTTGTGTGTGTATCTCTGTTTTTGGTGATAGTTGTGTGTGCTTATATGTCTTTACAGTGTTTCCTTCTCCAGATATCTTCTAATCACATTGCACTCTTGGATGAATTTTGTTGCAAGCCTCGAACAAGACGTTGATTAGTAAACATCGAGTACTAAATTTCTCTCTTAAGTCGTTTTTAGATTAAGTTATGCCCCCAATAAGTAAAAAGGGATGCCTCAGTAAAAAGGGAGCAGCAACTTATACATGCTTTTTGTGGTGTATGATAAATCTTGGTGTTTGTGTGTTTTGTATGAATTTGTGTAGGTTGGTAGAAAGTTGAAGGTTTGGAAAAAGATGACTAATGGGGGTCAAGAATGCCCCAAAAATCACGTGAGCAGAAATGGAGGCAAAGTCAGTCATTGTCGCATAGGGGGATCGAGAATGCCCCAAAATCACGTTAGTTGTTGTAAGAATTACATCCAGTCACTGGGTACAGGGTACTTTTTCAAAAACTTTATATTTTTCTTTCATATTTTTTATGATATTCCTTTTGCTGACCAACACAACCACTGCAGGGAAACCCTTTGCTGGTCACCATCATTTCTACATTTCTTTTTCTTGGTATCTATATTTCTCTCTGGATATTACCGTATCTTACCATCAAAACCCTAAGTATTCAAGCACCCATTGTCACTCCCTTCCAATTTGTTTCCTATAAAACCCTCCTTACTTTTGTTTTTTTGTTATATCGTGAGTCGATTAACTTGGATAATTTCTCCATGTGAGTTTTTATGTCTATATTAATGTGGGTAATATATATGCTTCTTTGAAGGGGTTATAATCAGTTGATTATTTTTTCAGTTTCTGTTACTGTAAATGCAGAGGAAACAGAGGATAACAAGCTGCTACCATAAGCCAAATAATACTTCTTGAAAAAGCTCACAACAAAGATGAAAGGAAAAAAGGGGTAAAACTCTCCCTGGTTGCTATCTACTACTGACATCACTGTACTTTTTAGCATCATTTAGTCTTTTTTTAACTACAACATTGTCTATTGGTCTACCTTTTTTCGTGAATATAAAACCGCAAAACTTTGTTCCATCTTAGCCTAAATTAGAAATGAATTGTTTGTGTTGCATATGTGAAATAGGCATATTGATGATAGTGAGACTGTCAGAGTTGCTCCATTTAGCACTCTACCATGTAAGAGGCATATTGATGATAGTGACCATGAAAGACAACAATTTATTTGTAACTTATTTAACTTAGTTCTTTTGAAAGCTGGTTTACCTTTTTTTTTTGCAGGTTTGTACATCGATGGTTTAGGAGTGGTGGTGGGTTGCCATAACCATCACCATAGACTTTATGGGGAAATACAATCGATAAAGATCTTCATTCCAAGATTAATCTAAAAAAGGTTAAATCTTTACAAGTGCATATTAGAGAAGGTGAATTAACTATTGAATGAGATCAAGAAGTAATTTTAAAAGATTGGATAAAAGTTGAAAAGGAAAAGTTATGGGTGATTTATAGACAGATCATTTGGTAAAGCTATATGTTAAATGTTAAAACTTTATTTTCTTTCCGTAACTGTAAAAACAGAAATTTGTTTGTTGAAAGTTGTATTATCTTGCAGCTAGAGGTTGTTTAGTAAATGTTTTAGTTAATACTAGATCTTCTGGTTTGCACTTCTTTTGTTTTCTTACTTTGAATGTTGATTTTCTGACTTTATATTTCTTTGGAAATTTGTTTTAGTTGGACTTGAAATTAAGATCCAAAGGAAAAGGGGATGAAATCAATCAGATTTGAGGTTCGATCTGTCTCTCTTACCATGAATCAAGACCAAACCTTTTTGAAGAGATTTTTTATGTAATTTAGATATTTTCTGTTTAAAATTATCTATAATAGTGTCTTCTTTGTTGATGCTCAGATCTATGAACTGTAGCCTGAATGTAGTTAAACCACCATCGTTTAAATTGAGGATTGAAACCAATTAATCATTGAAAAAGGTTTTCAATTGGAGAGACTATTTATGTAAATGATGGTGGGTGAAGGTTTAAAGTTTGAAAATTAATTAAGTTATGGTTTTTATCGCAGGTTGCTTCTGCGTGCTCCTTTTTTACGGCTACAACGACCTTTGGCTGTTTTCTCATAGTCTTACAATGTCTTCACATGAGGTTGTTATGAAAAGAGGCTGAAATGCAAGTTAAGGTTGAATGCTTGGTTGCACAGGTGCTAACATGATTGGTAAATAGACTTTGAGCTTTTCTTTATTTGGTTTTTGTATGGATGGTAATGTTATCTTGTTTTTTGTCAAATAATCTAATAGATGTGGTAAATCTTAGACATTATTAATCTTTTGATTGCAGGCTCATATAATGTTGAAGACGGTTCCTCTCCATTTGATATGTATTTAATATTTACTTTGAAAATTGTCATTAAATTTAAACCCAATGAAAGTTAAAGCCTTCATTTTGATTTGTTTAGTCACCCTCATATTGTAGTACTTTAGTCATTATTATAGAATTCTGTGTGATGTTTCTTTACAGGTTACATGGTTCGCCAATAACAGAGTCATTTTCGCTAAAACACTTTGATTCCAAGTTTTTCTTGCGCCTTACAATATGTTGCTATAGGTGCAGATTAGGTGGTCTAGACGCTAACTGAAGTGAATTCTTGGCTTTGATTTCTACTCACTTTGAGTGGTAAAAGTTTAGCAGCCTTGCCTCAAGATATGTTCTCATTTAGGGAGTCGGGTGGAACTGGACGAATTTGCCCCCAGTCTTTATTCTAGGCAGAGTTGGTGTGTTGTTTTATGAGTTATCATGCATTCAGTTTGTGGCAGATTGGTTATGGTCGTATTTCGGTCTTGTGCTTGGAAGTCACGCTTGTTTTTTGGTCAGCATATTGATCTTCAGTTCCTGAAGGTCAGTTTTGGGGTGGTGTGGACGAATTTGCCCCTTGTATAGAGTCTTCAAGCTGTTATTTCAGTATGGTTTAGTTTCAAGGTTTATTCATTTCAGGTGTTGGGGGAAAATAGACGAATCTGCCCCTTATATATAGTTTGTCGAAATCTAGACAAAATTTACTCCTATTTGGTGTTCTTGGCAGCTTGGTTTTGGGCTGCTATTAGTTTAGTTCAAATCAGAATTGCTCATTGCTTTTTCTGGTTGAAGTTTGGCGTGAAGTACATTGCTATTCTGGTGGGAATTGGGTGCTTTTTCTCTTCTCTAGACTACTGCATCTGTTTATATTTTACACATCATCTGTATGCTCTCCTTTATGTTATTGTACTTTGACTTTGTTCTTTTGGCCAGCTCCTCGCTGGTCCTTTTCTAATAAAATTCTGTCGCTCTAAAAAAAGAAATTATCAGTGATTTTAAGTTTTGTTTTTGGATCCTATAAATGAGACCAGTTAATTTTTTATGACCAATATAGTATTTCATTTATCATGTAATCTAAATATTGTGTGCTACTGAGAATAAGCAACAACTGATGCTTACTTCCTATTTATCAATTACACTAATATTCAAGGTTGAACTTAAATGGTTTTTATGTCGTTGCCCATGTTGAATATTTGCATTAGAAGATTCTTGGAGGGCTACATGTCCTTATGTTTGTACACATTTAAAAGATTTAAAGTTTTTTCATTTTTTGTTATTTTACTTTTTAATAGTGCATTTCAATTTGATTTATTGCTAAATGATAAGTTTGATTTTTATTGTCCCATATGTGGACGCATATGTTAATTGACGGTTTTAGGGCCTCCAATGGTGCTGCCAGATTCCTCATCGAGAATAGGGGAGAAAGGTTCTATCACCTAAAACATCGAGCATGTGACTAGAACTTGCCGGAAGTTTTAATGAAGTTCAAAAAAGACAATAGATTTTTGAGATAAATTAAAACGTGTTCAATTAGATGGAAAATAAAAAATATTTGATATATTTACTTCTTCAAAGAAGTCAATTTGTGTTTTAGCGTAATTAATCTGCTTCAAATTTGGTTGAAAATAAGATTGAACTTTACCAAGTCTGAATTATATAAGCTTTATCATGTGTGATTCAACAAATCCAGCCATACAATATAATCAGTTAAAAATTTGATTCCTGTTGATTCCTATTCCACAGATTTGAACTTTACCAGGTCTGTTTCAAATGCTAAGTAGGTTGCTAATTAGATAGACCAATAACAAAGTTGGTTGCTATTCCACAAATTTAAACTTTACTAGGTCTGATTCAAATGCTAAGTAGGTTGCTAATTAGATAGACCAATAACATAGTTGGTTGCTATTCCACAAATTTAGTACAAAGTAAGAAACACTTTGTCTTCGACAATTCTGCAATTTTTTATTTCTTTCCCCTTGATTCATAAATCAGTTCATTGATTAAAGCTTTATAATTAATCAATTTTGTAATTGATTGTTAAAACGTCGTCCCGGGTTCAATTATGTCTTTGATTTCCACATTCGGGCTACGATATTCGTTAATAGCATCTACTTTTATATGTTTTACCGGACGGTTGCTCCATTTCGAAGAATACGAACATGACGAGGCCATGGATGGTGATTGTACTCCTACCTTTTAACGATCGGTTTAAGCAACTCAGCTTTCCTTAATAACGATTTGAATCGAACAAACAAACTTTATCGTCTACAGAATTGAACGAATTCGAAATAGATCTGACGAACGAAGTCGAAACACGGGATTAGACATTTGTTCAGCTTCTCCTCTAATACATCGTGAAATAGATTTGCAATTGTAATTACGGCTGTGGTATTATAGTTCTATATAAACCTAATTAATGTAGTCATTGTCCACGTATCTAAATCCACGTATGAAGTTAAGTTTACAATTATGTCCACGTCACATATTTATCAGGTAACTTATGACTTATCATCTAAACCTATATAATGGGTTAAATTTAAATGGTAAAAAACATAATTGAATGGGTTTTTTAAAAGGGAGAATTTTTATGTTTTTACAAATTTTTATAATTATGTATATATCCTTCTAAACTCTTATAAATTTAAAAAAAATCACATATATACCCAAAAGATTACGCCTAATTTATTAAAATACCCTTATTATATATTTCTATAATCTGCAACTCCTTCAAGCTTAAATAACTGATCACGACAGATTCGACGATGGAAATGGTGTTTATAGTTTTTAGTTTATCCTTTTATGAAAAAAAATTGTTTTCGTTCCTGTTTTATAGTCTTGCTGTCAAATTAAACCTCTAGGCGGAAAGTATGAATTTGCTTAATGTTTGTTAAACGTAATCGAGAAAAGTAAGCCGGTGAAACATGCTACTTTTCATAAACTTGTGATAATTTTTATGTTGCCATATTTTATTCTAAATGTTAATATTTGCAAATTATTAAACATCTCCAACCTTTTCTTTGGAATCAAACCAAAATTGGGACACCTGGAAAATAGCAAGTGGAGAGGTGTATTGGTTGTTTTGAAGATGACCTCATAGTGACCCTTTGGCCTCCTCTGGGCGGCATACCAAAAAAAGATAGGATTTGAATCGATGACTGGCGGAAGCCAATGTCCCGGGGTCCTGGGGACTCAGGTTTTAAGGGAATGTGGTGGTCGTGAAACACATAAAAGTAAACTTATGTGTTTGTACCATGTTATCCCATGACATTTAACCCCCACCCTCGAAAGGAAAATATTTAACACTTGTAATATTGCATATTTTTTGGAATATAATATGTTTTCGAGGAGATAGCAATTGTTGAAACGAAAGGATTTGACGAAATGAAGACAAGAAACTATTCACCAAACCTTACAATAAAACTAATTCCACCCATGCAACAAATAAAACATTTCGACGAAAACAATAACGCATTATGTAACGAACTCATTAACACTTATAAATTTAAGTCCAATCAAATAAAACATTATATACAAGTAATAAATAATACTTATCGATACATTGCGTGTTCTTTGAAATATATGATATGTTTACGAAAGGGAACTAATCTCTAACAATAAAATAATTCAACTGAAATAACTATTCACCGTCCGTTACATTGTGCGGGTTTAGATCTCGACGTTTCATATAAAAATAATTCAACGAAAATAACTACATGCTAACTAGAAACTAATCGTCGACAATAAAATAACCATCCCCGTATTTGTATACGTGCGAAAAAAACTATTCACCGCTCCATGTATTGTGCGGTCCCCCCCCCCTAAAAAAACAAAACTATATGTTAAAAGAAAACTTTTCGCTTAATTATAAATTATATCTCTATACTACCAAAATGAATTACCCGAAAACCGAATAACTCATACACAAAGGAAACTAACATTTGAAAGAAAACTAATCATCGAACATTGCTCCCCCATCCTTTATTGATAGGTAATTTCAACGAATCTTGTTACTCTATGCTCTTTCTTTTTCTATTTATCAAACTATAATAGTTAATAAGTTAGTTTCAATCAATTTTTTAATTGTTGCTTTTGACATCATATGCCACAATTGTTCCGATGGTCACTTTTTGTCATCAACAGATGCTTTTTCTTTTTCCATTTCATCACATTTGAAACGGAATGAGATGAAATACAAGAAGGAAGGCATATTCGCTGGTACTTTGATGTACATTTCTACAGAAGTTGCAAGTTTGGTCCTCATTTTGATGTTTTTACATATTTTTGGTCACCATTCCAAGTAAAACGAATAAGCACAATTGCATTGAAATTAAGAACTATTGATAATTTTCTGAACATATGGGCACATTAGGAAACCATCTTGATCATACGATAGGTACTTGTTATGTTGAAACTCTATTTTTTTTATTCCTACTTTTATGTCAAAACATTTGTCTATATGTAGTTAAAGGTGAAAAAACGAGGATTAAATGCAAAAAATGGTGACTTTGCACCCTACTTGTATGCCATGAGGTTCTGTTAGTTGTTCATTCTTCAATTTTGACTTTTTTGGTTTAGTATTTTAAACATTCATTCTTACATTTCTTTTTATGAATTCCATTTAAAACAATGAAAACCGGGCAACAAGAGGACACCGGAACGTTTTGTTGTCTGTGAAGCTGTTGTCACAACTCAATGCTTGAATGGATGGTTAGAGTCTTGTCACTTTCATTTTTTGGGTTTTTTTTGTCAATTATTTACAATAATATTAACTTTTTTAATAAAGAATCTTTAAATATTATGTTTTATAGATTGTGTTCAAGTATGTGGTGAAAACATTGGATAATGCAGAGACCATTAAAGTGCAAAATCGGTCTCTGGTATTCATCCTCATATCCAAATTCAAATAAGGTGACACCTCATTTGTTTAAAAATTTCGGTTGTTATTGTAGTTTAATAGTTTGGTTTAAAATTTTCAATTGTTATTATAGTTCATTCCCAATTATAGTAAGTCTTTAATATGAATGCACAAGCCTACAATGTGTTTGATGAAATTCCTGTTGGGATTAGGTATCGTGCTTATGGTATAATTTCACGTTAACAGCCTACCACTATGTGAAAGTTTTATGCAGAAAATTTAAATTCATTCATAAATGATTTTGGTCAAAAATAAATTTTGTCAACATTGAGTTTTTGTTAAAAGGGTGCTGTAATAAACTAAATTGAGATTCAATTTAGCTATTATATTACAAAAAATCAAAGTAAAATTGAATTTTGATTAAAAATGATTAAAGCCAAAGAATCACTTAAAATGTATGTATGCTACAATTACAACGTTGATTCAAATTTTATTATTTCGAAGGCGATACTGTCAACAAAAAATGTAAGTGTTGACGAGGTTAATGATCATTTGATCAAACGGTTTTATGGAGACCAAAAACTTTACTGTAGTTTCGATGAAGCTGAATACGATAAAAATAACATATACCCAATAGAATTGCAGGTTATATTTTATGAACAGAATTGGAATCCACAGGCCCTGTTAGTAAGGTTGTTCAAATTACCTTTTTGCCCCTCACATGTAGCATAGTTGTTTTGATGGTTGTATCTTTTCTCTGGTTTACATCTCACATGTTACTCTTTAAGAATGGCTTTGAAAACAGAAATTAGTGATTTGAGGTTATTATATTATTTCTAATATTGTATTCATTCTTGTGTAATTTACTTTTAGGGAATTCTGCAACCAGACATGTGGGGAGTGACACCTTCGGAGTTGTAGGACTGGAAAGTCCAAAACCGACAAGGGCATAATAGTAATATCACAAAGCCGATAAATTTGCTTCATGATATTCCCACAGCTATGGAGCCGAAGCAGCTTATGGGCATGATTCCAATGACCGGTCAAGGTCAAAGTCAAAGCCAAAGTCAAAGGCAAATTTATAATCACGTGTTGAGACCGCTGGTTTTGTCCTGTTCAGTAGTCTCATCGGGGAATCACGTAACCGAGTTGACCGGGAATCGTTTTCCTATCAGGGGTAATTTGGGAATTCCAAGTTATGGTGGAAATCAAAACAGACCGCAAATTTGGGGTGTACAAGGTGCGGATTAGACCTTTGACCATTCGTTGCATACGAATAATATGCAAGGAGGATTGAATGTACTTCAACATGACTACGGTTCAGGTCATAAAATCGGGGGTAGTAAGGTAATTTTCTCGATAGGGGAAGGAAGTGAGAATATAGTCAAGATGATCTCCTAACCCCAATCCTTTCACAGGTTTGTTATCCTACTTTCGTTATATTCAATTACAACATGGTACTTTAATTTTTTATTTTATTTTAGGCATTTTACTTTGAAAATCTATTGTATTATATCATTGTACTTTCATTTTTTTATTATCAACACATTACACTTATCTATTATTACGTCGGTGAAGCAGATGGCTGACTAAAAGGTAAACCACCAACGTTTTTCAATAGCTTGTGTGTATGTGCGTAAATATGTGGCGCTAATTTTGGTTGTGTTGGAAAAGGAATAATTGACATGGGTGAGACGTAAGTAAGAATACTACCAATGATACTTTTAGTTATTTGCTTCACTTAATGTTTCTCAAACAAAAGGATATTAAAATATCACATTCATTCTATAAATGTTTCGTAATTGACATGGGTGAGACGTAAGTAAGAATACTACCAATGATACTTTTAGTTATTTGCTTCACTTAATGTTTCTCAAACAAAAGGATATTAAAATATCACATTCATTCTATAAATGTTTCGTTCCCCACATGGGATGTATTGGATGACCATGCCAACATGAGGCTTCAACCTAAAACTATTTTTGTGTTAAATTAAATCCTAATTACCAATTTCTTTTTAATAATTTAATATTATATCACAGACAAAAGGAAGTTGAAGCTTGCATAATTGACCAGGTCATGTGCTTCAACACAAACACACATAAGATAAACATGATACAACCAACTTAACCTGCATAATTCAACAACAAACCCGCATAAGATAGACAACATACCCCATACCGTAAACCACAAACCATAACAGAAACCATGTACTGGAGTATTTTGTGTGCTTTTTAATATGACATGTTCTGGAAAAAAATATATCCCCCGAGGTGATAATGGGCATGTACCCGGAGACAATATTGTACTTTTTATATTTAACGGAAAATAGCAACACAAATTTTTTTCAAATGCAAAACAAGAAGCATGCATATTTATTTCTAATAAGAAATTCCCTTCTGATAATGGACAAGTACCCTAAAAATATTGTACAATGTATATTTAATGTAAAATAGCAACGTACATTTGTTTTTCAAACACATAACAATAAATATGCATATTTATGTCTAAATCAAAATACCACCCCTCTCGAAAATCCTAATAATTGAAACATAACTATTTGTCGTAAGAAAACTATTCACCGCCCCTGTTGGACGATGCATTTGACTATAAAACTTGATATCACGATGCATTTGACTATTTTCGACCATAATTACTGCAATAATCAATTAGCAAAACCAAACCATTCAATGCATATCAAAAGATAGTTATTCAACGACAAAACTAATCACTGTACCTCGCATTCGACGTTTGATGAAAGCAAAATAATCGCCATCCAGAAACTATTCAGGTAAATGAAATTAATCGCCTACCGATTACTAACCTAACCAACATCGACACGCCCCCCACCTCGCCGCAACGCGCGGGACGCCTGCTAGTATATATATATATATATATATATATATATATATATATATATATATATATATATATATATATATATATAGTAGGTGCGTACTCGCGCAATGCGTCGGCAAATATTTTGTTTCGGCAATTACTTTTTTGGTTGAAGATGGTAGGAGGAGTTGGCGAATATGAGAGTGATTAATTTCTTTTCGGGCAATTGATTACCTTTCCAACAATATAGAGGACTGTAAATACCCGAGAGTGTGGTTGTGGAGGGGCGTCGTTGAATAGTTTTTCTTTTTTGTGGTACATTCCGTTGGATAATAAAACTGATTTGTTTTTTTTAAAGGTGGTTAATAGACTGATGTTTTAGGTTAAAGTAGAAATACGGTATTGTTTAGGTTAAAAATAAATAAATATTCGTTTTTGTTTTGTTTTAAAAAAACGAATACGTTGTTTTTCCTTAAAAATTAAAGTAACTACAGTTTCGTTTCCATATGTGGTTTTCTATGATGAATATTTTTATTTCAAATATAAGTTTCCTCGTTTGACAACTTTTTCGTTTCGGCAATTACTTTGATAAGGGGTGGGGTGGGACACAATTATAACCAATTGGTAAAGTGACTTATAAGAACAATTGGTAGCATAACTTTTGAATATATTACAGTTGGTCTTGCATTATTTAAAAGGCCAATGCTTTGTATCACAGTCCCATTCAAACATCCTTCAGAACTATAAAAAAACAATCAGGATGTCAAATAATAAGTAGCATAAAACATCGTACTTCAGATTTTTTTTTCGTTATTAACACAATCGTACTTTGAAATTTTTACCCAATTACAGCATTGTACCTTCAATCTTTTTCTTTTTAGAGCATTATACGTTAAAGATTCTACCCGATTATAGCAATGAAAATTGCTTTGTATTTGGATGACATTGCTACAACTGATAGATTTTACACGGTACAATGCTCTAATAAGAAGCAACGAAAGTAGAATGCCGTAATAGCTAATCAATAAAAGTACATTGGTATCTCTTGCATTTAACCCTATATGATAAGAAGGTTACAGAATCAAATGACCTTCAGCTGCTAAATTGGCCACCACCTTGACTGCATGCAAACGTACATTAGGATCTTCTGACTCTAGCAAAGATAATATCTTTTGCAATCCAACTGCAAAAAAAATTATTAAGAGGACAAAATTAGTGGAAAATAATTGGGTTTTTAAGGAATAAGTGCAAATCCTGCATACCAGTTTTTGTGGTACATTCAATTGATAAGAAGGTTACAGAATCAATCTTTTTCAATTAACACATCGTACTTTGAAATTTTTACCCAATTACAGCATTGTACCTTCAATCTTTTTCTTTTTAGAACATTATACTTTAAAGATTCTACCCAATTATAGCAATGAAAATTGCTTTGTATTTGGATTACATTGCTACAATTGATAGATTTTTCACGGTACAATGCTCTAATAAGAAGCAACGAAAGTAGATTGCCGTAATAGATAAATCAATAAAAGTACATTGGTATTTCTTGCATTTAACCCTATATGATAACAAGGTTACAGAATCAAATGACCTTCATCTGCTAAATTGGCCACCACCTTGACTGCATGCAAACGTACATTAGGATCTTCAGACTCTAGCAAAGATAATATCTTTTGCAATCCAACTGCAAAACTTTATTAAGAATACAAAAAGAGCCACCAGGTATTTATATATTTACATTTTTTTGGGTATATAATCTAATACAAATTCATAGATTCACATGCATACACACGGTACATAGTCACACACGCACACACACACTCGCATACACATTCACAAATCGAGTTCCGATTTTGGTTATTGGCAATTTGGTCAAGTACTGGAATCACTTAAATCAAAGTTACAAAAAGAGAAATTACAAATCCAGATTAAAGGTTCGTTGATAACCTTGTTGTACTGATTTAAATACCTGCCCTTGATCGATCTGAACAAATGAAAAATAACCATTACAGATATAGATCCGAAAATAGAATAAACAATTGGAGACACAACAGTTTTATTTACTGATTTACGAACAAAATAAAACAAAAACGGACTACAAAACGTTGGTGACGGATTTAGGTGGAGATTCATATCAGGTGACGGATTTAGGTGGAAATTCATACCAAATCCGGTGGAGATCCATACCAAATCCGATCGAGATTCATAAGTTACCAAATCCGGTGGAGATCCAAACCAAAGCCGATCGAGATTCATCAGGTGGCGGATCAGGTTCCAAACCAAAGCCGATCGAGATCCAAAACAAAGCCGATCGGAAGCCGATCGAGATTCATCAGGTGGCGGTGATCGAGATCCAAAACAAAGCCGATCGGAAGCCGATCGAGATTCATCAGGTGGCGGTTCGAGATCCAAACCAAAGACGATCGAGATCCAAAACAAAGCCGATCAGGTGGAGAGTAGGAGAAAAATAAGGGACAAACTAAGTCGATGGAGACCTGGAGCTGGTTGGCTAACCGTGTCCGGCTTCTTCCTTTTCGAGCAAAAGCACCAGAAGAGAACGGAATAGAGACGGAGGTGGACTTGAGGGTTCTGATAGGTGGTGCGGTGGACTGGTATTGGCGGCTGGAGGAGGGGTGCCGGCGACTGAAGATGGCGGAAAAGGACGACGGCTTCGAGACAGGGGTTTCATTTTTAGGGTTCTGTTATGAGATTGCCATTGTGACTGCTTTTCATTAGAACACAAAGGAGATAAAACCTTTTTCGGCGTGGGTATGAGAAAAGCCGGAAAACCTGCCCTTTTAAAACAACTAGTCCTACTTTTATAATATTTAAAAACACATTATAGGGATTAGATGGGAAAGAGCGGATTTGTGTTTCTTCGCCAACCGCCAACGTTTATGTCCGTTGGATCCATAGTTTAAATTGTTAACTTATTTTCATTCGTTGGATCAAACACAAATATACTAAGACATGCTGGAAATCCGTGTGGGTTGCATTTTGTGGTAATACGTGTCAAACGCAAAATCATACGTGTATAGAAGATACGTGTATAGAAGGAATGCATTGGATGTTTGTAGTGTCTTAAAAATTTTTAAGACTATTGTGTTTAGAGGGGTTGTAATTTGTATATGGTTTATAGTATACTAGGTGCGTTTCCGCGCGATGCAGCGGCCGATGAATAAATTTCTTTGCGATTAATTTGTTTTCGACATATATTACCGGTTAAAAAAATATGTTTTTGTTTTGTAATAAAAATAGAAGTTGATTGTTATTTTTTGTTCAAAAATGTATATCTTGTTTTTTTAGTTAAAAGCAAAATAACATTGTTTTTTGTAAAAAAATAAAAATGCAGTGCAACGGGTAGAGTACTGGAGAGGCTGTGAAGATAATATAAAATAACAACTAATTTGTTTAATTCATACTTAATCACATAAAACACAAAAAAAAAACAAAAAATTGCGACAAACATGTGTTAATATTATTTCTATTCCGTGTCAAATTGTCAAAATAAACATGACTTGGCACGACGTGTTTTATGCACTTGACGAACACGAATTCGAATTTCAATTTTGTCTCAATTTCGTTTTATAGTCTTTTTTTCGTATCGTGTCATCGATTGACACACATAATAACTTAATATTAGTAGTTTTGTTTTATTTATATACTACTTTTATATCCTAAATCTAATGGTAAAATAATAATACTTTGATTCTATTAGGTTTTTTTTAATTTTTAATACCTAAATTTTTTTTTACTTTTAGCTCGTTAACTCGTTTGATTTTCTAATTATAATCTTTTTAAATAATATATTTTTTTAATGTCAAACAGGTATCCGTACGAATAAATGTATACTACATGACTTTTGTCTTTTTCAAATAGTTATAGTTAATATATTCCTAAAAATATATGTTTGTTTTTTAAATCATCTATAGTTTCTATGTTCTTAACGACCTCAACTCCCATATAAGAGTACTAAGGCTACACGATATTATGCATATGTTGTCGGTATATCTATGTATGTGGAGGCTTGAGGCCGCGGCATCAACATCCCAAGATGTCGGCATTGAATCCCACAAACGACAAAATGATGGCATACATCGCTTCTCTCTTCTCCTTTTTCTTTGTCAACAACCACCAAACTCTTAACATCTCTTCTCTCTCACTTCTTTTGTTGAGGTGGTGAAGTTGTCGGCGGAAACAACACTGTAATATTAGTCTAATCATTCATTATTTTATTAATTTCTAATATTTTTATTTTTAATATTTGAATTTGAATTATGCTTTTTGACTTTTCTCTTTCCAAGATGGAGAGGTGCGTTTTCACCCTAGCCCTTGTCTTGACGGCAATGTACATTATTCCCTATAAATTCATTAGATTAGTTATTATTAGGTAAAATGACTTATAAGGGTAATTATGTTTCAAAAATGTTCAAAAAACACCATCCAAGTTTGGTTTGTTAAAAAAACACCATCCAAATAAAACCTTTGTATAAAAAACACCATCCAAGTAAGGCCTTTGTACAAAAAACACCAACGAACTACATGTTTTGTTTAAATTTTACCCGATGGTAACCGGCTCTTGCAGGTTAAACTGTTCATCTGTTATAATGTCATGTCACTAAATATTAATTACATTTATAAGTCATTTTCCATTATTATTATGTTTCATTTTATAATATCTTCAGATTAATTATTATTACGTTTCATTTTAAAATATCTTCTTCTCTTTCTTCTTGTACAAAACCGTATTTGACAATTTAAGACTATCACTTCATTTTTTACCTCAAGTTTATAGTGAAATAAATTTGACAGCAATTTTGTAGCGGAAGACCGATATCGTTTATTTCTTAAGAGTCAAAGACCATACTTTTTGGGGAAAATATTTTATAAGGGTAATTATGTTTCAAAACTGTTCAAAAAACACCATCCAAGTTTAATCTGTTCAAAAAACATCATCCAAGTAAGACCTTTGTACAAAAAACACCATCCAAGTAAGGCTTTTGTACAAAAATTACCAACGAACTACATGTTTTGTTCAAATTTT
Source organism: Cichorium intybus (assembly GCA_023525715.1). Taxonomy (NCBI): domain Eukaryota; kingdom Viridiplantae; phylum Streptophyta; class Magnoliopsida; order Asterales; family Asteraceae; genus Cichorium; species Cichorium intybus. The sequence continues at coordinate 28,105,090 of CM042015.1, forward strand.
ACCCGATGGTAACCGGCTCTTGCAGGTTAAAGGATGACTTGACCTAATATTTAGTGACATGGCATAATAACAGATGAACAGTTTAACCTGCAAGAGCCGGTTACCATCGGGTAAAATTTAAACAAAACATGTAGTTCGTTGATATTTTTTGTACAAAGGCCTTACTTGGATGGTGTTTTTTGTACAAATGCTTTACTTGGATGGTGTTTTTTGAACAAACCAAACTTGAATGGTGTTTTTTGAACATTTTTGAAACATAATTACCGTTATAAGTCATTTTCCCTACTTTTTGTATAATGTTGAACCTGGTACATCTATTATGATTATGGTTCAAACAAATAGCTTTAAATCTTATGCACTGTATCAATGAACTTATATTTTTTTAACAGACAACAAAATAAAGCAACATTAATCATTTAAACTCTAGAAGAAAAACATTTAACTGTCAAAAAATTGCTACCTTCATATACAATAATAGCATTCACACTTTATTGTTTAAAAATAATCATAACAACCGAAACATTGAAAATAAAACCCAAACCCACTAAAATTTTTTTAGACAATAGTCATTTTCTTATTCAACCATTAATTAAAACATAATCAACAGATGAAGCAACCCAAATTTGTAGTGTCTTTTGATTCACTGTATTTTAGGTTCCAGATCTTCCTTCTCGCGAGACTGTCTTCATAAGTGGATCTGGAAGAAAAAAATACCAAAATTCAGACCAAATACCCAAACCACGGTTCCTCTGTAGCCAAAGTTTTCCTGTACACACGAATGAATAAGGACACCAGATATTGAATTTAGAAAGTAGGCATGCCGGATAATTTCTTTATAAATTACTTATATCCAGAGTTTAAACAGCATGAAATCCATACCCCTTACAAATTGGGGAAAGCTATACTCCCTCACCCACCCCACCCCCACCCATAAATGTATTTCTCTTTACCTCTTCCTTCCTTTGTGAACCTGTCCTCTTTCGTCACTTACAACCCACTGCATTTTCTAATTTAAAAAAATGACCAAACTAATTCCAAAAACACTATAAGCCTAAGTCACACAAAAGACCAAACTAAAGCCACGAATGTTGGTTTGAAGTCAAGTTACACAATACTCGGGCAATAAATTGCATTAAAATGCACCAAACTGGAGCACCTGCGTTATTTTTAAAACAAGCAAAAAAGAGAAAAAAGTCAAATCGCATCACATTAAGCCAGAGTTAAGAAAGGAGCAAATCAATCAGAGCAGCACCAAGAATTCCAAAAAACATCATGTGTTCTTCTGAAGCCAAAAACAATCAAAAGCCGCCTGCATTTTTAAGCCAAAAAATTCATATCATTTAAAAGAGCAAAATAAATCACATAAAACGATGTAAAACATTCACTCGAACAGTTTATCGACATTTTTGTTAAAGAGGGAATTAAAAGCATCATTTGTGAGAATGGATCTAGGTAGCAGCAGAAGTCAAGACGCAGATATCCAATGTTTCTGCCATGTAACAAAGTTCTTTGAGTCGAGATGGCGGTGAAGATGGTGGTGACAATTGCCGTGAGTGGTGGCGGAGAGACGCCTATGTCAAAGAGGACCGATTCAGAGAGAGACTGGTGTCACCATCGTCTGTAAAGGATTTTAGTTTAAAGGAAAATAATTATTAGCACAATTAGGGGTACAAACAAAAAAAATTACATGAAAAAAGTACCATAGCCATCAAAGATTCAAACCCACCAAAGCTGCTCTGGTTCTACAATCTGAAACCATCCCCACAACCATATATACAAATTTATAGACATACTTAGATCAATACAAACCTGAACATATCGGAATGGATCCGGTGACAGCAGTAGTGAGAGGTTGTGGCGACAGCGACGTTGAGTGATGGAGGAAGCAACTTAATAGGTTGCAGTCAACGATTTAGGGTTTTATATGGTTGCAACCACTCCAAACGTAAACTATTCTTCATGATTTTGGTATTCTACAGATAAAGAGAAAAATAGACCGGTGTGTGGTTCCGTATGGTGGTGAGTGGTGACACATACGGATGTTGGTGATGGCATTGGAGGACGAAAGTGGTGCATTGATCGTGCAACGGAGAGTGTCACGCACAGATCAAGGGTTTTATTTTCGATTCGAAGATGCCTAAGAAGAGTGAGGTGTTGACAGTTTAGTTTTGGTGGATGGTGTTGGAAATCAGCCCCAAGAACACTCACAAAAAAAACACAAACTCTCACAATAATACGTGTGTATGAAAACCAAAAGAAATGAATATATTGAACTCAAAACCTGCACTCATATTCAAAAGAAAAGTGGCTATAAATAGCCTACAAGGACCAAACTTAAACAAGCAAATACAATATGAAAACTAGCTAGTATTCCACGCACACCTATCACTTTTGCTTGGTCAAAACAAAATAAGAATTCTCTTTCTCATCTCCATATTATTCAGTCATGACTTTTACCCACTTTTTTATTATTCAAACCAAACATGCATAATTTAATCAATTGACTCAATTAACCCATCAAGATTACCTAACATTCTCCCCCATAATCTTGAAAAATTCAGTCCGTTCGTTCATCACAGTAAGGCCGACTCTTCTTCTTCAATCAAATAGACTTCTTTATCCCTATCTTTCCATTTTGTACACTCACTCGCGAAGTGTCCAAATTTTCCACAGTTGTAGCAACGAAATCCACTCTTATCGCCTCGACCATTTCCTCTTCCTCGGCCTCTTCCACCTCTCTCCGAGTTACTTCCACGTCCTCTTCCGTGTCCACTACTTTCACCATGGTTTTGTTCACTTGCCATCATAAGTTGACCTTGCTCCACATCCTTTTCATCATGACTTTTGAGTCTTTCTTCGTAAGCTCTGAGTCTTCCCACCGCTTCTTCAAAAGACATGGTTTCAATCTCAGAGTATTGCTCGATGGAGGCAATTATTGGTAAATATTTATTCGGGGCTGAATTGAGAAGCTTTCTCACAATTATTTCTTCATCAATACTTGAACTGAGGCTTTTAAATTTTGCTACAATGCCACCTATCTTGCCCGAAAAATCATTAATAGTCTCGTTCTCCTTCATCTTTAACAACTCCAACTCACTTCGAAGAGTTTGCAAACGTGCCTTTTGGACTCGATCGGCTTCTAAGTATCGAACCCGAATCGCTTCCCAAACATCCTTTGCATCTTTATATTTCGAGACCTGCAATAAAATATCTTCTGGTAGAGTTTGTGTGACAACCGTGTCCCGGGAGGGACTGTAGATCAAAAGTAAGAACGTTTTGGCCTTTGGTGTGGCCAAATAACGATGTTAAGGTCATTATGAGATAAGAAAAATATAACGATCAAAGCCTACGAGTCAAAACGGAGCAAAAAGCGGAAAAAGATGAAACTTTTTAGTGTCGGCGCCTCGCGACGCGACGGCCATGGTGGTCGCGACGCGACGGGTGTCAGCACGTCCGTAAATTGCGCAATCAGGCAATCATTCGAGGTGAGTCATCGCGACGCGACGGGAGGCATGGTCGCGACGCGAAGGATGTTCAGAGGCTATAAATACGAGGCACAAGCCTCATTTTTTAGGCAGAACACACACGAAACGCTTATACGATATAGGAGAGTGTTCTGGTAAGGAGTATATGTTGAGAGATGATAGTAAGAAGTAAGAAACCAGCGGTAGCTAGCATCGAGGTGCTCGGAAGCTGTCAGAAGTCCGGAACGAGAACCGTGCCAGGACTCCGTGAAAGCACCAAACTCAGGTGAGTAATCGCTACCGTATCTCCCTAGTAGTTTCTACGTGTTGAGCTATAGTAGAAAGAAATTATTGAAAGAAATGCAGAGTAGTACAGTTATGATATATGTGTTAGTAGTTGTGTGGAAAGTAGTTATGCTACAGAACCGTTGACGAGTCTGGCCCATGAGAAGTAGTGTATCACAGGATGATACTAAGCAGTGTAATTCCATGCGAAAGAATGACATACGACATAAATAAAAAGATAATGTATAGATACTGTGTGTCAGCTCCATATGTTGCACCAGTATTGATTTAATAAAATAAAGGGGATATAGATATCCCATAAAACAAGATCGTATAGACAGTACCAAATAATAAATTTGGTTAAGAATAATAGTATCGCCAGATAACCCGGTGCGGAACCGGTAAACACTTATAACATAGTAGTAACGAATGAGTAGCCGTATAATAAAAATAGGCGGCATAATAGTAAAATACAGAACGGTATACGATACCGTAAGTAAGTAACGTTAGACAGTACGATAATGCTATAAGTAGAAGGAAGTACAGAAAGACAGACAGTACGGTAACATTATAAGTTACCAAGTAATAAAAGAAAGTGCAGACAGTACGGTAACGTCATAAGTTACCAGACAGTAAAAGAAAATAATAGAAGAGTAACATTATATGTTACCAGATAGTAGAAGAAAGTGTAGTAAGAGTGTACGCGAGAAGTGAGTTCCGTCGGGTAATACGATAGTTTCACAGTATGATCGTAGGACGGTCAAGTGTAAAAAAATAAGTCTGTGAAACGAGTGTGGCTATTTAGGCCATACTGTGATTCGATTACTCACTAAGCTTTATAGCTTACCCTTTTATTATATGTGGTTTTGCAGGTTTAGGTAACGCTCGGCTTGGATCATGGGACGATCCCTGGTGATATTATATTGTAAAAACTCAGGCTATGGAGGGCCGGATCGTTACAAATGGTATCAGAGCCGAGATTTGAGTGAACTAGGTGTCAGTTGAAAAGATTCCTAGACTCAAATCAGTAGGTATATGCAGATTACCTAATAATAGGTAAATATCACAAACATATTGTGATAAGGAGAGAGATGGGTAAACATCACAAACATATTGTGATGAGAAAATAGATAAAGATAAAAAGCAAACTATACATAGTAACTAAGAGTGTTAAAAAACTCCTTAGAAATTTAAGGAGAAAAAGATAGTAAGAACAGAGATAAGATAGCCTGTTAAAAATATAAACAAGAAAGTAAGTGAGAAATAAGAACTACAAGAAAGTATTAAAACATGAGATGGTACATAAAGTACCAAAGAAGACAAGAAGTATACTAGAGTAATGTAAAAAAGTTGAGAAATAAAAAAAACATGATGAGTAAATAAGAAAGCAAGCAGTTTTGAGAAAAGAAATAGTTTGAGTCAGAAAACAGTTTTGAAAAAGTAAAAGTTTGGCCAGAAGGCCATAAAGAAAAGAGTCGGCTTCTAGCCATAAGAAATTTTTGAAAGCATAATTTAAAAGTCGAAAAGGTAAGAAAGAATGTAAAAGTAATAAAAGTAGCTCTACGTAAGAGCTAAAGGTTTGAAAGAAGTTTAAGAAAAGCTAAAATAGTAGCTCAACATATGAGCTAAAATGTTTTACGAGTCTGAACTATGTTTCAGAAAAGTGTTTTGAAAAGCTATGAGATTCGCTCTATATAAGAGAAAGATGTTTTAGTTTAGCTAAGACCAATTTGAAACAAATGACACTAGAGAAGAGAAGAGAAAGATGTCCGGACAGGCTTTTTCCATTAAGGAAGCCAAGAAGACACTACTGGGATGGTACCTCCCTTCGCGAAGTAGTTGTCTAGCTTAGTATACCCTTGTGCTTGAATCTGTTCCAAGTCACAAAGGGGAGACAGAATGAGCATAACCTAGCGGACGGATCTGTTCTGTTCCGCGAGGGGAGCTAGTAGAATGAGTTTCATGAGTATCAGTTGGTCTTATGCTAAGAGAAAGAAAAGAGTAAAAGAAAGAATTATTTTTTTAAAATGAGGGTTATTTTATAACTAAAGAAGATTTAAGGGTCCTTAAAATGACCAAAAGTTATGATAGAAATTTTTAACAAAAGAGTCGTTTTATGACCAAGAAGTGAAAAAGATTTTCCTAAAAAGAGTCATTTTTCATGACTAGAGTATAAAAATTTTAAAGTATAATAGAGTCACTTTATGACTAGAAAGAGTAAAAAGGCAATTTTTAAAACGAACGAAAGACCCAACTGTAACAAAATATAACTTCAGTTGGAAAGTATGAAAGTAGTTATGTGGTAATAAAAGTCACAATAGTAAGTATATGAGAAAGCGAATATGTACGGGATTAGTGAGTTTTGGTATAGAAAGAGAAAGAATATAAGTATGTTACACCATACAGTATATGAGTAAAGAGAACCAGCGAGCCAGGAAACCTAGTGTAACATTAGAATCAGTGCATGTAGTATTATCATAATCACATGATATGTATTGATGCTGATGGAATCACGAAGGAATCATGGTAATTTGGTAGAAAATATAACAAACATAAAATTATGTTGTAAAATGAGTAAGAGGTAAGGGAACCCTTGCACCCGAAAGAATAAAGTCAAGCAAGTATAAGTAACGAAAGAGAAAACAAGTAATGATAAATGTAGTATGGTAAAAATACCTAAGTATGTAAAAGAATGTGTACACAGGTACATAAGAGTTAGTTTGAGAGATTACCGAGATTTCGAGGACGAAATCCTGTAAGGGGGAAGGATTGTGACAACCGTGTCCCGGGAGGGACTGTAGATCAAAAGTAAGAACGTTTTGGCCTTTGGTGTGGCCAAATAACGATGTTAAGGTCATTATGAGATAAGAAAAATATAACGATCAAAGCCTAGCAGTCAAAACGGAGCAAAAAGCGGAAAAAGATGACACTTTTTAGTGTCGGCGCCTCGCGACGCGACGGCCATGGTGGTCGCGACGCGACGGGTGTCAGCACGTCCGTAAATTGCGCCGTAAATTGCGCAATCAGGCAATCATTCGAGGTGAGTCATCGCGACGCAACGGGAGGCATGGTCGCGACGCGAAGGATGTTCAGAGGCTATAAATACGAGGCACAAGCCTCATTTTTGAGGCAGAACACACACGAAACGCTTATACGATATAGGAGAGTGTTCTGGTAAGGAGTATATGTTGAGAGATGATAGTAAGAAGTAAGAAACCAGCGGTAGCTAGCGTCGAGGTGCTCGGAAGCTGTCAGAAGTCCGGAACGAGAACCATGCCAGGACTCCGAGAAAGCACCAAACTCAGGTGAGTAATCGCTACCGTATCTCCCTAGTAGTTTCTACGTGTTGAGCTATAGTAGAAAGAAATTATTGAAAGAAATGCAGAGTAGTACAGTTATGATATATGTGTTAGTAGTTGTGTGGAAAGTAGTTATGCTACAGAACCGTTGACGAGTCTGGCCCATGAGAAGTAGTGTATCACAGGATGATACTAAGCAGTGTAATTCCATGCGAAAGAATGACATACGACATAAATAAAAAGATAATGTGTAGATACTGTGTGTCAGCTCCATATGTTGCACCAGTATTGATTTAATAAAATAAAGGGGATATAGATATCCCATAAAACAAGATCGTATAGACAGTACCAAATAATAAATTTGGTTAAGAATAATAGTATCGCCAGATAACCCGGTGCGGAACCGGTAAACACTTATAACATAGTAGTAACGAATGAGTAGCCGTATAATAAAAATAGGCGGCATAATAGTAAAATACAGAACGGTATACGATACCGTAAGTAAGTAACGTTAGACAGTACGATAATGCTATAAGTAGAAGGAAGTACAGAAAGACAGACAGTACGGTAACATTATAAGTTACCAAGTAATAAAAGAAAGTGCAGACAGTACGGTAACTTCAGTAAAAGAAAATAATAGAAGAGTAACATTATATGTTACCAGATAGTAGAAGAAAGTGTAGTAAGAGTGTACGAGAGAAGTGAGTTCCGTTGGGTAATACGGTAGTTTCACAGTATGATCGTAGGACGGTCAAGTGTAAAAAAATAAGTCTGTGAAACGAGTGTGGCTATTTAGGCCATACTGTGATTCGATTACTCACTAAGCTTTATAGCTTACCCTTTTATTATATGTGGTTTTGCAGGTTTAGGTAACGCTCGGCTTGGATCATGGGACGATCCCTGGTGATATTATCTTGTAAAAACTCAGGCTATGGAGGGCCGGGTCATTACAGTTTGGAAGATGATGGCTTTCGTGGTGTAGTTTTTTCTTCCTTCCACGGTTTCTCCGGTTACGGGATCCACCGACTCCCATAAACCGTATGCCCTAAACACCGTCTCAACCGGTATAGACCATGATGTGTAGTTCGTTTCGGTTAATCTAGGACATTGAAATGGTACATTACCTTGCTCGCGGATCGTCATGGCTCCTGCGTTTCCTGCCATCTCTTGCTAAACTTTCGAATTTCAAGACGGTCTTGATCTCGATCGTATTCTTTTCTCCTTGCCTCTTGCTACTTGCTTTCTTGCTTAATGGTTCTTTCTACTTGCGTCTTGCCGTTCTTGCTTTCTGCTTCTTCTTTCTTCTACGTACCAGGTATCAACATATGAACAACCTTGCTGCTTGTTTTCTTGCTACGTACCAGGTATGAACCCAGACGCTCTGATACCAAATGTTGGAAATCAGCCCCAAGAACACTCACAAAAAAAACACAAACTCTCACAATAATACGTGTGTATGAAAACCAAAAGAAATGAATATATTGAACTCAAAACCTACACTCATATTCAAAAGAAAAGTGGCTATAAATAGCCTACAAGGACCAAACTTAAACAAGCAAATACAATATGAAAACTAGCTAGTATTCCACGCACACCTATCACTTTTGCTTGGTCAAAGCAAAATAAGAATTCTCTTTCTCATCTCCATATTATTCAGTCATGACTTTTACCCACTTTTTTATTATTCAAACAAAACATGCATAATTTAATCAATTGACTCAATTAACCCATCAAGATTACCTAACAGATCGTAGTAGCATCGACGAAACTTAAGAGAGACGAACGCGGTGATCAGTGGCGTTATGGGGACGGAAGAGGAAGATGTACGGGTTGGTGCTGGGTAGGAAGAAGAAAATGATAATGGAGATTTAATGGGTGTCAGGCATAGGCACGAGACCAATATATCGGGAGGAACAATTCCCCGTGTTTTAAGAAAGGTTGAAAAAGATTCTTAACCATTAGATTAAAAATAGATGAACGGCCAGTAATTGTTATGTATCGATCCGTGTGACATCTTTGTGTCTAATTACATTGAAGATACTCCCGTGTCTCTTATGGGTGCTCAGCAAATTAGAAAAGTGCAATACATAGTTGTACTTTAAGATCTTAATTTAAGATCTTAATGCTTAGATGTGTTGTAACATATGTATGTATTATAATAGGTAATAGATAGATATATATATATATATATATATATATATATATATATATATATATACATACATACATACATACATACATACATACATACATACATACATACATACATACATACATACATACATACATACATACATACATACATACATACATATATATATATATATATATATATATATATATATATATATATATATATATATATATATATATATATATATATCATTTTTAATAAAACAAAGCCAAAATGCCACTTGTCATAATTCTAAAACCATATTTTTCCACGTGTCAATCTTGTAGAAGTGGTCTGGTTTCAATTCCCGCCTAAATGACCTTCATACGTTAAAACACTGAGTAATTCCAATTATCTCGCATAAATCATGGATTTCAATTTTGGAAATTCAATCCCATGATCGGTTAGCTAATTGTATTAACTCATAAATTAATGAGAAAATTACGCGAATGGTCCCTGTGGTTTGGGGTAACTTGCACGTTTGGTCCCTAACTCTTTTTTTAACTCGGACAGTCCCTATTTTTTGGTTTTGTTGCACACCCGGTCCCTAACAAATGTAAAAAGACTGATTTACCCTTAATAAATTATTTTTTAAATTTTCTTTAAATTATTTACCCTTAATAATTTATTTTTGAATTAAAAAAGGAAAAAATCTCACCCGAACACACACACACACACACACACACACACACACACACTCTCTCTCTCTCTCTCTCTTCTCTCCCGCCTCTCTCTCTCTCCGGTTTTCACCCACAAATAACCTCTCCGACGAACCATCAACTCAAAGCTGCGACGTCTTCTACGGAGCCTTTGTTGTCGGCAAAGCCGAATGTCTGTGTGAACTTGTTCGTCAACGGAAACTAGTTCTCGGATTGGATTATATACATCTCCAACGGAGCCTTTAAGGCATCTCTGTCCAAACAACAACAATAGCCAAGGTTCCCAGGCGAATAATACTAGTACGTATTAGAATCGGTTTGGAGATCTTCCATATTAAGAGTCTGTTCTTGTTCTTGCACGTTTAGGGGAAGCCAAATATCTCTTTTCTAGAAGTTTCTCCGGCTTCAAGGAGTCACAGTAAGATTTCAAAAAACGATTTTCATCTACATGTCCAAATTAGAGCGAAGAATAAGTGTTCGATCTCTGTATAAAGTATATTCGATTCAGAATTATAAGCCTAGGATTTTTGGAAGTTATAACAATTGGGGGTTTCAAGTCGCTAACATTCCTTCCGTTTGATAAAAACCCAGAAAAACCCAATGCTAACAACGCGTCAATTGAGTACAACCACTCGGAGCTGCGACTGCCTGTCACCGACGCTACAGTTGGTTGCAATCGTGGTTACCTGCTGTTACATAGATGATGGGATTGATTCCGATTGGGGAACATTTTGGAAGTAATTCGATTCCAGGTTGGATCGATTGTGGATTGCATCCGCTTGAGAAAGAAGGACGATACCAGATCTCCGACGATTGCATTTTCCGACGAGAGAAAGGAGAGCAAGACGTGATATTCATCTTCTTTGTCAATTTTGGATCAGCAAGGGTTAACAGGGAGGGGGTTGGAGGATTGGCCCGTTGTTTGTCTTTGTTGAGAATCCTAGTTCAACGAATGGGAATAAGGGGGGAGAGTGAAGCCGTGGGACCCATTAAAATGGGTGGGTTGGGGGAAGACGATGGTGGAGGTGGGGTGGTTCCCAGCGGTAAGGTATCGCTGAACGAGAGATAAAAGGGAAAAAGAGATGAAAGTGATGGAATGGGGAAGGAGTGTCGATTTATTTTGGGGAGAATAAGAATTTTTTTTGTCTTTTTAAATTTAAAAATAATAAATAATTAGCAAAAACTAAAAAAAAGTTATTAAGGGTAATATGGTCAATTCAAGTTTGGTAGGGACCAAGTGCGCAACAAAACCAAGAAATAGGGACTGTCCGAGTTAAGAAAAAGAATTAGGGACCAAGTGTGCAAGTTATCCCATACCACACAGGGACCATTCGTGTAATTTACTCAAAATTAATTATACAAAAGCTACTTATAAAGAAACTACCGCTAATCATGATCATAAATCCTTATCATATGGTAAATCAATTAATTATTAGTTACTGTGACTAAGGATCAGTTACCGTGTTTACAGCAATGGTCCACATTTTCCTTATATAACTTCAAATTCAAATGATATAATTCATCCCTCTTCGACTTATCCATTGCAACTCTCAAAGCTAATAACGAGCATCGCCCTACCATCATCTTCTTCCTTTTGTTCTAGGAACCTAAATTGCCCGCATTTAAAATTTCATTTGCTTTTATTATGTGTGTCAATCGCTATAAAAGTTACAACCATCCTTCTATTCGCCCTGTATATACTATATACGTTGCCTTTCCTTTCACTGTGACTGCCTCTCCCTATGTTTCATGACTTGAGGCTTCTTCAACAAAATTTCTGGTTTCATCGTAGATGTTGAAGTTAGATTTTTAAGTATGCTTTTTTTATGATCAAACCTTTCAGGTAGTACTTCTTACTTTGATACTGTCTTTTAGTGCTTTCTTATTTTTTGATTCATAGTTCGTCATTGGTTAAAACTCGTAGTTTTTGACAGTCTTTATAGAAAAGATCAAAGCTTAATTAATGCCCCGTCGACTGATTCAATGGTGCAGCAGGAAATTCGATTGATTTCCATCATGTTTACGGTCGCACCATTTAGGTACCTTGATTTAGGCTTTCCTCTTCTTATTTTCTCCCTCGACATTTCCGGTTTGTTTATTTAGGTTTCTGGTTAGTCTATTGCTTGATTCGAAATATTTGTTTTTACTTGACAAGTAGTTTTTTAGGCATAAAATACATAAAAACCCTAACCTTACATTTAACATGGTTTCCAACATTGGTGTATTTCATTAGAGAACCTGGAAATCAAGTAAGAAATAGCAGCTATGAACCTGGTGGTCGAAACGCGATACCACTTATGCACATAGCTTCATGCTTGCAACCCAAGAGCAAATATACATTGCAATGTCTCATTGACCATACATTTCACCCATTCATGTACCAACATCATTGCAATATAACCTAGAAGTCTATAGCCAATGAAGTTGTTTTTTTGGAAGTTATGCAGCAAAAGTAAATGATGCAGATAATATGTTTTGATGAAATGCTTAAAAGAGACCTGAAAGATGATGGCAACCCAAGTGGTGGAAACCTAAATTACAAGAAAGGTCATGAAATTCATAATTTTGTTACAAACTGTAGATGATGCTACCTATGTAGCCTTAGTGAGTTGTATCTTAATGTTTAGATGATGTCGGCAATGTAAATTCATGAACTTGACTTCAAATCTAATCTCTTTTTGGTTCAAAATTTAATTTGAATAAAAACCATGATATAACTAAGAAATTTACTACGATCAAGAATTCTTATAAAGATGTGTTGATGATTTAAAAAAATATTTGTTAAAAAAAAATAATATGACTTAAATAAATGTTGATAGATGCTTATAAAGAATGTGAGTTTCACAGGTCTTTATTTTTTAATATCTTGCCGTTGGAGTTTGAATAATTAGCACACTAATTAACCTCAGTTTACAATTTCCACATGATCCTTCTAAAAGTTTGGCTAAATTTTTTGTACTCCCATATCGCATAAAAGATGCAATAATTTGCATTTTTAATGTCACATATCAAGTATAACATTTCCTTTACCATAAATTTTAAACCAAAAATTACATGTGCGCCGTTTGTCGCTCCTTGTAAAAATTTGGCTACATGCGGCAGGCTATATTATTTAATGGGCTAAATGCAAAAGTTAGCAACATATTTTTGGTTTATCTGTGTATTATATGAGATTTAAGTTCTTTTTGTATGTATCCCAACAGGCAACAACATCTAATCCACTGTGGATATTTTTGTATTGATAACTTCTATTTATTTTGCATTTTGGATCTGGTCAGGTCATTGATAGGTTTAGCCCAAAAAGTAACTTTTATTTTCTGAATACGTTCTTAAAATTTAAATATTTTTATTCATAGTTTTTTTACCCCAAAAAGTAAATTTTATTTACCGAATACATTCATAATATTAACATATTTCTATTCACAAAGTTTTTTATTTTGTAAAATTTGACAATAAAAGAAACTACAATTTAAATATTGTCAATGACGTTTTTCCTTCTTCTTTCCAATTGTTATCTTTTGCACATGTAACTGTGTTATAGTATTTATTAATAATATTTTTTAAATTATCGCACCATGTATCACACGGGTTATTAACCTAGTATATATATATATATATATATATATATATATATATATATATATATATATATATATATATATATATATATATATATATATATATATATATATATATATATATATATATATATATATATATATTATTTCTTTAAAAACAATTATGACTTACATTGTAAGTCGTAAAGGTTTGTCATAAATGTATGTCGTAAATTTACGACACACAAATGTGTGTCATCTGTCATTTATGACAGGGGCTTCCTTGATATACATTTGCGTGTCATCTGTATCTTTTAATGACACGCAATGCGTGTCATTAAAGGCCTTCTTTCTAGTAGTGATATGACGATGACGGTGAGGAATTTAGTATTGTAATCATTCCTTATATATATATATATATATATATATATATATATATATATATATATATATATATATATATATATATATATATATATATATATATATATATATATATATATATATATATATATATATATATAGTAACATCCCAAAATTTTAGGGTAAAATTAAAAAAAAAATTAAACGGACACTTCAATATAAGAAAAGCCACTTAATTAATTTTGACAAAATTCCATAACTTATAAGTTTAATGAAAACATCCCAGGATTAACAAAAGTTAATGAAATCACAACATAGCGGAACTTTCATTCAAAAACAGTCCTCCAATGAAGCAGCACAGTGTATACACGTCACGCCTTGCCATCCATGGTACCTGATGTACCTGAAACAGTAGTTTATATAGGGAAAGGGTAAGCACGAAGCTTAGTGAGTTCCTCAAAATACCATACGATCCATCACATAACATACAACACATCATAACCATTCATATGTCTGTGAGACTCGCGGGCTATCCCTGTTCCGCTGAAGACTCACGGGCAATTCCCGTTCTTGTCTTATCGCTCGCAGGCTTCTCCCGTTCCGTCTAATGACTCGCAGGCTATTCCCGTTCCGCCTATTGGCTCGCGGGCTATCCCGTTCCGTCTACAAACAATCATTATCATAGCAATAATTCATACAATTATCATAACAGGTAAGATCACCTTAGTCTAACATATCTTCCTTCCTACGCATGCAATATCACCTATAGTATAGTGAGAAGACTCACCTGATTATAGTTGACTATATCGTTTATCTTTCTCGGCTTTGTATTTCCTTCACTTTAACTGTTAACATAATAAGAAATCTATCATTTCTTAATCCTTAACTATATTATAGTCGCATCATTAAACCCTTCAATAATTCCAATATGATACTCCATGATTTATCAAGTAAAGAACGGCCAGGTAGAAGATTAGATGGGGTGGCAGGATCCTTTCAGCATTTTAGCCTTTCGGAAAATCCAACAACCAGATCCCAAGTAATCGGCCTAGTCACCGTCCTCGTAAGTAAATCAATCGGTATTATATTCGGAAATTACGAATTGTTATAATAACGACATTTTAAGGTTTTTGTTTACTATTGTTAGAAATTAGTATAATATAACATATGTTATACTTATTAAATATTCTACTTCTTAACACAAAAACTATTTTACAATACCTAATTAAGTTATAGAAAAGTTTTTAGTTACCTTATGACCAGTCGTCGGAACCTATAACTTCTTCGCTAGGCTTTTGAGCTTCCTTCCGCCCACTTCTTACACTCTAGTGCTTAGAAACCTCTATATATTGGATTGAGATTTGTTGGTGTGGTTTATGAGATGTTTTGGGGGGTATTTATACTTGAATTCTTGAATAAAAAATGGCATGACACTTTTGACAAAAGATTTTAATAATATAATTTTGTTGAAATTAAAGGCATTCTAGAATCAGTCTGTTCAAGACTGGTTTAGCCGATCTTAAACCCATTAAATTCACGTTTTTATTTGATATTCAGAAAACTCATCTCAATACCTTTCCTGGGATGTATTTTACATATTTATACGATTTTTCTATGATTTATTATGAATTTTTGAAAACAGACTATCTAATTTGTCAATTCCGAACTAATCAGTAAATATTGCATTTTTTACCATAGATAATCTCATTTTCAAGCTTACTATTATTTTTGGTAATTGTACTAGACTCAATTTGTAAACTTTGTGCATTAGTTTGAGGTCCAAACAATTTTCCTAGAATTAATTACGATTTTTCTAAAAACGACACAATATGCTAATTTTATATGAAATTGTAACTAAAGTTTTTCTTAGCTTTATAACTACCAAAAATCATATAATTCCTAACACTCTTATTTTAAGTATATGTTATAATCAGGATACGGGTCTTACAAGTCTCCCCCACTTATTTGGATTTCGTCCCGAAATCCGCATTCTCGAACGCCTCTATGTATTTCCCATCGAGTCCTTATGTTCTTCAAAAATCCTCCTCATCTTATTGTCGAACCTTTACAAGGTTTCATTATCTTTCCCTTCAACTTTCACATGTCTCTGTAATAATGCTTAAAATCCTATTATTCTCATTCACTCCATACTTCTTTTCTTCTAGTTACTCTACAGTACATATTTAGTACATATTCTCATTCACCCCACACATCAACTTGACCGGCTACTTTCTACAGTACATATTTAGTAAAATCCTATTATTCTCATTCACCCCACACATCAACTTGACCGGCTACTTTCTACAGTACATATTTAGTACTTTCTAATCTTCATGTATACATAGTTAACCTAGTTAACTTGCAACACCTAATTTTTAACACTATTTCGTATTTATATGAATTCGCATATTTCAACACACATTTGTCTCAATTCAATATTTTATTTTAAATACTTTTTGGCTAAATAATTCTATATTTGTAAAATCTCCAAAAATTTTTGTTTCACCGAAAAATATAAAATTTACATCATCTTTCGTAAGTTCTTTTTTTTTCTTTGAAGTACTGAACACTCTTTAAACTATTTCCATTATATGGAGACATAAAATTTTGTTTTATTTCAAGAGTCTCTTTATTATCTCGTTCTCACCAGAGTCAAGCAGGGAATTTTGAAAAAATGTCACTTGGGGTAGTGAAAAGTCGCATCTACTGTAGTTAGTTTGAATTTCGGTAATTAAAACGTGAGGTGTCCTTTCAGTTCCGTGTGACCTTTCGGTTCCAGCTGCAAGATACTATATATACAGGTATGCAGTATCATTCATTTCCACATTTATTTTCAGTCTCGTCCTCTCTTATCACTAGTTTGTTCATAAACGAACTCATATTTAAAGCCGAGTCATGGAAAACAGATCTTCAATGGGCGATCTGTCGAACCCTGGACCTGGTTTTCCGCAAGGAGAGGGTACTTCAAACCAAGAATTCTTAATAGAGTTCGGTGACTCTAACATTCTAGACATCTATCATACATACTTCGATTACCTTTCTAATGTTTTGTTTGATTTTGAATTATGGTACAGTCTTCCAGATATACTACCAATAGAGCATCTCCACGATGAGCCGGAAATTTTTCCCGAGTTGAACATTAACTCAGATGATCTGGTGCATGCATCTGACTTTGCACTTGATCAGACTCCATGCCTTCTACCAGGTTAAATTCTTTTGAATGATCCATTTATAAGTATTCTGTTTTGTTTTATCATTTGACATGTGTTATTTGTAGACCCATTTGTAGATGGTCTAACTGAGTACAATCCATTCATCGACGTACCCTCAATGAGCAGTGAGATCATCCCCATGAATCAAGGATTTATGGCTGACATTCAAAATGACAATCAATTACAGACGATTGATAATATCAATATTGATACGAATTCGGAGTCTGGGGTTGGTTTTCAATACCAAAATCACCTTCAGGTGATTCAAAGGAACCTAGAAGGATTTCAAAATCCTGGTATTTTAGTTGAAAACCAACAATTATTACCGATATAGGCCACTAATTTTGATGAATCAATGTCCATCTTTGGGTCAAAAAAACCAGGATCATGTTCAAATGATCCAGAATGATAACAATACAATTAGATTTGAACCTTCTAGTTCAGAAAACATAGCAGGTGGCAGTGGAAGGGGTTTCAGACATTTATTAAGTAGGGAAATAATAGCTGAACACTTTAACGAACCAATTGAGAAAGCTGCGAAGGAACTCAACATTGGAACGACACAATTAAAAAAACGCTGTAGAGAATTAGGTATCAATCATTGGCCCCAACGACAACTTACGAGTTTGCAAACCCTTATTGATCGTGCTGAGGTAAAGAACTACAATTTTTTTAAATTCCTTTATATCATAAGGTTGAAATTACTAAAGTTATTTGTGCCTCAGGAATTTGGTAATGAATTTATTGAGGCAACAGAATTATCGGGAGATTTAATACCCAACCTAAAAAAAGAAAAACAAGCGATAATTGAAGGGTCACAATCGGGTCTAACAGACGGCACAAAGAAGCTAATACAAGATGCTCATAAGGTTGTATTTAGGAAAAGAAAAATTCAGGAAAAGGGGGAAAATTCATCAAGAACTCATACACAGCAGCAATCTCCGCCATCTAATTCTGGTATGAGTAGTATTAACCCTGGTTTACTCGAGTCTTCGAGTGAGGAGAATTTTTGAGGCTTTCTAGATGACCTAGCCTGGTTTCCTCCTTCTTATAGCTACCCCCAACTGGTTCCGAATTAAAGCCCTTCCTCATTACTGCCCTACTTACACACGCCCCATATGAGTCAATATTTAGCCCCTAATCATGGGGTTACAGGTTCCAACCCTATCGAGACCCCATACCTTGGAGCTCCTCCTCCAATAACTGAAAGCATACCACTTCCAAATCCTCGAGAAGGTACAAGTCAACCTAATGATGACAAAGATTGGAGTGTAGAAGATCTTTTCTCACTTCTTTCTGATTCTCCGGTTTAGGTTAGTAGTTCTGTAAACTTTTCTTAATGTATTAATATAAAGTTGTAGTAATGAATTTAATATATTGACATGTTACTATAATTTTAATAATTTCATCGATTCAATATAATATTCATGTTGTTCCCTTAATTTCGTATTCCTCCCCCACTTGGACTAAAGTCCAAGTCTGTTTATTCGATTTATAATTTTTTTTACGAGCCCTTACTCTCTCGAACGAAAAACAAGCCCACTCTGCTCAGCCAACAACTTGCATCGGGGGCAAACACTATCTCAATAAACTTGTTTCGATAATGTAAAGATGTTTACATCAACCACCATATGTTACTCATCCGCTTGCGACCCTAGTCAACACCTCTATCGTCAGTTACCTCAATCACGAGTGAGTGATCCAAACTCTCAACCCACACGACCTGATCAATCACCCAAGCAAGATCAATACAAGGGTAGGTAGCCCCACTATTACACAACACTAGGCATGTACAGAGTTGACTCAAAAATACCCGCTATCATCTCAGGCGCCGCTTGCACCTCTTTAACCGTGAGTTGGAAAACTCACCCTTGCATACTCTAGTCCCTGTCTGACTTGTGCGCCCATTAGTTGCATGAAAAATAGCTACCAAAATAGCATTTTGGCATTCTCCCTTTCAACAGTCTTTAAGCTCAGTAATTAACTTAAGCATGATCGGTCCAACCAAACTGGTATGATCGCATCTTAATTGTTCCTACTGAACCTCACAATCAACATTCAAAAATTGAATGGATAAAAGTTTACCACATTACACTAGCATTTAAGTTAATTATGCCAGACACTCACATATTCAGCTCCTTGGATCCTTCGTGATGAACTCCCGACTCGAACGTGGATCCTATGCTTTCGATAGTAGGAGCTCTACTACTACCTTCCACACCTATCCATGTTCATTCCAAGACCCGTCTCGAAATATCCAATTCGCTTCTTACCGATAATTTTAACACATATGCCCTTACAAGGCATATGTCAACCCTTCTAGGAATACTTGGAATCCCACCCCCACCCTGCTATTCTAACTAAGACGGAACTTCCTCCAGTGATGACAGGTTGTTTCGCGAACGTAGTTGTATACAATATCGAACTAAACAGTCTTTCAAATAAGAGAATCTTCCCTAAGGCAACAACCAAACAAGGAACATGCAATAAGGTCAACTCACACATTCTATGACTATTCAGTCCATATTGTATACAACTTAGTGGAAATCTCTAAGCAACCTATCAGCACTAGCATACAGTTCTATTAGCAAATAGCAGATAATAATACAACAATATGTGATCTCTACCAGGCATTTCAGCAAACATATACCATATGTTTTTTTTTAACATCCACAATATTAAATACTTAACCCTTTTCTCATACTGGCGTTGGCTGGCGGTACACACTGTGTCTTCAGTTCACCCTTCATAAAACATCCTTCTTTCGTAAAAATGTTTTAAGAAAACTCTTAAGCCTTAACTTGAGTCCAGAACTCACTAAGTGAGCCTGATTCTATCAAGCTGTGCTCTGATACCAACTTGTAACATCCCAAAATTTTAGGGTAAAATTAAAAAAAAATTAAACGGACACTTCAATATAAGAAAAGCCACTTAATTAATTTTGACAAAATTCCATAACTTATAAGTTTAATGAAAACATCCCAGGATTAACAAAAGTTAATGAAATCACAACATAGCGGAACTTCCATTCAAAAACAGTCCTCCAATGAAGCAGCACAGTGTATACACGTCACGCCTTGCCATCCATGGTACCTGATGTACCTGAAACAGTAGTTTATATAGGGAAAGGGTAAGCACGAAGCTTAGTGAGTTCCTCAAAATACCATACGATCCATCACATAACATACAACACATCATAACCATTCATATGTCTGTGAGACTCGCGGGCTATCCCTGTTCCGCTGAAGACTCACGGGCAATTCCCGTTCTTGTCTTATCGCTCGCAGGCTTCTCCCGTTCCGTCTAATGACTCGCAGGCTATTCCCGTTCCGCCTATTGGCTCGCGGGCTATCCCGTTCCTTCCACAAACAATCATTATCATAGCAATAATTCATACAATTATCATAACAGGTAAGATCACCTTAGTCTAACATATCTTCCTTCCTACGCATGCAATATCACCTATAGTATAGTGAGAAGACTCACCTGATTATAGTTGACTATATCGTTTATCTTTCTCGGCTTTGTATTTCCTTCACTTTAACTGTTAACATAATAAGAAATCTATCATTTCTTAATCCTTAACTATATTATAGTCGCATCATTAAACCCTTCAATAATTCCAATATGATACTCCATGATTTATCAAGTAAAGAACGGCCAGGTAGAAGATTAGATGGGGTGGCAGGATCCTTTCAGCATTTTAGCCTTTCGGAAAATCCAACAACCAGATCCCAAGTAATCGGCCTAGTCACCGTCCTCGTAAGTAAATCAATCGGTATTATATTCGGAAATTACGAATTGTTATAATAACGACATTTTAAGGTTTTTGTTTACTATTGTTAGAAATTAGTATAATATAACATATGTTATACTTATTAAATATTCTACTTCTTAACACAAAAACTATTTTATAATACCTAATTAAGCTATAGAAAAGTTTGTAGTTACCTTATGACCAGTCGTCGGAACCTATAACTTCTTCGCTAGGCTTTTGAGCTTCCTTCCGCTCACTTCTTACACTCTAGTGCTTAGAAACCTCTGTATATTGGATTGAGATTTGTTGGTGTGGTTTATGAGATGTTTTGGGGGGTATTTATACTTGAATTCTTGAATAAAAAATGGCATGACACTTTTGACAAAAGATTTTAATAATATAATTTTGTTGAAATTAAAGGCCTTCTAGAATCAGTCTGTTCAAGACTGGTTTAGCCGATCTTAAACCCATTAAATTCACGTTTTTATTTGATATTCAGAAAATTCATCTCAATACCTTTCCAGGGATGTATTGTACGTATTTATACGATTTTTCTATGATTTATTATGAATTTTTGAAAACAGACTATCTAATCTGTCAATTCCGAACTAATCAGTAAAGATTGCATTTTTTACCATAGATAATCTCATTTTCAAGCTTACTATTATTTTTGGTAATTGTACTAGACTCAATTTGTAAACTTTGTGCATTGGTTTGAGTTCTAAACAATTTTCCTAGAATTAATTATGATTTTTCTAAAAACGACACAATATGCTAATTTTATATGAAATTGTAACTAAAGTTTTTCTTAGCTTTATAACTACCAAAAATCATATAATTCCTAACACTCTTATTTTAAGTATATGTTATAATCAGGATACGGGTCTTACATATATATATATATATATATATATATATATATATATATATATATATATATATATATATATATATATATATATATATATGTATATATATATATATATATATATATATATATATGTTAGATTTAATAATATTAAAATTAAATCACAGATTAAATTTGTTGTCTCATAATATAAAATTGAATATCATTAATCTAAATATAATCCATAACAACATCATAATCATTCAAATACAAACTAATAAACATTTTAAAATTATCAAAATATTGTTTGCCACATACAAAATAGCAAGATCAACTTCCTAATGGCAGACATATGTTTGACTTGATCTACACTTCAATTTTAAATTCTAGCCTTTCAATAACTGGAGTTACACACCACCACCACCTTACCTGCATACATAGAGATGATATATCATATTATATTGATGACATGATATCGGTCATTATATTTGGTAGTCACTTAATATATCAAGGAAAACCATAAAACTGGAATAAGTATTTCAAGTCATCAACTATCAGTCAAGTTTGATTGCTGCCAGTCTCATCCTTGCCAAATGCAGATGAGACTATCTCTATCTTTTTTTGCTACAGAAACCCAAGGATACTTTAGTAATTTCAAATGGGTATTGCGTACCTCAATAAATCACTTAATAATAATACCTCAGATGTAGGTTAACAAAAGCAGGGATGCATTAAGTGGCAACTTCACAGTTTAGAACATCTCTAAAGATACATTAACCTTATAGAAAGCATGCCTAGACCAGTTCAGTTATATCTTTGGTTTATCCAGGTGCATAGAACTTCAGGAAGCCTGCATTTTCATTTCGAAAGCCTGCAATAACTTGAAAACAAGACAAATAAAAAAAGAATGTGAAAAAGAACTCAAACTTTTAATTAATATGATAGAACGTTGTTATTTATAGCCCTTACCAAACTTTGGCAGCTCATGTCACTACAAAAAAATAGGTATCAGAGACTGACATAATCAGTCTCTGATGGTCAATAATCAGTCTCCAATAAGAATCAGAGACTGATTTAGCTAGTCCCAAGCTAGTCCCAGAAACCTAGTCCTAGATAGTGAAATTTTTAAGTATTTAGGACCGAAAATCAGTCCCTAATGCATCAAAGTATTAAAGACAGAAAATCAGTTTTTGATACTATCTCATTCAGTCTCTAATTTGTTTCTTTGAGTCCCCGATTTTAAGTCGTATCAGTCCCTGATACTATCATTTAGGGACTAAATATCAGTCTTTGATACAATCATGTTCAGTCTCCAATGTCTATCCTACAAGGCCCCACTAATATCATATTAGTCCTTGATAATATCAATTCTGGGACTGAATATTAGTTTTTATATTTTCTAATTTAGTCTCTAAAGTTATTTTTCAGCGACTAAATATCAGTCTCTGATACAATGTCATTTAGTCTGTAACTTGGTTTTTCAATGACTAGATATACAGTCTCGGATACAATGTTATTCGGTCCTTAACCTGTTTTTTAAGGGACTGACTATCAGTCTAAGATATAATGTAATTTAGTCTCAATTATGTTTTATTAGGACTGATTAACACATACTAATAGAATATCAGTCAGTCTGTAATATTTCTTTAATAAGGCTAACACTCAGCCCATGATACAAATTTTTAGTCTCTAAATAACATATTTAGTGACCAAAATATACAATGTTTTTTTTACTAATATACAAAATGAACTAATAATAGATAAATGAATCGCATGTGAACATCAATCCAAAATTAAAACAATAAACAAAAAGTTCTAATCAAGAAGTCAAAAACTAAACCATATGTGAAAAAAGTTACAAGCAATGAGCCAAAAATTAAACCATGCATGAAAAAAGTTCCAAATGGTCTTAATGGCTTTTTTCTCTTGCTTTAATAGATCTGTTATGTCATCGTACATAGCAACTCCATCATTATTAGGCGGGCATAATATGTTTTCAGAATCTGGAAACTTAGAGATCATAAATTTTAACATATTTTTTCATATCTTTCTTCACCTTGTTTGAGTTTCTCTTTGTTTTCTCGAAGTTTCTCCTCAAGTGTAGCAACTTGACTTTTCATATCTACTTCATCTTTTGAGGTGGATTGAGACGTCTCTGCTGCTGATAAGATATGTATATATTTTTTCCTCCTAACAGGTCCACTTGAAGCCTCGCATCCAGATAGTAATGTATTATGCTTGACACAAACGGTCTTAATGACTTTTTTCTCTCTGTCATATTCCATTCCAACTCTTGTCTATCATGTTTTAGCGAAAAGTTTTTGAACTTAAAAGAACCAAAAAGAAGAAAAAAATGAAGAAACAAATTAGGCAACCAATAGAGAAACAATAGAGGAAGTAATTTTCAAAATAAAATGAGCCTTCCTTATTACAATGTTTGCTTTTAGTTTGACTAAAAGAATCATGTAGAATGCAACATAATAAAATTATTTTCACCAAATTTTATTAAACAGCCAAAACAAATGCAGAGCATAATAGTAGAATGTGTTACTAATATGTAGTTGAATGTTACAATTTCAAGTAGGACTTACCTATTCTCTCCAAGCATAGTTCCACCTAGACCCAATGCATTCCTTATACTCACTGCAACCACAAAATATACAAGAAAATGTATCTAAATAAATAAATATATTTTATGACTAAAAGTGTGCAAATTTATATAATTATTTGTATGTAAAAGAAAATTGAAGAACAAAATTTAGATCACCACATACACGACAATCTACAACCTATTAGGATAAAAGAAAAAGGGGGGAAAGCATAAAAACCTGGAAATTTATTTACCTAAATTGGATCATTACAAAACCAAAAACATATTTACCTGTCCACAACCAATAAAAAGAGCTGCAAGTTGTTCTTCAGTTACTTAAAATAAGATCAACCAAAAGAGCATAAAAGATTGGTGCTTTATTTAAAGAGTTATCACCAATAGAAATCTAAGAAAAAAAGAGAGCACACACATCCTAACATACTATACCTAGAACTGTCTAATACTAATCACACACATCCTATAATGACACATGAACTATAGTAAAACACATATAACATCCACATAATGTAGTGAGAAACTCACCTCAAATCAGCAATACAGAAATACGTGTAGCAACTCCGAGAATCCAACCAAGCTCAAACCCACACACCTTATACTCCTATAAGATATATAAAGTTACTACCAAGTATACTGGCTCAACCTTACTATAAATAGATACTTGTAATATTACTTTTATTGTTTAGTTTGTATTTCAGCTTTTAACCCCAAACAAGGAAACTGATGATACCCATTTTAGACCATCCTATACCAAACCAATTTTGGATATTTTTATATAGTCACTTAGTTAATGTTTTTAGGATTATAGGTGATCCGGGAGGATCTTCCAACGGTCACAAAAAGCTCTTAGACTTGAAGGAAGATAGAGTCAAAGTTGTTCCTTTTCTTATGGTAACAAAGCAAGAGACGTGGCACATGGAAGAACTCCAACTAGAGACCGTACTCACATGGATTCAGTCTCAAACAAAGAACTCCAAGCAACCAAAAAAACGCCATGGAAGGTACATGGGAATGAAGAATCGTCGTCAGAGGGTGATGACAATGACAAAGAAAAATAACTAAAAAGCATAAAAAATGGATTTTTATTCTCTCACTCTTCAACACTTAGAGTGGGGTAGTAGCTAGAAGAGTGCCACGTCTCTTGCTTTGTTACCACAAGAAAAGGAACAACTTTGACTCCATCTTCCTTCAAGTCTAAGAGCTTTTTGTGACCGTTGGAAGATCCTCCCGGATCATAGCACATGATTTCATCAATGTATTGTTTAGTAATGGCAAAACGAAACTTACATTGACGGTTAATCTGCATATCTACATCCTTTTGTATCCAACCCAGTGAATACGGGCGAGGGTGGGGTGTTGTTTCTAGCCCTAGTCGTTCAACAAGGCTAGCCGAAATTAGATTCTTTTGACTTCCGGTATCAATTATGGCCTCGATTACTTCTTGCTTCACCTGAATTTTTAAAGTAAACAACTCTTCCTTTTCATCGGGTGCACTGGGTAAGCTTGACGGTTCTTCTATGGGCGTTGCCATGAGTGTCAAACTCTTGTCTACCCTTTCGACTTGGCCAAGCTCGACTGCATCGTTAGGAATTGCTACCGCAGTAGTACGCTTTCCTCTATCGTCTTTCACCCATTTTTTTGGAAATAGTTCTGGATGTACCTTCCAACACTTCTCTTTGACATGTCCTGTAATCTGACAATGCTCACAAAATTTGTTAGAATTGTTAGCAACGATGGGATCTTTCTTTTTAAAATCTTTCTTTGGACGTTGTGTGCTGGATGATGAGCTAGGCGAGTCCCTACCGTCACTGGACGACTTGGTCCCTGAGCAAGAAGTAGTGTTACCAGAAGATACCATCGTAGAGAGAAAAACCAGCTCAACCTGTTGGGGCGAACGGCAATCCTACCGCATCGGGAAGAAAGGGCAACGACCAAGCGCCGCTAAATGGTTTTCTAAGGCAGTTGGGGAAGCCCTGTTTCCCCACCTTCAGTTCTAAAAAAAAAAAATCAAAAAAAAAAAACAAAAAAAACAAAAAAAAAAACGAAAGCGAGCAGGAGCTGCTTTTTTTCATCGGAAAAGGGGAGGTATGATCCGGGAGGATCTTCCAACGGTCACAAAAAGCTCTTAGACTTGAAGGAAGATGGAGTCAAAGTTGTTCATTTTCTTGTGGTAACAAAGCAAGAGACGTGGCACTCTTCTAGCCACTACCCCACTCTAAGTGTTGAAGAGTGTGAGAGAATAAAAAGCCGTGTTTTATGCTTTTTAGTTATTTTTCTTTGTTTAGTTAAATGGAGGAATTAGAAGAGAAGAGGGGGATAGATGAAAAGAAACGATCTGTGAGAAAGAAACTTTGTAATTTGGAGAGATCTAAATAAAAAAGCTCAAAGCACCTTCCTCCCAATTGTTGGTTGTCGTATTTTCTTTTCCCTTTGGTTTTCTTATTGGTTGGCAAATAAAAACAATTTTATTTCCGTCTCAAGTTACTATCTATTGAACGGATCAATAGGGATATAAGGAACTCACTCTAATTATTTTTCTTCTATTTTCTATGAATTTACCAAAACTAGGTATCCAAGCTATCCAAATTCAGACCAGGTTGAAAGCTTGCTACTTTCAACCGAGTGAGGTTCATCCATAAATTCCGAGAAACATGTGGCATAAACTAGACCCTAATAGAAGACTACAGGTCCTGACCTCATGTTATTTTCATTCTCCAATAGTTCTGAGCACATTCAACAAGTGGACTCAACTGTTTAGACGATTAGCTGGACCTACCCAATAGTATGAATCAAAGATCCCAATGGGCTAATGATTGGGTTCTGAAATTTGGTGTGGAGAAATTACACACCCAACCAGATCTAGGGCCACTAAACTTACCCCTAAATGAGTTTTATAAAATATTTAGTGATTTTCCAAAAAGGGAGGACTGAATATGTCAGGATTTGGACCAGTCAGTGGAAATGGCCAATACCACTCGACCTAAGGTCTGAATCAGTATAGGCACTTTTGAGGGAACAAACTTATATCAAATACCATTATAGGGGCATAGAGTGTGACCCAAATGGACATACCCACTATTTTATGTGATTTTTCTAAACAGATCCAAAACAGTGAAAATACTCAACATTACAACATTGATGCTAGGGTTAGGGTTTTCAACCCTAAATCCATTAAGACATCTTTTAAGACCTATGGGGTCTGAAACAACATCAAAAGTACCCCAAAAAAGAAGATTAGAAGAAGACTTAATAGCAAATACAAGTTTAAACACACCCACAAACACACACCTCACAATGGAGGTATGGTGATGGTGATGAATCAGCTAGAAGAAGGAAGGAAGCAAGGAGCTTTACCTAGGACTACAGTCTTCAATCAGATATTCACCTTCCCTTGGTCGCTTCTCCCTTTCACGGTCACACACTCTCACTCTAACCTCTCCCTCACACTTCACGTCTTGCAACAAGAAAGAAAAAATGAGAGGGAATGACAGGTGGTTCACGGCTACCATGAGGATTCGGGCTATGGAGTTGTTATATCCAAGAATGTTAAACAAAAGAAACGGGCTGTAGATCAAGTAAAAGGCCCTAGCCCAGCCTTCACGCTAGCTGGTCTTCTCTTCCTCGGTTTGACATTCTTGTCGGCTCCTTCCACCCTTCTCGATTGACAGCTCTCGGCAAGGAGAAAGAAGACCTCATGGGTGTCGACTAGGGCTTAGATGCAAGCGAATTACTCCTATCTAGATTTGGATGTGGGTTTGCTCGATCATGGAAAGAACCAAGAGTCTTTCGGCCCTCTCTTGCTGCTCGTTGCTACATAAAGCCCATGACACAAAGAAATCATGCAACTTTCCCTCATTGGCAACCTAGGTCCCTCCACTTTGATCATATATATATTTTTGACCCAAGACATAGAATCCTAACATCCTAAGTTTAACCTAGTGACTATACGACCCCTCAATTTTATTTTCAGACCTTTACACATTATTATTATTATTATTATTATTATTATTATTATTATTATTATTATTATTATTATTATTATTATTATTATTATTATTATTTAAAATAGTAAAATCACGATTTCAAACGCACCGAAACACGGAGTGTTACATCGTTGATGCGGTCAAAAATAAATAATCTCAATTACTTCTAATAGATAGGGTAAGTAAGGGTCGGATCCAAGAAGCCTGTTGTTAGGAAAACCATTCTAGCAATATTGTCACGATAAAGCTAGAAACAAGTGCTTGCAATGAAATTAACTTGTACTCATAATAGACTTAAATTAAAATATTTTCGGGACCTATACTGGATTAGCATGTTTTCTGTCACGAGTAACTTCCATGGAAAGTAAGTGTATTCAACCATATTACGACAGTTATTGATCTCAAACACACCAAATAACGCGTAATTTATCTTAAATAAATGCGCGTTATCACTTTTCGGGACTGAAATTCAGTCCCTAATATGTTTATATCTAAAATAAAAAACTAATGCTAGTTTATCCTTATCTGAAATTCTGTCCCTAAGTTTTTTCCTTCTAAATACTATTTGCGACTGATTCATCAGCTTCTATTATATGGTATCAGTGACTTAAATTCAGTCCTTGATGAGTTTTATACAAAATAAAAACAGACACAAGTCTATCTGTAACAAAAATTCAGTCTCTAAAAAGTTTCTCTCCAAAGTCAAACTTGGTGATAATCTATTAAAGACCAAACTTCAGTCCCTAATAGTTTCCCTCCAAATATAAATTGACGCAAATGTGTTCGGGGCTGAATATCAGTCTCAGATACATTTGGTCAGTCCCTAATAATTCACACATTAAAATCAGTCTCAGATATTATCTAAGACTGATTCATCAGTCCTAGATAAATGGTATTTAAGACTAATTGTTCAGTCTCTAGTATGTCAGTCACAGATGATGTGATGTACCATCTATAACCCTTACCTACAATAAAAACTTTCAAATCACTAGAAACAGAAGCCATATCTTTATCAACAAAGCCAACACTGGATTCTGTGAAGGTATTGAGTACAAATTAAGTCATAACCTTTACAATAATTTCAATTCTCAAAACAATCGATTCCCAAAAGCCTTCCAACATTAAAGGTTCCTCCAAGCATAAATGATTATATGAATCTAAAATCAGTGAAACCTGATTAACGAATTGACATAGCCAATACAATGAACCTAATTAACATATCGACATAGCCAATACAGTGAAACCTGATTAACGAATCAACACATAGTCTAATGCAGAAAAATTTGATACGTCTTTTATAGACTGAAAGAGAAAGAGATAGATGAAAATTAGATGAACCTGAAACAGAAAAACCTGATGCAATCGATTCTCACAAACATACAACGGTAGTGGAACCCTAGTGACAACGCCTATCAATATCAAGTATTTTAGTTGTTGTTAGGCCCTATTCTTGGTTAATTTATATCATAGTTGTATTGGTATTACTCACTTTTTGTGCTAGGACTTGTGTGCAAGAAAATGTTGAAAACAGGGATCAAAAGTGGACAAAATGAAGAAGTTTGGGATAAGCACCATTTCAGTCGAAGTAGTACGCGCGCCGTAGGAAGGAAGAACGCGCATCGCGCCAAGTCAACGATGAG
Organism: Cichorium intybus; assembly: GCA_023525715.1. Lineage (NCBI taxonomy): Eukaryota > Viridiplantae > Streptophyta > Magnoliopsida > Asterales > Asteraceae > Cichorium > Cichorium intybus. Next base: position 28,134,937 of record CM042015.1, read on the forward strand.
GCGGTGTAGAGAAATTCAAAAAGTGAAAAAACGGGGATAAGGTGATATGCGCATCGCAGATCTATGCCTTGCGCGCCGCGGATTCTCAATTTTCACAAGTATAAATAGAGGTCATTAGGTCGAAATCAGGAGGCGAAGAACGACCCCTAAGGTGGACTTAAGGCTTCTTTGACTCAAGGATTCGGATTTTCAGCAACACTTTTGGTATTTCCTATGTTTTCACTTTTAATTCATTAGTAATTAGTTTAGTTTAGTTTCTATTCTACTGTTTCTGGATTATTCATATCAGTACCATTAGTCTAGGTTTATTATTTTCGGATTTCAGTACCTTGGATCTCTGGATTTGGTTTTTAATTGAAGTAATCATTTGGTTTGATGTTATTTTGCATTTTTTGGTATTATTGATGTTTGGATGTGTTTTGAATGCAATTGGTTGGTTTGTTTGCTTCTGGATTTTGAACCTCGTTTCTGATTTCAGTAAGTAACCTTAGTCTAGGAGCTTCTCTTGGCTAAGATAAATTAGGTTAGTCTTAGTTAACGAGCTTCTCTTGGTTAAGATAAATTAGGTGAATGGTGTATGTCTGAGCTTCTCGACATACACAAGACCAACTTAGAAAGATTAAAGTTATAAACATCATTCTATTTGTTATTTCCAATCATATGACTAAAAGTACAAAACCATAATTTGTCCCTAAATTATAAAATACAAAAGCAATTTTTCTACATTTTGTCCCAAGTCAATTATACAATCATATTTCAACAAAGCATCAAAACCCCCCCTTTGTTACTCTTTTTACAAGTTTAATCTCGTGAAGTCCAAGTATATTTCATTAGACCATTGCTCCCTGTGGATCGACCCTGCTTGCCATTTATACTACCTAGTTAGTATTCATAACAAGTAGTGAAATCACGAAATATTGATAATCAGCAATTCATTCTATACAATATTTCAACCGTTTTATTTGTCGGTTTGACACACTCAACAAATTGGCATCGTTGCTGGGGAGCACGATATTACTAATATTTTATGCCAAGATCTTCACGTATAGGTACGCCACTTGAACTTGATTCGGAGATTGAGAAAACTGCAAAAAGGCTAAGGAAGCAAGCTAAACTTTGCAAGAAGTAGCAAGCCTCCCAAACCGCTTCCTCATCAAACCCTCCTATCTTAGACATTTGGCAAGATCTTTCCTCATCGGAAACAAAAACAGAATCCAAATCAGATAACGATACCCCACCTACACCTCCCTCTCAATTACACACACTCCAACAGCCGAAAATCCACCTCTTGAGAGAACGCTTCGTCAATGGGCAACCCAAGATGTTACCCAACAACCCCACTGCATAACCTACCCACACATGAAAAATTTCGAATTAAAATCGGGCCTTATTCATTTACTACCCAATACCGAGGAGTAGAAAATGAAGATCCTCACAATTTTTTGAAAGAATTTCATGTCTTGTGTGTGGGTATGAAACCACACGATGTCTCGGAAGACCAAATTAAGCTAAGGCACTCCCATTTTCATTGCTAGACTCGGCTAAAGAATGACTATATGACTTACCACCGGGGTCGGTCACGACATGGAGCGGTCTTGCACGGTTATTCCTTGACAAGTATTTTCCGGAGACAAAAGCATCAAGTCTAAGAACGGAAATCATCGGGATCAAGCAAGGGAAGAAAGAAGCCTTACACGTTGTTGTGTTCAAAACAACTCATTTGTAGTTGTTATGTTTATAAAGTCTTAAATCAATTATCTACCTAATTATATGACTATTAGACTTTCGAGCAAGTATTACTCGATCATTTAATAGTATAGTGTAGGCAAGTAAAGGAATCGAATTTCCACAGGGAGTTATTAACTAACTTAAAGTCTCCAATTATCAATCAAACAATTTAGAGGCGAGTTTTAATGAAAACTCGTAAAACTTAGTTTTGAAGGGTTTATAAAATAGACTAAATAATAAATTAAAACGATCGTAACAATACGACAAATAAGAGATGATATGATCAAATAATAACAAGGGAAGCTTTCGTCTAGGATTTGTTGATTCATATAAACCTATGTTGACTAGTTTTGATTATGTGCAATGAGTTAAAATAGGTTGCATTAGGTGGTAGGATCATATGGTCAAGTTACCAATTCTATGACTTCTAAATTAATATAGCACAATGGTCATGTAACTAAATAACTTATAATCATGAAATATTAATATAATCTAGCATGCAAATATAGTCCATATCCTAATGGTCATAGTGATATGTTCATACAATCAATGGTCATGAGTTGCAACTAAATGTGATATAAGTATTATTTCACTAATCAAGTTTATAATTTAGATAACTTCCCTAGTTAAATGGTCAATAACTAGTCCAAAGATATATAATTGTCAATTACACATAATAATGGTTCATATGATTAATTCGTTTAAATGGTCAATAAACTTAAGCATATGAAGATGGCTATCAAGAATACAAACTTTAATCACATTCAATAATATAGCATGCAAATTATATATCCTAACCGATTTTAAACTCGAATCAAGAACTAAATCAACACATATTTATATTAGTGAATCAACATAACCTAGGCAAAAGCTACAGGGATCTAGCCTAGCATGGTATCAAACATACAACAAAAATATGAAGAATACATGATAAAAGATACCAACCGGTTAAAATCAATGAATCCTTGCTACAATGAAGATCTTAGCTCCTTCTTGTAATGAAAATAACTCTCAAATACACATATCATACATGAAATGGTGAAATACACGAAATATACTAACTCTAAAATGTCAATTCCCTGATTTCTCTCTTGGTTTTCAGCATTCATCCTCAAAATGGTCGTGCATGGCCTTGTATTTATAGTTGGTGAAGGCTCAGGGCGCGGTGCGCCTATATCAGGGCGCGGTGCGCCTCGTGGACGAGAGCTGGCTGACTTTATCGCTGGAAAGGCCACGTGATAGTTCGCTTTTAAGATCGGATCTAGGGCATGGTGCGCCCAAAAGTAAGGCGTGGTGCGCCTATGCACATGTTAGGCAACCCGGTTGAATCATTGGAAGAACCCACGCTTCATTATTTTAATGCCAAGTAGCAAAAAATGTCGATAACTGGCATCTTCAGGGGCGCGGTGCGCCTAAGGACTGGGCGGGGTGCGCCCTGGTCGATTTCACTATTGCACTTGGTTTCTTTTAAAGCTCAAATCTCTTGTAAAATCCGATCTTTTGCTCCATACGTGTCTTTTAGCTACAAAATGTATTTTTACGCATATCAGGTATCTTTAGTTCATGAAATATATGAAACTATACTAAAATGACACTGATATCGCCCGGAAAATGTGTATAATTTACGCGATATCAAAATACCCCATACTTGAACTTTGCTTGTCCTCAAGCAATTTTTAGAATAATTTTTAGGTTAAAAATCAATCCAAATAAACAAATACAGACACCATAGAAAAAGGTCAATGTCAGTCAACATAGTCAGAATCAGTTTTGTAAGGACCCTATATATTGAACAAACGTTACCCACTTTTAGCATTGTGAACCACTTTCTTTTGCTACTCGAAGGACGAATAGACTCGTCAAGATTTGGCGATTAGGAGTGTGTATCAGACAAATGAAACAGAGGATGTACCCAGTGGGGGTACTTTTCATCTACCTTTGATGAGGCTTTTATCCTAAAGAAATAGGGTTTTTAAATGTCCTCTGGGCAAACATCTGGTTTCGATAGTTTCACCCTTGTACTGTCCTTTACTTTTTATCGTCTCAAACCTTTCATTTCCTTTTTCTCATCACCAATCATAAAACTTCAATCTTCAATCTCGACACAACAATAAAATGCCAATATATTCTATATCTTCAATTTTTAGCTCGTGTTTGTTTAGTCTCTAATTCTTGTAGACTTCTTGATGTTTCCGTATTTTTGCTCTTTATTTTCTTGAAGTCTTTAATTAATCGTTGGATCTCTTTGACTTTTTCTTTTCTCAAGAACTTGGCTTCTAAGAATTTCTTAGATGCGTGGAAGTAGATTGTGATCAAGCTGGTATTATCGATCAATTTTATGACTTGATCCCAATGATGTAGAATAGGGGATCGTCTTCAAAGTTCATCAGGAATCCATTTGTAAGATGCGATGAATCAAAAATAGTGATGAGAAAGTGGCAATGTAAGGTTGGTTGAGATTTGGGAGTACAAAGGGTTAATCCTTTCAGAAGCCAAGATGCGAATTTTCTGATAAATAATATGCAAGGCTTAATATTTGTGTGTACACATCATCCCAATCAACCTCTTCTAAACGTATCTTAATTCATTGAGCACCTGCATCTGTCTTCCAAACAAGTAGTTTCAAAGTGGTTCGTTAGGCTCAAAGTGTGACCTATTTGTTCAGTATAAAGAATTTCAAACAAAACTCGGGACCAATCTTATGATTCAATTTTTATGACTTGGCACTATGGTATCTGATTTATAAATTTTTCAAAATTTTACCCGAAATTAACCTATAAATGCTCAAAGAAAAATAAAATACAAGTGTAAGTACTGCAATCCCTACCCCATACTTGATTAATACAACGTCCCCGTTGTATAAATATTTTATAAAATAAGCATAAGAAAAAGGAGTATTGGAACCAACTCCCCTGAGATATTGTACACGTGATTGCAGATTCTGAACTTGGAGCTCTCGTATTGGATCGAATAAGATTCGTGAAATGTCATCCTTTAAGTCCGATCTTATTATTTTTATATTTTTGTTTATATATATATATATATATATATATATTTTTTTAAAAGGACTGAAACGAATGTCAGTCATTCTTCATAATCATCAAATAAAGCAAGCAATATCTCAAACAACACGGTTAGATATACACACAAATAATAAAAACACACCACAAATAAAAACACACTAAAAATCAAAATAAAAATTCAAATAATAGTTTTTGTTTTTGTTTTTGAAATCACCCAAAATAAAAATATATCAAACAATACCAGTAATGTCAATCCAAATCCTCTGTCTCATCAAATCCATGCCCGTGCGGCTGATAATCTCCTCCTGATGGATCGCCATGAGCCCCGCTGGACTGTCCTGCGCGTCCCATCCTCTGATCCCATGTCGGATATGGATACTGCGGGGGCAGCTGCTATCCTGCCTGCTGATACATGTGTCCCAGGAACTGATGTGTATCATCCAGGTAGTGTCCCATGGCATTCGCCTCTTGCTGGCGACGCATATCCATTTGGCACATTTCTTCCTGCCTGTTTAAATCCATCTGGACCATTTGGTTATAGAGGAAATTTAAGTTTACCTCTTGTTCTGGTCCTTGCTGCTCGTGTTCATGCTGGCGGCGTCGGCTTTGTCTGGAAGCAGAGGGCTGTGCTTCTTCTGCCCCAAATCCCGGTGGCGGAATGGTTGAAGTAATACCGACAAAATCGAACGTGTTTGGCGCCACCCTCCGAATCATAGTTTTAAAATGGGATTCGGATAGGATTTTCGGGTGTTCGGTTTTAACCGTGAGCATGTTTATCGAGGAAAAATCGCCCAAATTCTTTGCGATCCGTGTAATCATATTGCCACCACAAAGTGGGCTAAGCGTGTTTTGCCCCTTTGCTCGATCCCTAAAGAAAACTGCAAGTGCGTGTGGGAGGTGGAATTTCACATCGGGGTTAATTGCTCCCCAAAGTGCTGGCAGATCTAAGTACGGGCATTTGTCAAACCCGAATGATTGGTTCAAGGGAAACGCGAGGAGACGGTGGAGCATTCTGTGGATCGGATTTTGGATTTGTGAAGCTTTATTGTCTCGTGGTATGGTATTGTTTACATTTGAGATTTCTTGAAAGAATAAACCGCATCGCCCTTCGCTGAATTCTCCCTTGTCATAAGTCGAAAGATAAGTTGGGAAGTGTGGGTGAAATGCAAGCTCCTCGGGGTAAAGGCCTAGGAGATATGCGAACCGGGCAAGAGACACATCATGCCAATTCCCCATCAATCGGAAACGAATGTCCTCGTCAGTTGTTTCTTTCTCATACTTGAAAGTAGAAAGAAACTCGAGTGTTAGCTCCATATGGACATTTTCGTTTATTCGGAAAATGTTGTTCCAAGCCTCATCCTTCACCACTCCAAATATCGGATCTTCGAATGTGCGAATGAGGTAAGGTGCTAATTTGTCGGATATTCCAATTGCATCCAGCTTGTCCCAATCCACTGCTGGAGCAACCATCATATCCTTCTTTAGCAAATTAGCCATAACATATTTCGCATCCCGTTCTTCATCCGAATTTCCAAATCTTAAATATGGATGACTTGTTTTTGTAGTCTTGAATTTGGTTCCTGCAATAACAATTCAAATAATGAGCTAAACAAGTAAGAAAAACAAGAAAATTGGCTTGGCAGGGGACCGGCGCGGTGTGCCCCAGGAACAGGCGCGATGCGCCCTGCGGCTACTCGGCCACTGCCTGTTTCAATGTTATTCAATCCAAGTTTCTGCTCAAAAACCAGAAAAGATGCGTATAAGCAGTAGGATTACTGATGCAATAGACCACAAATATCATAAAACAAACATCAATTACATTGAAAATCACTAAACTAATTTCTAGGGTTTGTTCTTCCCCAATTTGTCAATTTTGTGTGAAATTGATGTTTTGTTGTGCAATTGATGTTTGTAATGTAATCTTCTAGTCATAGGCATCAATACCCCTATCAAAACAACACCTAAATTCGACTATAATCAAGGAACACGAAATTTCAACTCAAGAACTCATTTTGGGAAGAAATTCAACAATATGATGTTAAAAACAATGTAATCTAGCAAGAAAACTAAGAATATTATGCAAAGAATAGAAGGAAACAAAGAAAACATACCCATAGTTGAAGATTACCCAAGAAATTTTGATCAAAAATCGAGTTTTTTTGGTGTTTTGGCTCGGTTTCTGCGGCGGGTCGCGCTTGAGGGAAGAGTGGTGAGAATAATGAAGTTTGACAGCTTACCCGTCTGTTTTGTCTCTGACCCGGCGCGGTGCGCCCTCCTTCTGGGCGGGGTGCGCCCTACGGCTGGATCTCCTGTCCTCCTTCTTTTTAAATATTTGCCCCATATTTTCATTTCTTTTATTTATTGTTATTATTACCACACGATTTTATTTATTTTTTTATTTATTTTTTTATTTTATTACTATTAATTTTTTTTATCTCTTTTTTTTTTAAAAAACAAAGGAAAAATAAATAGCACATACCAATCAAAAACTCGGGTTGCCTCCCCGAAGCGCTTCTTTTTCATAGATTTGGAGTCTTTTTAGCTGGATTCCATTCCACTCTAAGGTTCTACTGTTTGGAGTGGGATGTCTTCGAGTTCGTTCTCGATGTGAACGCCTTCCTCATACCTTTTAAGTCTGTGTCCGTTCACTTTGAAACTTTCTCCTCCTTCCTTAAAAAGATCCACAGCCCTGTGTGGATACACTTCTTTTATGGTGAACGGACCATACCATCTTGTCTTCAGCTTTCCAGGGAAAAGTCTTAAGCGTGAATTGTAAAGTAAGACTTTTTCCCCTGGTTGGAAATCTTTGTTTCCTTTTAACCTTGAATCGTGCCACCTTTTGATCTTGTCTTTGTAAATCGCTGAATTTTCGTATGCGTCATTTCGCAGTTCATTTAGCTCATTTAATTGACACAAACGGTTATTACTGACAAGATTAAAATCCATGTTACACGATTTTAAGGCCCAGAATGCCTTGTGTTCAACCTCTACTGGGAGGTGACAAGTTTTTCCATACACCAATCTGTAGGGGGTAGTGCCAATAGGTGTTTTAAAAGCGGTTCGAAAAGCCCAGAGTGCATCATCAAGCTTTTCGGACCAATCTTTTCGACTAATTCCCACGGACCTTTCCAAAATGCGTTTTAAGGCCCTGTTTGTGATCTATGTTTGACCACTTGATTGCGGGTGATAAGGTGTGGATATTCGATGGGTTACCCCATACTTATTTAAAGCATTTTCCATTTGTTTGTTGCAAAAATGAGTACCCCTATCACTTATAAGAGCTTTAGGAACACCGAAACGTGCAAAAATGGTTTTCAAAAATTTAACCACACCTCGAGCATCATTTGTGGGTAAAGCTTTTGCTTCAGCCCACTTTGATACGTAGTCAACCGCAACCAATATATATTTATTCCCTTGGGAATTAGGAAAAGGCCCCATAAAGTCAATACCCCATACATCGAAAATTTCACATACCTGGATAGAATGCAATGGCATTTCATTTTTGGATGAGATATTACCCGCTCGCTGACACGGATCGCATGTCTTGACGAAATTTGTTGCGTCTTTGAAGATTGTAGGCCAATAAAAGCCTGCTTCAAAGATTTTTCATGCGGTGTAATTCGCTCCGTGATGTCCACCTGTGGGTCCTTGATGGCATTGCTTGAGTATGTCTTGAATTTCCTTCTCGTGTACGCACCTCCGTATGATGTTATCCGGACATGAGCGAAAAAGGTATGGTTCATCCCATAGGTAGTACTTGATGTCTGCAAAGAACTACTTCTTCTGTTGATGAGTAAGCCCTCCGACAAGCACTTTGGCTGCAAGGTAGTTCACAATATCTGCATACCAAGGGGTTTCTATATTAACATGAACTGACATTACATGTTCTTCAAGGAAGGAGTCGTTCACTCCTTTTTCTTCTCTCGCCTTTTGTTCCGGATTTTCCAGTCTTGACAAATGATCTGCTGCCAAATTCTCGGATCCTTTCTTGTCTTGAATTTCGATATCAAATTCTTGTAACAGCAAGACCCAACGAATTAAGCGGGGTTTGGCATCTTGCTTGTTGAACAGGTACTTGATTGCTGAGTGATCTGTATAGACAATGGTTTTTGATAAAATTAGATAAGGCCTGAATTTATCAAAAGCATACACTACTGCCAGGAGTTCTTTTTCAGTGGTAGTGTAGTTTTCTTGGCAGGATTCAGAGTTTTGCTGATGTAGTAAATTGGCTTGAACTTCTTGTCGATTCTTTGGCCTAGGACGGCTCCCAACGCGATATCACTTGCGTCTGTCATCAGTTCAAATGGTAGATTCCAGTCTGGGCCGATCATGATTGGAGCAGTGGTTAATTTAAGCTTCAAACATTCAAAAGCATTAATACATTCATCGTTGAAATCAAATTTTACATCATTTTGTAAAAGTTGTGTTAAAGGTTTTGTTATTTTAGAAAAATCTTTTATAAACCTCCGGTAAAAACCGGCATGTCCCAAGAAACTTCTGACCCCTTTCACGTTGGTCGGTGGTGGAAGTTTAGCAATCACTTCCACTTTTGCTATGTCGACTTCAATTCATCAACCCGACACTTTGTGGCCCAAGACTATTCCCTCTTTAACCATGAAGTGGCATTTCTCCCAATTGAGCACTAGATTGGTTTCTTCACATCGTTTAAGCATTTTGTCTAGATTAGACAAACAGTCTGTAAATGAGTCACCAAATAGCGAGAAGTCATCCATGAAGACCTCCATTGAGTTTTCCATCATGTCATGGAAGATTGCTGAGACGCATCTTTGAAAAGTGGCTGGAGCATTGCATAGACCAAAAGGCATTCTTCGGTATGCGAAGATTCCTAAAGGGCAGGTGAACGTGGTCTTTTCTTGATCTTCTGGGTCAATGGGAATTTGAAAATAACCTAAAAAACCATCCAAGAAACAGTAATATGCTTTTCCTGATAATCGTTTTAGCATTTGATCCATGAAGGGAAGAGGAAAATGGTCTTTTCGTGTTACATCGTTTAATTTGCGATAATCGATGCACACCCGCCATCCTGTCACTGTTCTGGTAGGTATAACTTCATTCTTCTCCTTGGTAATGACGGTTATCCCTCCTTTCTTTGGAACGACGTGGATTGGGCTTACCCATTTGCTGTCAGAGATTGGGTAGATGATACCGGCATCGAGTAGCTTCATGATTTCTTTATCGACCACTTCTTGCATCTTTGGGTTAAGCCTTCTTTGATGTTGGGCTGTTGGCTTTGAATATTCTTCCATCAGTATCTTGTGAGAACAGATGGTTGGGCTTATTCCTTTGATGTCTGAGATGCTCCATGCGATGACATTTTTCCTTCTTTTGAGAACTTTCATAAGCTCTTCTTTTTCTTCTTGGCTCAATTCAACTGAAATGACAACTGGGTACTCTTTAGTATCAGACAAAAATGCATACTCCAAATGGTTTGGAAGTATTTTCAATTCCGGGATGCTCTGGTTCTTTGGAGATTTTTGCTTTGGAAGTATAGTTTCTTCCCGTTCAGCGAAATGTGGTTCATCTTTCAACAGTTCTTCTAGCTCCTTCAGATCCTTTTTAGGGTCGAATGTCTTCTCAACAAGTTGCATTTCGTGACTATGGCTATCTTCTTGTATGGCTTTGGCTTCTTCTTCCAATAGTAAGTCGAAAGTGTCAATATGGAAGACTGTGTCATCACTCATCGTCGAGTGTTTGGTCGTGTGGTCCATGCCAAAGGTGATAGCGTCAGTGCCAACCCGAATGGTTAGTTTTGTGTCATGGACGTCTATTAAAGCTCTTGCTGTGGCTAAAAAGGGTCTTCCGAGAAGAATGGGGACTTCATCATCTTCCTCCATATCAAATATGACAAAATCTACAGGAAAAACAAATTTGTCAACTTTTACAAGAAGATCTTCTACAATTCCTCTAGGATAAGTTACCGCCTTATTAGCAAGATTAATTGCCATTCGAACGGGTTTTGGTTCTGGTAGATTTAGTTTCCTGTAGAAAGAATATGGCATTAAATTGATGCTAGCACCTAAGTCTGCTAAACCATAACTACTAGCATGGTTTCCAAATGTGCAAGGAAGATGTAAACCGCCGGGATCCCCCACTTTCTCTGGTAAGTTTTTCATCATCATAGCGTAGCATTTTTCACTTAATGTGACCAATGACACTTCTTCCATTTTCTTGCGGTTAGTGAGAAGGTCTTTGAGGAATTTGGCATATTTTGGCATTTGCGTGATTGCATCAACGAAAGGAATGTTGATGCTTAGCTGCTTTAGGTGTTCAAGGAATTTCTTGAATTCTTTGTCTTCTTTCTCTTTCTTCAACCGTTGAGGAAATGGAATGGTCGGTTGATGTGGCTCTGGTGAGGATGTTTCTTCACCCTTAGTTTGCTCATTATCTTTCTCTGCCTTACCTTGTTGTGATTCAGGAGCTGAATTGATGGTGTTTTCCATGACTGCTGGTGGGATGATTTTACCGCTTCTGGTAGTGATTGCTTTCGCTTGGGCTCGTGGGTTCGATTCGGTGTTGGTGGGAAGCGTTCCTGGTAGTCTTTCTTGCAAAACTTTAGATATTTGGCCAATTTGGTTCTCGATGTTTTGAATGGAGGCTGCTTGATTTCTCAGTTGAACTTCGGTTGCTGAGTGCCTCTTTTCTGATCCTTCCATAAATTTGCCCAATATGTCTTCTAAGCTTGGCTTCTTTTCTTGGGTATGTAGTGGGTTAAATCCTGGTGGTGCCTGTTTATGTTGATTATAGGGTTGTTGCTGGCGTTCGAATGGAGGTTGTTGCCTCTGTTGTTGGTTGTAAAAATCATTTCCTCCCCGCCAGTTATTTCTTCGTATCGGGTAGTCGAATCTGTCTCCAGATGAGTAACAAGCATCTGCTTTCTTGTTACCGTCTTCATCGTAAGGACAGTCTTTTTGTAGGTGAGGACCGCTACAGTTGTCACATCCTACCGTGAGGGCATGGATGTTTTGATTCATTTTCTTGAGGTCTCTCCCAAATTGGTCCAATCGGTTATGTATGGCTGACATTCCTTCCACTGCTTCTTCTTTTAGCTTCCTTCAACATGACGAATCTCTTGAGGAATGGTAGTGGTGGGAGTGTTTTGCAAGTTCCTCAATTCTTTCGTAAGCATCAGTGGCGGTTAGGTTTATGAGTGGTCCTCGCCCGTCGAGTAATTGTCTGGTTTGTGTATTGATGCAATCATAGAACTTCTGTACTTTCTGATGTTTGTCCATATCGTGTTGTGGACAATCTTGAATCAATTCTTTGAATCGACTCCATGCTTGGTACAAAGTTTCATCTTCGTCTTGAAGGAAGTTTTGAATTTTTGCTTTCATTTTATTGATTTTGGAAGGTGGAGTGTATTCTTCAATAAAATCTTCTTTTAATCCGTCCCAGGTAGTGATGGAACCTGGAGGTAGTCTCTTTAACCATTTCTTTGCACCTTCGCGTAGTGTCATTGGGAAAATTCGTAACATGATTGCATCTGAGGAAATTCCTGGAATGTTGAAGCAATCAGTTATTTCCGTGACTTGCTCGATGTGTTCGACTGGATCTTCTTCTTCCGTTCCTTTGAAAGTAATTCCTTTTAGAGCAGAAAGGTAATGGCCTTTAAGCTCAAAATTTGCATTTTTAGGAATTTTTGGGCGTATGAGGCTTGGTCCTGTTCCGTCTCTTGCTCGGTTGTAGTATGCTTTCAAGGTTGGTTCTGGTTCGTTAACTGGGGCTGCCATTTCTTCTATTGGTTCTTCTTTTGGGAATATGCTTCTTCTTGTTTTTCTCCTGATGTTAAATTCACGTTCTGGTTCGTTCAATGGAGGTATGATGTTCGGTTGTGAACTTCGGGTCATAAACTGCACATTAGAAACTGTTTGCAAGTTGGGTGCGTTTCTCTTTTTTTTTTATTTAAAATAAAATATATTTTTTTATATTCTTTTTTTTATACAAATAATAAATTGAACAAAAAGTTTAAAACTTTTAAAACCTTTATGTAATCAATCAGTTATAACAACCGAATATCTTATCAAATCCACTATAATGCGTTGACTATCAAATAAAGAACGGCCAGGCAGGACAGTAGGGAGGCAGGACTCTTTCGGTCAATGACCTTTCGAAAATCCAACAACCAAACCGGATCTGTCTATTCTGACACCGTTCTCGTAAGTAGAATTACTAGCATGATAGTTGGATTGATAATCAATTTAGTTTGAAACAACTAAATAAATTGCAAGCGAGTCTTAAAATTATTTAGTAAACAAACAGAGAGAAATACATGAAACAAACTAGAAATTTTAACTTCCCACGGTAGAAACCGTAAAAAGGATCGATTGACTAACAATTGTAAACAATAGAATTAATTAAATAACTCCCCGGTAGCGGCGCCAAAAACTTGTTGTGTTCAAAACAACTCACTTGTAGTTGTTATGTTTATAAAGTCTTAAATCAATTATCTACCTAATTATATGACTATTAGACTTTCGAGCAAGTATTACTCGATCATTTAATAGTATAGTGTAGGCAAGTAAAGGAATCGAATTTCCACAGGGAGTTATTAACTAACTTAAAGTCTCCAATTATCAATCAAACAATTTAGAGGCGAGTTTTAATGAAAACTCGTAAAACTTAGTTTTGAAGGGTTTATAAAATAGACTAAATAATAAATTAAAACGATCGTAACAATACGACAAATAAGAGATGATATGATCAAATAATAACAAGGGAAGCTTTCGTCTAGGATTTGTTGATTCATATAAACCTATGTTGACTAGTTTTGATTATGTGCAATGAGTTAAAATAGGTTGCATTAGGTGGTAGGATCATATGGTCAAGTTACCAATTCTATGACTTCTAAATTAATATAGCACAATGGTCATGTAACTAAATAACTTATAATCATGAAATATTAATATAATCTAGCATGCAAATATAGTCCATATCCTAATGGTCATAGTGATATGTTCATACAATCAATGGTCATGAGTTGCAACTAAATGTGATATAAGTATTATTTCACTAATCAAGTTTATAATTTAGATAACTTCCCTAGTTAAATGGTCAATAACTAGTCCAAAGATATATAATTGTCAATTACACATAACAATGGTTCATATGATTAATTCGTTTAAATGGTCAATAAACTTAAGCATATGAAGATGGCTATCAAGAATACAAACTTTAATCACATTCAATAATATAGCATGCAAATTATATATCCTAACCGATTTTAAACTCGAATCAAGAACTAAATCAACACATATTTATATTAGTGAATCAACATAACCTAGGCAAAAGCTACAGGGATCTAGCCTAGCATGGTATCAAACATACAACAAAAATATGAAGAATACATGATAAAAGATACCAACCGGTTAAAATCGATGAATCCTTGCTACAATGAAGATCTTAGCTCCTTCTTGTAATGAAAATAACTCTCAAATACACATATCATACATGAAATGGTGAAATACACGAAATATACTAACTCTAAAATGTCAATTCCCTGATTTCTCTCATGGTTTTCAGCATTCATCCTCAAAATGGTCGTGCATGGCCTTGTATTTATAGCTGGTGAAGGCTCAGGGCGCGGTGCGCCTAGTGGACGAGAGTTGGATGACTTTATCGCTGGAAAGGCCACGTGATAGTTCGCTTTTAAGATCGGATCTAGGGCGTGGTGCGCCCAAAAGTAAGGCGTGGTGCGCCTATGCACATGTTAGGCAACCCGGTTGAATCATTGGAAGAACCCATGCTTCATTATTTTAATGCCAAGTAGCAAAAAATGTCGATAACTGGCATCTTCAGGGGCGCGGTGCGCCTAAGGACTGGGCGGGGTGCGCCCTGGTCGATTTCACTATTGCACTTGGTTTCTTTTAAACCTCAAATCTCTTGTAAAATCCGATCTTTTGATCCATACGTGTCTTTTAGCTACAAAATGTATTTTTACGCATATCAGGTATCTTTAGTTCATGAAATATATGAAACTATACTAAAATGACACTGATATCGCCCGGAAAATGTGTATAATTTATGCGATATCACACGTATATTGGGAACGATTCAAAAAGTTGTGTGCCCAATGCCCGCAACATGGTATTTCCGATTACCAATTGTTCCGATATTTTTGTGAAGGGTTAACACCAATGGAGAGACGTTTAATAAATGCCTCAACTGGAGGCTCGTTGATCGACCAAACGCCGACCCAAATACGAGCATTAATCGAGAAAATGGCAGAAGAATCCAAGCATACCCAGGGAGAAGACGAATTGTATGCAGATCCACCAAGAGGGTTAAAAGAGGTAAACACTCCCTATCTTGAAAATCAAATTTCTGAACTAACCAAAGTCATGATGCTACTAACAAAAGACAAAGGAGTCGAACCGGCGGTTAGAGCATGTGGAATTTGCTTGCAATATGGACACCAAACTGATATGTGTCCTGAATTACAAGAAGACCAAGAACAAGCAAAAGCCATGGGAGGATTTACCGGACAAAATCAAAGACCATTCGAACAACCCCGAAATAACCAAAATTGGAACTACCCGTCCAATCAAAACTACCCATAGCAAAACCGTAGCCAATACCAAGAGAGACCTAAACAATTCAACCAAGAAAGACCTCAACAATACTACCATAATCCTCCACCACAAAAATCTGCAAGCACAAGCACGTCCTTGGAAGATATTATCAAAAGCCTAGCCACAAGTACTCAATCATTCCAACAGGAAACAAGAGCTAGCTTTAAAAACCTGGAGCAACAAATGGCTCAGCTAGCTACTTCTGTCAACAAAATGGAATCTCAAGGTAAGTTACCATCTCAATCCCAAGAAAATCCCAAGCATAATGTGAATGCTGTTACTTTGAGAAGTGGGAAGACCTATGAAGAGCCAAGCATGTCTAAAGAAAAACAAAGAGAGATAGAAATCGAATACGACACTGACACAAAAAGCGAAACACTAAAGCAACCGGCTGAAGTTGAGGTAAAAATCACTCCCCTTCCTTTTCCATCTAGATTGAAAAATACAAAGAAGGAAAAGGAATATCAAGAAATTATGGATATGTTTTGAAAAGTCGAGGTAAATATTCCTTTGCTAGATGCAATTAAACAAATTCCTCGATATGCCAATTTTCTTAAAGAACTTTGTACCTCCAAGAAAAAATTAAAAGGAACTGGAACGGTAAAAGTTGGTGAGAACATCTCGGCCGTTTTACAAAAGCGAATACCGAAAAAATGTAAAGATCCGGGTGTTTTCACTGTTCCATGCAAAATGGGAAATCTTTACATTCCGAGAGCTATGCTAGATCTCGGTGCTTCAATTAATGTCCTACCTTACTCCATTTTTAAATCATTAAAAATAGGACCATTAACAAGTACCAGGGTAATCATTCAACTAGCCGATCGTTCTATAGCACACCCAAAAGGTGTATTAGAGGACGTTTTGGTGCAAGTAAATGAACTAGTATTTCCTGCCGACTTTTACGTTTTAGATATGGGAGAAGACGAATCACAAAATTCTTGTTCTATACTTTTGGGAAGACCTTTCCTAAGCACAACAAGAACAAAAATTGATGTTTACAATGGCACGCTTTCCATGGAATTTGATGGAGAAATCATTAATTTCAATATTTTTGATGCTATGCGCTATCCATCAAGTGTTTCGTCTTTGAATTTTCTTGATGTAATCGAGCCATTAGTTGAAGAATGCTTTGAACTGTCTAACACAGATTTATTAGCTCTAGTCTTAAACAAAAATTTAGACAAAGAGAAAATAAAGGAACTTATCGAGAAGTTCGGTCTAAGCCAAGAAATCCGGGAAATCGCAACATACCTGGATCGTCAAAAGAAAACAAGGTATGACTTGCCAAAAGTGCCATTACAAATTTCTAAAGAAAAACTTCTTCCTTCCATTTCATAGGCACCCAAGTTGTAATTAAAGGATCTCCCCGACCATTTGAAGTATATTTACTTGGGAGAAAAGGATACCTTACCAATCATAATTTCCAACAAACTTTCTAAAGAAGAATAAGAAGAATTGATGGGCTTGTTAAAGCACTACAAAGAAGCCTTCGGCTGGACAATAGCTGACATAAAAGGACTTAGCCCATCAATGTGCATACACAAGATTTTCATGGAAGACGAGTACAAACCATCAAGAGAAGCCCAGAGAAGACTGAATCCTCCCATGATGGAGGTAGTGAAAAAGGAAATCCTAAAGCTGTTGGATGCAGGAATGATTTACCCAATATCAGACAGCAAATGGATAAGTCCAATCCTGGTTGTCCCAAAGAAGACAGGAATCACAGTAACAGAAAACAAACAAGGTGAGTTAGTCCCCACCCGTGTGCAAAACGGGTGGCATGTTTGTATTGATTATTGAAAGTTAAATACCTCTACTCGGAATGATCATTTTCCACTACCCTTTATCGACCAAATGTTGGAAAGGTTAGCGGGAAAGACTCATTACTGTTGTCTAGATGGGTATTCCGGTTTTCACCAAATACCCATTGCACCGGAGGATCAAGAGAAAACAACGTATACGTGCCCCTTTGGCACATTTGCGTATCGGCGGATGCCTTTTGGGCTTTGCAATGCCCCTGCTACATTCCAAAGGTGCATGATGAGTATCTTTTCCGAGTATGTCGAAGAGATTATTGAGGTATTTATGGATGATTTCACTGTGTATGGTAATTCATTCAAGGAGTGTTTAGGTAATATGACAAAAATTTTGCAAAGATGTATTGAGACCAACTTGGTCTTGAATTATGAAAAATGTCATTTTATGGTTGATCAAGGCCTCATACTAGGGCACGTCGTTTCTGCAAAGGGTTTAGAGGTTGATAAAGCAAAAATTGATATTATTAAGACTTTACCTTACCCTAAATGTGTCCGCGAGGTCCGTTCTTTTCTTGGTCATGCAGGTTTTTATCGGAGGTTCATGAAAGATTTTTCAAAGATCTCATGACCATGTGCGAACTTCTACAAAAGGATGTGGAGTTTTAATTTTCTGATGCATGCAAACAAGCCTTTAATACCTTGAAGAACTTGTTGATTAGCACACCCATCATTCAACCGCCAGATTGGAGTTTACCGTTCGAGATTATGTGCCATGCCAGTAATCACGTGGTAGGGGCGATGTTGGGTCAAAAGAAGGATAAGGTTCCCCATGTCATATATTACACTTCAAAGACCTTGGATCTAGCTCAAAGCAACTATTCAACAACCGAGAAGGAGCTCCTTGCCATAGTGTTTGCTTTAGAAACGTTTCGACAATACTTGTTGGGAACCAAGGTCATTGTTTTCTGCGATCATGCCATGTTGAAGTATTTGATGACAAAGAAGGATGTGAAGCCTAGACTCATTCGATGGGTGCTATTGCTTCGAGAGTTTGATTTGGAAATACGAGACAAGAGCGAGAAGCAAAATTTGGTAGCGGACCACTTGAGTAGGATCATCAACAACGAAGATCCAACCCCGCTGAATGATTCCTTCCCAGATGAACAATTATTCACCAATCAGACAATAACACCGTGGTACGCAGATTTGGTGAACTATTTGGTGACGAAAGATTTCTCATCCGACTATACACGAGCTCAAAAAGACAAGATGAAGAAAGAATCAAAACAGTATGTGTGGGATGAGCCTTATCTGTGGAAATTCTGTTCAGACCAAATCATAAAGAGATGCGTAGATCTCGGTGAGGTACACTCTATTCTAAACTTCTGTCACGCTGAAGCCTGTGGAGTGCATTTTGGTCCTAAAAGAACTGCCCATAAAGTTCTAGAATCTGGATTTTATTGGCCTACTATTTTTTTCGATGCTTGCAAGTCTTGCAAAACTTGTGAGTAATGTCAAAAAGTAGGAAACCTAAGATCAAAGGACCAAATGCCGTTAACGTCCATACTTTTCTGCGAAAATTTTGATGTGTGGGGAATATATTTTATGGGCCCATTTCCGTCCTCCTTTGGAAACATGTATATAATTTTAGCAGTGGATTATGTTTCTAAATGGGTAGAGGCAAAAGCCACAAAGACTAATGATTCCAAAGTGGTTGCAGACTTTATAAAAGCTAACATTTTTAGTCGATTCGGAATGCTGAGAGCTTTTATAAGTGATCGATGATCACATTTCTGCAATCGGACAATAGAGGCGCTCTTCAAGAAATATGGAGTCCTACATCGAGTTTCCACAGCTTACCATCCGCAGACAAATGGACAAGCAGATATTTCTAATCGAGAAATCAAGTCCATTCTAGAAAAGACGGTAAGTACAAGTCGTAAGGATTGGAGTATCCATTTAAACGATGCTCTTTGGACATACCGCACCGTATACAAAACACCTATAGATATGTCTCCTTACCGTCTTGTCTTCGGAAAAGCTTGTCATTTACTGGTAGAAATAGAACACAGCCTATTAGGCCATCAAGCAATTGAACAAAAACTTTGTAGAAAATGGACTTCATAGGAATTTTCAAATCCAAGAATTAGAAGAAATACGGAATGAATCCTATGAAAATTCCAAAATATACAAAGAAAAGACCAAAGCCTTTCACTACAAAGTCAACTTATGAAAGAGCTTTGAAATTGGACAAAAAGTATTACTTTTTCAATCCCGTTTAAAGCTTTTCCCAGGTAAACTTCAGTCCCGATTGATGGGACCATTTGTTGTAACTAACGTTTCTACTTATGGTGTAGTAGAAATAAGAAGCAACACCACGGTGAAAATTTTCAAGGTAAACAGACACCGGCTAAAACCTTTTTATGAGAATTTCGTCGAGCAAAACATAGAGGATGAAAAATTGGATGAGCCGGCTTGCTCCCAATAGTCGTTTTGGGAGCCATGCGTCGAGCCAACGACGTTAAACAAGTG
Organism: Cichorium intybus; assembly: GCA_023525715.1. Taxonomy (NCBI): domain Eukaryota; kingdom Viridiplantae; phylum Streptophyta; class Magnoliopsida; order Asterales; family Asteraceae; genus Cichorium; species Cichorium intybus. The sequence goes on from CM042015.1 coordinate 28,154,563, forward strand.
CGCTAACCGGGAGGCAACCTGGGGGTATTTTTGTCATTTTTTAAAAGTGTCAATTTTTGTGTTTTTATAATTTTTCCGTGTGTAACTTTCAATTACGAAGATGTGGAAACGATCGGAACTAAAAACGGACAACCGAGGCTCAAGATACGAAAAACGAAACGTGAAAATGTTAACAGTGTGTTACACGGCCGTGTAACATTGCACCCTTAAGTTACACGACCGTGTAACTGAAAAATATGGTCATCGGTCAAAACGGCATATTACACGACCGTGTAAAAAAATGCACATAAAATTACACGGCCGTGTAATTTAACCCATAGGCAAAATGGTCTTTTTCGCATACTATATAAGCTAGGCCCTTCATTTTCAGCTAAAAATAAGTCGCAATTTCTCTAAACCTCCTGCCAAGTCCGAAACCTACTCAAGAATTTTCGATCTCTCTCTTTTTTCTTCCAATTTCTTCAAGTTTTTTTAAACTCCAAAGGTTAGTTTCACTTCCTCTCATCTTTTTCTTCATTTTGAGGACTAGAAACATCACTTTCCATGGTTAAATTTCGAAATGCATAAACCCTAGAAAATGGGGGTTTTGATTTTGGATGCTAAATTCTTGAATTTGATGTAGGTTTAAGCTTGGGGAAACAAAGATAAGGAGAAATCAAGTTCAAACAAACAATTACCAAGCTTCAATTTGGTAAATTCTTTCCAAAACCATAAGCCTCATAATTGTTATAATTTTCTGGATTTTGGTTGGATAATTTGTTCTTGAGTTAGATTTAGTGAAACCTTTAACTTTATTTTTGTTTGTTTTGCTTGTGTGTGTGTTTTGTTTGCCCAATTTGCTTTGTTGACAATGGCCTCATCGTCCCAAACTTATTCTAGGAGAAACCGTGGACAAATCGTCTTTTCGGCATCTAGTGGCTCATCCGATGACAAGCCAGAAGACTATGACATGGGTGATGCGGGCGTCTCATTTATGACTGACGCCCAAGAGGCACGTTTCTATGATTTTCTGGGATGGGTAGGGCAAGCCCAAAAATTCGTGGACATCCCAACTTTGCGTGAAATTCATGTAGAGGCAAGATGTTGGTTGGGAAGGGCTTATGAACATTAGTGAGAAAAGTTATTTTAACGCTACTGTTGAGTTTTTATCTTCCATTGAATTTAACGCTCAGAATCGAGTACTATCTTTTCGTATGTTCAACAGGTCATACCGGATCACGCAAATTCAATTGTGTGAACTTATTGTCGCCCCAACTGCCAATACTTATGACCAAAGAGGAAAATTGAACAGATAATTCCATTCTGGAGTTGCTTCCTTCTGGAGTCAAATCTCAACAGATAACTTTTACCGCCCTAGTTCCGCGAAAGCCTCAAACATCATTCACCCAGTCTTGAAGGCCACCCACTGCATCATTGCTTCTATCTTCTTTCCACAAAAAGAATTAAGCAAGGCCGGGCTCAACGAGCTTGAGCTACTTTATTGTATGATCAACCAGGAAACAAGACTCCAAATTTTCGATCCTAGATCATCTATAAACTACTTAAATTAACTAGGAGCTCAGCCGGTCAAATTGCGGAGGGATCGTCATGCTAATCTGCAAACATCCGGTCGTCGGAATCCGTTTTCCCGATGACCTTGAGATCATCAATGGTGAGCGTTACCTCACCGCGGATGTTCTCGAGGGAATGCGGATTTTTCGACATGCCAATGATGATGTTATTTGGCAAGCAGGCGGGCGTGACTATTTGCGCATCAACACCCAAAACGCACGATTGCTCCGTTTAGCAAACCCAATCTCCTCCACCAATTGGAAAATCCCTTCCAATTTGGGCCTACCCGCCCCACCTCCTAACCCAATCCAAAGAGAGCCCCAGAGAGAGTCTCAAGGAGCCGGCCCTTCCAGTTCCGGTAGCACATTTCCTCTCGAGCATAATATATACATGGAGGAATTTGCGAGACTAAACTCTCAAGTTGCTGACCTTCGCCAAGACTATCAATCACTATATGATAATCTTGGTGAAATTGATACCAACCAAATCGAGCTGCAACATGAATTCGAGCAGTTTAGAGAGACTCAAAATAAACATAACCATGATTTTATGTCTCTCTTGATTGACCTGCACAGGACTGTTGTTCTCACACCATGGCAGCAGCAACAGCCACAACAGCAGCACGAAAATCAACCACTACAACCTCCGCAATACCCACCCTACCCTCAATACTTGCCATACCCATATCCTCCATATCCACCACGGGGACGTTTCCCCGGTCCTCAGTAGATCCTGTTCCGTCTCCCTTCCTAAGCATGGTCGACACTGCTTATTTTTAAGCTTGGGGAAGGGGGAATGAATCCCAAATTTTTGCATTTTAGATTTTTGCATTTAAAAAAATTCAAAAATATTTTACTTTCTTCTTTTTAAATTTGCATTTTTAAAACAGTTTAGTTGCATTTAGTTAGGATCATAAAATAATTTTTCATGCATTTTTGTTATCTCTTGCATCTCACATTTATGACACCTTTAAATTGCAACCATAATACATCCTCATGATTAACTTGTATTTTTGTCCCCCGTATACATGAAACATTACCATCTTTTGAAACTTTAGATCTTCATTAGAAACTTCTTTTTGTTAATTTTCCTAGTATAAATACGTTGGGTGAAAATATGAAAGCACACATGAAATTGAATCAAAAGTATTCTAGCAAAGGACGCCTATCTACCCGTGAGTTCATCAATGTGTGTAATCGACTAGGAGAAGTACTATGGAAGTTGCACTAGTCCCCCCTCATGACCAATACATTTGCATAGTGTTCATTAAACATAAGATTTATCGCAAATCGCGATCTTCCAAGGACACGGACAAAAACCTTGTTTTTTTTCAACCATTTTGGTTTTGTTTGGTACTAGTGTTTATTGGTGTCATATGACCTTGTTCATATTATTTTGGTCATTTGTGTGTTTATCATTTTAGGTTTCTAAAAAAAATTAGTCATTTATGTTTGCAAAAAATTGAAAATGGCATCAAAATTATATTGTCTAGTTATTTTAGCAAATCTCGTGAAATTTTTTTTTATGGTGAAATTCCATAAATTATTATTTCACATGGTTCTAAAAGATTGGTCAAGTAAATAATATATATATATATATATATATATATATATATATATATATATATATATATATATATATATATATATATATATATATATATATATATATATATATATATATATATATATATATATATATATATATATATATATATATATATATATATATATATATATATATATATATATATATATATATATATATAAAGAGACCGAACTAAGTGATTACTCGAGTCATCTTAGTGAAAATTTTCCACAAAAACATAATAAAGCGGTTACTTGTTTTAAATAAAAAAAATCTCGTTTCATTTTGTTTTCAACAACTAAATCTAATTTTGATCAAGTTTTGTTACAACTTCATTAATTGACTACGTTTTTAACTCCTTATCCATTTTTGGTCAATTTGAAGTTAAAAGATTTAGTTGTTTTGGTCGTCTAGGTATTCATTCTTTGTATTTAGGATTCGTGTTGTAATCTTTGTTTTTGTCCCTCTATTTTTGGAAGATCATGTGTTTAGTGTGTCGTATGGAAATGTGGTCAGTTGGAGGACTTAGGCAAAGTCAACTTAGTATAGCTACCTAGTTTGATATCCGAGAGCCCCTCCTATAAAATGAGCGTTTATAGCCAAATATTTGAAGATGGCGTTTGCGAGGTCACACATATTATGACATGACTGAATAAACACGAGGAGAGAGAATAATTGTGAGCACGTCCTTTGCTTGTGGGATGCTTTGAATACTTAGTGCAGGTTTCATGTGTGAGTTTATATTTTAACCTAACGTGTCTATGCTAAGTGCTTGGTAAAAATTTGTTCCTTTTAATGGTCTCTTGTTTTAATAGTTGGTCTAACTTATATGTGCATAGGGTCCAAATTGACATGATTTTTAGTTATGATTGATGTTGTCTTGGTTGCTACCTAAGGTGTCTATTCATTTTCCACTTTTTAGTTTGATATCCGCATTGTTTTGATCCTTGTTTTCCTTGAGGACAAGAAAAGTCTAAGCTTGGTGATATTTGTTAGGTGTATTTTTAGGCATGTTTTCATACCTTTTAAGTCCTACATTTTTCTTGCATTTAGTTCTCATTTTTGCATCTTTTCATGTTTTTCGGGATTCTTAGAATAGCAATCTACTTTCACATTTTGTGGTTGATTTCAGGTGCTTATGAAGGTTGGATCATATGTAAGAAGTCAATAGGAGGCTGCACGGAAAATTTCAGAAGAAATGGATCCTAAACGAAGAAGATACAAAAAATCGTCCCGAAGACCAAACAGTGTGTTACACGACCGTGTAACTTTATGCCTTGAAGTTACACGGCCGTGTAACTTCATATGCCAAGTGGATTGCCAAGTCATCAGAAGTGGAGCCCATGGAAGCTGTGCAGGATTACACGACCGTGTAATTCATGGCTCTGAGATTACACGACCGTGTAATGTCAAAAAGTGTCTAGATTTGCTTTTTCTCCCACTATGAGTTGTTTACTCCATTTTGTGCTGTCATTCTCTTGGTGGACGACCAGATCCAGATCCCATCTGGATTTGAGGCCATGTGATGAAGGAAGTGGGTCTTGGAATGATGATGTTTGTTTAGGAACAATTTACCATTTTACCCTTGGCATCTAACTATAAATAGATGTGTTAGGTTTGCCTTAGAATCACCCCTTCTTCCATTATCTTCTAAACATTCTCTAGATACATTGTGTTTGTGACATTTGTGCAACTTCAAGTGTGGAATATCTTCATTTTGTAAGTTTGCTTCTCATTTACTAGTCATGAGTAGCTAGTATCTTTATTATTCTGGTTTTGTATTAAGGATTATGATTATGATTTAATATATGGTTTGATGTTTGATTTTACATCTTTCTACTGATATGATTTTGAAACTTAACAAGTGTTTGGTTTTTATTTATTTCATATTGGCCATTTGATCTAAAATATAAATCAATCTAGTCATACAAATTATGAAATCCGTGTAATTGTTTCATAAAATGTTATTTGCGACAATCATCTTTAATTGGTGAAAATCATATCACATGTTTTGACGCTTCCACACTTGTTGAGGAGTATTGAACATTGTTTGGGAACATTCACATAAAACATAATGCAACCTTTCATTCAAATTCTATGATCTCATCTAGATTTGTTCAGTAAGGCTAGTCTTAGTTAACGAGCTTCTCTTGGCTAAGATAAATTAGGTGAATGGTGTATGTCCGAGCTTCTCGACATACACAAGTACCAACTTAGAAAGATTAAAGTTATAAACATCATTCTATTTGTTATTTCCAATCATATGACTAAAAGTACAAAACCAGAATTTGTCCCCAAATTATAAAATACAAAAGCAATTTTTCTACATTTTGTCCCAAGTCAATTATACAATCATATTTCAACAAAACATCAACCCCCCCCTTTGTTACTCTTTTTACAAGTTTAATCTCGTGAAGTCCAAGTATATTTCATTAGACCATTGCTCCCTGTGGATCGACCCTGCTTGCCATTTATACTACCTAGTTAGTATTCATAACAAGTAGTGAAATCATGAAATATTGATAATCAACAATTCATTCTATACAATATTTCAACCCTTTTATTTGTCGGTTTGACACACTCAACAGTAGGCGTTCGGTTAACATGAGTCCTAGTAGTGTAGTCATAGAAGATGTTACAAATGAGCCCTTGGGCGAGGTAACGGGGGGAGTTCCAATTATACCCCCAGTTTCCGATTTGACATCGGTAGCACGAGTGCTAGTGGTGGTGCAGCTTCAGCCCCTGCATCCATACCATTAGGCACTCAGCCTTTGGTCCAACCTTTAGGACAAACATTACAAACCCTTTTCCCGTGTCTGCTGTGATGGCTTGGGGAGCGCCGACCCGTGATGGCAATCCACTGCCTCGACATCAGGTAGCCATTTATCAACCGCAACCCATACAACAACAACAACCCATTTTCAAACCACAACCACCATTTCAACCTATACCACCACAAACCCAACCACAACCTCAACAACCACAATACCAGTACCAGGAGGTAGGCCCAGTATATGATGAGGAAGACGAAGGATGGATGCCACATCATCCAATTCAACAACAACAGCAATGGAACCGAGGTCGGGGACCTCCAAGGAGATTTCAACAGCAGCAGCAACAGGGGCAGCGACTTTACAACAATGAGTTGTACGACGGTAATTTCGTTCCACCTCTATATTTTGATCAACCGAGGGGCAGTCGGTTGCATCACACTTCTAACCTAGGGAGTATGATGACGCGTCACCCATTTATCTTCCTAATAATGTTGAGAATCAAGTAGAAGTAAGACCACAACTGCTAGGCATTTTACCTGAATTCCGAGGATATAAGCAAGATGATCCTTACAATCATCTTTATGAATTTCTGGCCATAGCTAATGCAAACACTCCTAGAAACACCAATAAAGATATCTTTAGGTTGAGATTATTTCCCTTTACTTTAAAGGACAAGGCCAAATATTGGTTTACATCATTACAACCTAATAGTATCACTACCTGGGAGCAATTAAAAACTAAGTTTCTTCAAGAATTCTATCCGGCCAGCAAGACCATGGAGATTAGGAGAGCTATTCAAGATTTCTAGCAAAAGCCGGGGGAGGCGTTCCATGATGCGTTCGATAGATTAAAGGAGTTCATGCGGTCCTGCCTACATCACGACGTTCCACGGTGGCAGCTGGTGAAATTATTTTTCGAGGGGGTAGACCTAACAAATCAAGCAATGAATAATGCATCATCCAGCGGGACAATAATGATGCAGGAACCAGACGACGCTTGGCGATTCTTGGAGCAACTGAGCAATGGGTCGAAAGAAAACATTTCTACAAGGAAACCTATTAGTACAGCCGCAGCAGTAGGAGCAGATGTTGATTGGAAGAAGGAAGTGAAGAAGGAGATCGGAGATCTAAATAAGAAATTTGATAGGTTGATGTCCACTCTTCAAAATGGACCACAGAATCGGCAGTAGGGCAATCAACAATCAACAGGGACAAAGGACTCAGGAAGTTAATCAAGTCTATGGTCAAGGTCAAGGGCAGTATAATAATAATGGACGACCATACATAATAATGGACGACCTTACAGGCCTTATAACCAAGGAAATCAAAATTTCAACAATCAGTCCTATAACAATAGACAGAACAACTATCAAGGACAACCCTCCAATCAACCGAAACAATTTTAGGCTGGGAATAACAGTCACCCCAGTGGGAGTAACAATAGCAATAGGGGCCAACCAACACCCACAACGATGCCCCGAAAAGCCAGGAGAACATGATAGCCAAGATGTATGAGTTGGTAAACGCTAGTCAGCAGCAGACCCAAGAGAATGCTAAAACTATTGCCAATATGGAAAGGCAAATAGCCCAGATAGCCAAGGATCAACAGTAAAGAGACAGTGTCAAACTCCCAAACAACACAGAATTGAACCCAAACCATACACAAAGGGCCGGTAAAGAGCATGTTTATGTTGTAGAGACTCGATGGAGGAAGGTCACAGAGGAGGATTTGGTAGGAAAGGAAGGTGAAATTAAGACTGAAGAGAGTAAGGATAAGATTGAGGAAGGTGACCAAACTAAGGACGGAGGTGATGTTCAGAAGGAAGAGCAACCTACAGTTGCTGGTATCAACTAGAAGAAGAAGGATAAAAAGGTGAAAAGGAAGCAGGACATACCTAGCATGCCAAGTGGGCCATCTATCAACCATGGGACGAATTGAAGAACGCGCCCGAAGACACGAAGATTCTTCAAGAAATGTGTAAGAAGAATGAGAAGTTTAAGGTGCCAACACCAGAAATGGTGCGATTGACTGTCAAGGCAAGTGAGGCTCTGTTGGGAACATTGCCTAAGAAAGAAAAGGATCCCGGTTCACCGTTAATCACTGTCACGGTGGGTGATGTCATCATTAGGAATACACTATTGGATCTAGGAGCGAGTGTCAATGTTCTTCCAGGATATATGTATGATAAGTACAAAAATGAGGGGCTGGAACCCGCGAAAACTGTGTTACAGTTGATAGATCAGTCGACAAAAGTCTCTCGGGGTAAGCTAACAAATGTGATCGTCAAGGTCGGCGATTTCTTTTATCCCGTGGATTTTCTGGTGATGGAGTATGAAAGTTTGGAGGACACGCCTATATTAATTTTGGGACGTCCATTTTTAGCCACGGCCGGGGCCGTGATGGACTGTAGAACTGGAGATATGGACATCTCCTTTGGGACACAGAAGCATAGGTTAAACATGTTCGAATGTCCAATATCTTTACCGCCAGGGTATGATGATAAATATTTGAACAACAGACTGCTTATGGCACTGAGGGCAAGTGGTAAAGGTAAGAAGCAGGCACAGGAAAGTGGAAGTAAAGAAGAAGAGATTCTGTGGGAAGCAAAAAGACATCCATTGGAAACAGTGGACAAGATGCAGCTGCTAGATATGATAGAGATGATGGAGCTAAAGCACCAGCAATATGAGAAGGACACGAGGTGCAGGGAGGCAAAAGTTTTTCAAATATTGGATGCTCAACAACAATGGATCAGTTAAGTGAGCGATCGAATGACGCAACTCACGACATTGCTGGCGACATTGGTCCATCACTTCGCACCTGAGATGAGGACAATGATGCCACAAGAAGACCGGGAAGAATAGGAAGAACCACGTCTGGCTGAAGACGTTAAACTTAGCGCTTGTTGGGAGGCAACCCATCTATATTAGGTTAGGTATAGTATTTTTAGAAGTAATTAGGAAATATCATCATCGTCATTGCAAGAATTCGTGGTACGAGGCAAGTGTGGGTTCAAACGAGGAACTTTGGAAGATTTGGAGGCCACGACGCGACTGGCACAAAAGCGCGTCGTGCGTTTGCAAGTTAACCTGATGCGCAGGGGTTGAATTGGACATGCGCGACGCGGCGTACCTTTACACGCGTCGCGGAATTTGATCGGACAGAAACCACCTTATAAGGTATGAACTCACTCATCGCACCACACACAAAACCAACGACGCGCACAAACAGAGCACCCCCGATCACTCGATTTTTCTCCTTTTTCTTGCATTCTAGTATATCCACTACTACGGTATGTCATATGGAACTCGTTATTTCAAGTTATTACGTACATTTGAAATGTGAATTGGATTGAAATTGGTGAAAATTAGAAAACTTAGAAAATCGGCAATGCCTACTCGTAGGGTGTTGCATTTGCAAAATCCGCACCGATGGGGGCTAGTCGATAGTTAGTTAGGGTACCTTGTAGTTGCTTTGGATTGAGTTTAACAGGTGAATTTGTGGAGTTTTGGAAAAAATTTCGCACCAGACGTACGACGCGACGCGCCTTGTTCTTGAGCCGCGCCGCGTATGTATGTGCGACATGCAGGGACTGATTTTGCAAAATATTTTTGTTGTGATTCTTTTGTACAGATGGAGTTCTTACCATATCACCCATTCCTTCGATTCCCAGAGATGTTGGATGAGACTCCACGATACGAGGCTCGACTCGATGAGCTCCGTTCCCGACTGATCCTTGCTGCTATTCATCTGGATCGGGAGATATTGACCCGGTTGGGGCTTTGGGCTGAGCGGTTGCCCTTTATTCACCGTACTTGGACCGACGAGGACCACAGTTTCACTTGTCGGGGCTGAGACAGGCTCATGGCAACTGCAGATGATGTAGTATAGAAGGAGCTCGTGCTCGAGTTCCTTTCGACTTCCCGATACGCACCAGCATCACAGGAGGCGCGATCCCAGTTGATCCGATTCAGGATGGGAGGGGAGAATCGGGAGTGCAACCTACGCACCGGGATTTACACTGAGGCGGAGACGAGGAGTGCTCACTTTGCACCTTTCGTTCGTGCCTGCTTCAGGGGACAGCCTCAGAGGGAGGCTAACGCGGTCATTTGGGCAGTAATGTCCAACGAGATGTTCGAGGCCAGGTCGGCCAAGGAGAGCCAACTACGAGACCCACTTCACCGTTTGATGCACCACATCATATCTACCTCCATCATGCAGCGGAGGGGATGTGAGAAGGTGTCTGGGGAGGACATGACCTACATGTGGGTCCTCTCTGATTCCAGTAGGTTCCTTAACCTGCCATATGCACTGGCAGTTTCACTGACGACTCGGGCAGCGGGTGTATCTGGCAGCAGTCCTATGGCCAGCGGGCACTTCATCACCCGCCTGGCCCGATCTTATGGTATTTTGACGGCCGAGGTCATGGAGAGCATGGCAGCGATCATGCCCTCGCAGACATCGGTCCGTTACATGGAGAACATGAGGATTATTCGCCAGCCGCGTGCGGGCATTATTGAGCCAATGCCGACGGAGGCGGCAGAGGGCCCCCAGGAGGAGTCGAATGAGGAGGAGGAGTCGTTGATCCAACCGACCCAACAATGGAGAGTTGATGCACCGGTTCAGCCACCACCACAGCTCGCAGATGTGCTAGCTGCTGTGAGGGATCTGGACCAGAGGATGGCACGCATTGAGGCTTACCCCCGTTGGATGGCCGAGACACAGAGACTTATCATGATCCGGATGTAGATAGATAACATACCAGCATACCTTCCGAGAGACCACGACGACGAGGCTAGTCCATCTGGGACTCAGCACGATGGTTGATGCATTTTTCTTATTATCTTTTGGAAACATTGTACATGACTTACTATTATCTTTTGTTTTATCATTTGTTCTTTTTTCATTTTAATTTATTTGTGAGTGTTTGCATGTGAATACCGATGGAAGTCTACTAAGGAGTTGTTTCAAGCAAGTGTGGGGTCATTGTACCCCTACACTTGTCATTTCACCGACGTGTTTACTGTTGCGCCACAACTCCTAGAATCTGAATCGTGAGCAGTTCTTGTTTTTGTATCCTCTGACAATCAAGTTCTAACACGCAGTCTACCGTCTAAAGGGGTAACTCTTTCTCCCTAGTTTTGAAATAATTTTATGTACAACTTGGACGTTGTACGGTTTTAAGTGTGGGTGTGGATGGTCGAAAGAGTTTATTTTTGAAATTCTTGCGAGAAATGAGTCAATTTTCAAAAAATTTAGCAATTTTTCAAAAATTTAAATAGATTGTAATTTTGAAACGAATAGTTTTTTAATGTTATAGCATTAGTATTTTTCGAGAAATACTATTTAGTTGTTATCATGCTATCTGTTTAGTCAAATAAGTTGGGTTTTAGGAGTTAGAAAAATTTTAGATTTGGGATATCTTAGGATTGGAATTTAGGAGGGAACTGTCAATCAGTGGCCTTTGTTGTTCGAGCCGGTAGGTCTGAAACGGGTGGCCTCGAAGAGGCATTTATGCACCTTACCACCTAAGATCGTCTGGTTTGGGATGGTATTTCCGAAAGCTCGTTACACGGACAACATCGAAAGTCATGGATAATTCCTTAACGGCCTTTAGAATCTGAATGAGTACATGCACTTTTTTGTGAACAGAAAATTTGTAATCAATGGTTCTCTAGAAAGTTGTGAATTCCAAAGGGTATTCTAGTCATCATGTTGCAATCTAATTCTGGAAACGATAAGCTTTGAAATTGAACATGTTCAAAAATGTTTGAGTCCTAGTTAAAATCTGTTAAAAACTCTCTTGCTTGGGGATCTATACCTTGCGCGCCATGGATTCTCAATTTTCACAAGTATAAATAGAGGTCATTAGGTCGAAATCAGGAGGCGAGGAACGACCCCTAAGGTGGACTTAAGGCTTCTTTGACTCAAGGATTCGGATTTTCATCAACACTTTTGGTATTTCTTATGTTTTCACTTTTAATTCATTAGTAATTAGTTTAGTTTAGTTTCTATTCTATTGTTTCTAGATTGTTCAGATCAGTAGCATTAGTCTAGGTTTATTATTGTCAGATTTCAGTACCTTGGATCTCTGGATTTGGTTTTTAATTGAAGTAATCATTTGGTTTGATGTTATTTTACATTTTTCGATATTACTGATGTTTGGATGTGTTTTGAATGCAATTGGTTGGTTTGTTTTCTTCTGGATTTTGAACCTAGTTTCTGATTTCAATAAGTAACCTTAGTCTAGGATTTGGTTTAGTTTAGTTCATGTTTGATTTAGTTTTTGGAATTGTGTTTTTAGTTGGTTTTTGGAAAATTAGAACTAGTCCCTCTGGTTGTAGCGTGACACTACAGTTGGTAAGCTATCATCCTATATTGACCACCAAACTCCCGTGGATCGACCTTTACTACTGCTATACTAGTGAGTTTGTGAGGTTATTTTTCTTATTTTTACCGCATAACGACCTAGGCGTGTCACCTAGTTATCGATCCAATTCTTGTAAATGTACCAGGTCCGATTATCGATTGTCAAGTGAACCGAAGAGGTTGACATCGTGGACTCGCGGGGTGAAGAGTTCGCGTTGGGAAGAAGCTAATCGATACAATCTCTCGAACCCTAGTTGTCGATTCCATCTCAAGGTTGAAACACATATCTCGGTAGTCGAACTAGTTATCAATTCAATCTCTCGAGTCCATGAGAAGAGATAGTGGCGAAGTAGCAATGACGAATTGAAACGATACCAATGAAAAACCCTAGCCGCCAATCGGCTATACAAAGAGAAGAATGAGCATTGACTGTCGGATAATAGGATAATCGGAGAATACGAGGCTGGATCGGAGATCAAAGAATACGAATCCACTTAATCTTGTTGATCCTTTGAGCATTTCATGTTAGTATATGGGAGAATTGGAGAAGAAGAGAGTAATCGAGACTTAATCTTGCGTGTGGGATCCGAAGAGAAGGGAGTCGGGGGTGAATTGAGCCTAGATATCAGGTTGGGATGGGAAGAAAAAGGATGAAGCGTGAAGTACAATAGAACCCTAGATGACACACATTTTTATAAAATGACATTTAAGTGCCTCCCGTGTGTTTTTTTTGTTATCTAATTATGACATTAAAAGATGATATACATTTATGTATGTCGTAATTATTATAAAATATGACACAAATTTACGACATACAATTATGTATGTCATAAATCCTTCAGATTTTAAGGAAGATGACATTTTTTTAATGACATACATTTTTGTGTGTCATAAAATTAGTGTGTGCCATAGTTCGTATGTCATTAAAAGCTATTTTTCTAGTAGTGTATGTATCACTAAGTTTTTGGGAGGTGCAATAAAGACAATGGACATATTTTTATCAAGCTGATATTTCACATAAAAAATTTTTGTGTGTCTAAAAGATAACACATATTATGGTTAGCATAAATTTATGTGGCTAAACATACTAGAATAGCCATCTCAAAAATGATTCATGTGACTATAAGGACTTTGTAGTCATGTCTTAATTTAACATGCGTGACTAAAGGGTAAATACAATTACACATTCTAGATAATTGTGTGTCAAAAAGACAAACAACGTCATGCTAATAACGTTCATGTGACTAAATATTACCAAACGTGACATTAAAAATAATTTCAATTTACCATTGGATGACCAATAGTCACTATCCAAAAATACTTATGTGTCTACAAAGAGGTTATGGCCACTGCCATTCGAAATAATGCTTGATTACATAAATACATTTAGCCACGATTTACTTAATTACATGTGGCTAAAGTCTCAAACAAGCAGTGGTTTCATGACTAAAGAATAGCAGCGACCACGGTAAAAAGAACCTTATGTGGCAATTAGGTGTATTATAGTCTTTAGCAATATTTACATGTGTGTCTAGAAAGACTTTATGGCCACGCATTCCTTAATTTCATGTGTCTAATGTGTCAAATAACGTGTCTGTTGAAAATTAAAAATATACTAAAACTCCGAGGTTTTTTGGTCCAAGATCTTTTGCTCAACAATAAACGAATATATATAAATAAATTAAGTGCTAAAATGTAAAGGAACGATGCGAAAAATATAAATGACTAGAAATATAAAGTTGCGGAATATTAAATTAGTTGTAAAGAACAAGTGCGGAAATTAAAAGACAATAATTAAATGATATAATGTAATTCGTATTTTTCATTGATAAACGAAAGATGTTACAGATTAAAAGTTAAGCTCAAACACACTTTCTAGTCTGATATGAACTACATGGAGATCTAGAGTGGTTAAAAGAAGAGGAGATATGATGTTCTTCATGTTCTTGAGAGAATTCTTCAGCCACTCATTTCCTTTATACTACATTGGAGTGATAGTTTTCTCACAATCTCTCCTTCATTTTCCTGACCTAAGACTACATTGGAGTGATAGTTTTCTCACAATCTCTCCTTCATTTTCCTGACCTAAGACTCCTATTTATAGGAGGAGAAGATCTCTTCCAGATCTCAAGTACAACAAATAATAATAAACTATTACTAGCCTATAGCTAGCCTACTTAATCTAAGTCTTGAACTTCTAATCATCAATTTGATGGTAGACATACGTTGATGTGCAAATCAGAGATTTGTTGGTTCAGCAACTTCTAGTTCAGTTCAAGACTTTTTGATCCTTCCAATCTTCTGCATGCTTGATCTTTATTTTGTTCAAGAGTTTTGGTTCAAGCAACATTAACTTCTGTTCATTTGTAATGTTCTAATCCAAGAGGGTCGGCTGCAAGGTCTAGTAATAAAACTTCGGTTGTCCCAATCTTCGGCTAACATCACAATTTCGGTATATCATCAAGATCTTCTGATTGGACATCATGATTTTCGGTATCATGATTTTCTGATTCAATATACCGAAAATCATTTGTGATTTTGCGTATGCTTGAATCTTGGGTTAAACCCTTGATTTCATTGTTGCTCGTCAACACACTTCTTTGCTTGACCTTACATCTTGATTTTTCTATTATTCGATCGCACAACCTTTCTTTCTTGTATTGCTCGGTCTAGCAATTCCCTTTTGTTTCTTTGGGCTCCTAATGTTCGGCCCGCATGTTTCTTTCTTTCTTGTCTTGAGTTTGAGTACCGACCACTTGGAATATATATTTGATATTTATTACTTGTTCAACCAGCCAAGGAATATCGACCACACATATATTGATTTGTTCCTTGCATTTCTTTCTTTTGAATACCAACTCAACCGACCACCTCCTTTCTTTTCTTTGTAGTTTTCACTCGATCAAGCTTCTCTCTTTTCTATTCACTCGGCCGAGCATAGCTTTCCATTTCTACTAATGCTCGGCTCGCACCACGCACCACTTCATGTTTCTAGATTGGCTTACTTCATGCATGCATCTTTCTTTGTTTCTATAATACTCGACCGAGCATCTTTTCTTTTTTTTTTTTTTTGGAACCGGCAATTTTAATTTTCTATTTTTTTTTGGATCCGGCAATTTTAACACCTTGAGGGTACTCAGTCTTGCAACCCAGGGCGGTTGGCAATGACCTATGGCGCAAAGCCTTTCCCCTCCACCTGTTTTTCGCCGACCATGGAAAATCACCCACATGGGGTTAGTAGGAGTCGAACTCCAGACCTTCCACTACATGGGTATATAACCCGGACGCATCCACCCAGCTAGGCTGGGCTTCACTTGCAGCATCTTTTCTATTTGAATTTGTGATTTTCGGTGCATTAAATGCACCGACCACTATAACGTTGCTTTCCATTTTCTTATCTATTGTTTGATTGATTACATACCGACCACACAACAACTTTCATTTATTTCTTTCGGTCATATGTTCTTTTTATTTATTCATTGGTGCATGCTTCCATTTCTTTTTCTTATCTATTACTCGATCGCATGTTTACTTCTTGGAATACATACATGCATGCATATCCGGCCTACACTTCTTTTTCGTTTTGTATCACACGACCATATGCATGTATGTATTCTATGCATGTATGTTTTTCTATTATTACACTTGTTCATGCACGTTGAAGTTCGGTCATGTTATCGATCGTTTGGTGAGGCCATGCTCTTTTGTATCCATGCATGCAGACTTCTGTCACCTTTTGGTCTCGATGAAGTTCCTTACCTTCTTTCGTTCTTCAACATCTTCGGCATTTACACTAATAGTGTCTAAACCAAAGCAACGACCACGGTCATATGAAGTTCATGTGTCCAATCATGAACGATCGTCATTATAGAAATTTACATATGTGTCTATAAATAGTTTATGGCCACGATTATTGAAGAAAATACTTGATACGAGAACGCTTTTGGCCTCGGTTTGGATAATTGTATGTGACTAAAGGCTCCATAATTGAGTTTAGTGTGACTAAACAATAGTAAACGCCACATATTAAATTGATTAACATCGTCATTCGATTCAAAATAGCCACCATCAAAAACCAGTTGTGTGTCTACAAATATTTTTTAACCACACTTTTAGTTGAAATGCTTTATTAAGTTAACAAATATTCATACCAATTAGTCACACTTTTTAGATACGGTCACGGTGTTTCGGTTGATACAGCCACACAAACCTAATGTAGTTGTATGGTATCTAAAATGGAGTGACCTTTGGTAACACTTCGGATGAAAAAATGTTGTGTGGCTAAAGACATATAGTCATGGTTTTTTTATGGCTATATCCGTTTCATGTACTAGTGTAAGGCATCATGTGCCTCCGTCCGGAGAGAACCACCATAGCGAGAAGTATATATGTGTAGAGATCGGAGTGTGGAGGCTCCGATCTAGAGAAAGTGAGAGAGTTCTCCATGGAGGAGAGAATATTCTATTTATAGAGTAAGTGAATGGACAATTAGGTTAGGCCTTGGGCCAGCCCAATTCAGCCTAGCTAGCCAGAGGCAGTGCCGTCAAGAGTAGCTGCCAAGCGGGCTGTCATGATGTACGGTCAGGTAGTGTCGTCAAGCAGCGTTGACATGCTATGTACATTAGCCAATGGACCTAACATCATCTAGTCCCTCAGACCGATGTGATTGGTTTGCTACCAATTACATTAAACTAAATACCACTACATAAGTCATATAACATCAAATCCTCCCAATCCGATGTGATTGGTTTATCGTCAATCATATTGGACTGGATACAATAAATATGTTAAGTTGTACTATGTTATAGCAAATCTCATGGTAGACATTGATCTACACAGTGTGGGGTTAGCTTGATAATATTTTCTTGCATCATAGGATTGTGATCCGGCGGATATGATACAACATAGTTATAGCCATGATTATGCAGTAACGTTGCTATGACAATCATGTAGTGAGGCGGCTCTATGATATTGCAGCAAGGCGGATGTGTGGTAATGCTAGAAAATTTGTTGTAATGATTACATGGAAATGTTGTCGTAACGTTCCCGTCATATCATGGTGAAGTGTCCTCAATAACCATCTTTATAGTCTTATTTGTATAAGTTCTGATAACCGTCTTCATAATGTTTTGCACAAGCTGTACCGAACTGTTTTACTGCTAATCTGATATAGTTAGTTGAGAGGTAGCCTTGTTAGACTAAAGCAAATAAGGAAAAGTTTTTCTTATGAATATACATGGTGAGGTTGTTGTCTTGATGTTAGAATTATCAACATAATAAGCAACAAGGCTACTGTCAAAATAAGATGTAGCAGCGTTGTTGTCTAGATAATATGCAACAGAGCTGTTGTCAAGATAATAATAAGTAGGGTTGTTTGTTGTCCAGATAATATACAGCAGGGTTGTTGTCAAGATAATATTGTTGTTGAATAATAACCTTGTTGTAGTGATATGTAAAGTGAGAAGCAATTATTGATCGTCCAAGCAGAGAGAAAATGATGTTGATTGTCCTCATTGATCCTTCCTAGAAGAAAACATTAAACGTGTGGTGCTAAGCATGGTTTAGGCTTGTGATATATATCTTATGATGTGTGGTAGTCGGGTTTATACCAGCCAACAATCACTTATGATGGAGTCGGGCTTAGTAGCCAACAACTCAAAGCAAAGATTATGAACCTTCTAAACCTTGTTAGGGTTAACTTTGCAGCCTACAAGTGCTATGGAGTCAGACTTAGCAGCCGGCAACTCAAGGCAAAGAATATGAACCTTTTGAACCTTGTTAGGATTAGGCTTAACAGCCTGCAATTACTTTTGACATGGAGTTGGGCTTAGCAGCCGACAACCCAAGGCAAAGGTTATGAACCTTTTAAACCTTGTTAGGATTGGGTTTAGCAGTTTGCAATCACTTTGGACATGGAGTTGGGCTTAGCAGCTAACAACTTAAGGGGAAGGTTATGAACCTTTTAGGATTAGGCTTAACAACCTGTAATCGCTTTCGACATGAAGTTGGGCTTAGCAGCCAGCTATGCAGTTATCACGGTCATAAACCTAATAGGGGTCACCTAACGATATTTGATCTAGCGGTTATCGCGGTGGTATATCGGTTTTTTTTTATATTGTTAATTTTAGACTATTAGTACTGCGTAGAATTACTATCACAAAAATTTACATAAAAATGTCACATAAAACATGGAAAATATTGTAATATGAAAAGTGTCAAAGTGTCAAACATAAATCTAATCGCAATCCACGAGTTCGGCATCCGAGTCAACATCGTCTAATGCATTCACATCTTCATGAAGCTCTTCCACTACATCTCCAATCTCATCATCATCATCTCTATAACGATCCCTTTTGCTCCTTGTACATGCCCCATCATGCACATGTCCTCTCCCCGCTTGTTGCACAAACTCTTGAAGCTCATCCACCGTTTGTACCGCCCACTCATCATTGTCCTCCACGTCTCTTAACAATCTCAGACAATCTCGGCCTCCAATCTCGGACAATCTCGACGCTAATCTCGCCAGCGAGATCACTAACCGATATTTCCATTGCTATCGCGACCTAACTCCGAGAACTGCTATCTCGCCGCTATACCAACGAGATACCGCGAGATTGACTGCCCAGGCAGCCAGCAACTTAAGGCAAAGGTTATGACCATTTTGAACCTTGTACTAAATTAGGCTTATACCAGCCAGCGATGATCTATGTGTTTACTCCAGGTGATCAGTCCACAAAAAAAATATAATGGAGACTAGTGACTGTGCTTAATTGTCTTCACCTATAGATAAGTGTAACACAATGGTTGCCCTCTACTTGTTGGCAAAACGATTTATAAAGTAATGTGGTATTGTTATGTGTCAAGAGAGAATCAGGTGTTGCTGTGTTGTCACAAAATGACTGATCTGATGTTACAAACTTGGTGGTTGTTATGAGACCATTAATGTGACCGTTGTTGGGAGCCAGACAGTAGAGCTTCAGTCAAGCTGTGTACAGGGCTGTTGGCGGGAGCCATGCAACGATGCTACATGAGTGAGCTGGGCATCGGGGCAGCTATCAAGAGCTGTCCAATAGTGTAAACTCGTGGTTTCTTCTTTTTAGAATAATGAGTCGCATTTTGGTGATGCATTATCATGTGCAATATTAGCTTTTCTTGGAAGTTATCACCCAAGAATGCTTCTACATAGTTTGGTGTCAGCCTTTCTACTCCCCCCCCCCCCCCCCCCCCCCCCCCTTTGGAAAAAGTGACGACGATTAAATGTGAATGATGGATGTATAGGGTTGAACCTTGCATTAGTGGCCGATAGTAGAATCAAGTTTGTTAGGAGATGGAGGGGAGTCTATATACGAATCGTCACATCTCATATATGTAAGTGCTTCTTTCGGTGGTAGATGCTGACATGCTTGCCATGTAGAAAAGGAACTCGAGTTTTGCGGTATGGCCAAATTTGGATTGTTTTGTATTGGCTTGTTCTTGTATATTTGCCTCGTTCATATATACATGCGAAGTAAAATAACATTAAGAGTAAGTTTTCCAATTATATGCCATATAAAAAATAGTATGATGTATGAATGACAATAACAGTCAAAATGATATGGGAATGGAATTTTAGAAGTTATTTGTAGCATGTACCTTTGGTTGGTTAGCATGTAACCAGGTGGCTCATCAAAGTATAAACTGTAAATTAGTATAAACTGTAAATTATATACCGGCAAGAAAAATGATATTTATCATTGATTTGAATTTACGCGTATTTACTCAGATGTGTGAGGCTATCTTTTACCAGAAGAAGCTTAATGATTATATTTGTGTGGTTAACGAGTTTCTATGTGCGTCTACCAGAAAGAAAACGTTGATGTATTGATAATGCTAACAGGTTTATTTAGAGGAGTCCAGTAGGTTTATATGAAACTAAAACATTGTAATTTAGATGTGAAACGTTGCAAAAGTCAAATATACAAGGTAAGAAAGCAATATTTTAGTCCTTTTATAAGATTTTCATTATCCAAAAAGATACCTTTGATAGCACTATTATATTATTTAATGTCATTTTAGAATTTGAAATTTGACGTGGATACTACCTTATTAATCTTGAATATTTTGTCAAAGCTAATTAAAGTTGTTTGAGTTAAATCTCAATAGGGATGTGATGTGTACATCGCATAATATTAGAGGCATGACCTCCCTATGTAGCCTTTTCGTAAAATTGAATAGTTTTGGCGTGTAATTCGCGTACTAATATTTGATATCCATGTTCAGTTTTGTAGAGAAAATTAAATATACATGTGAAACAGATTACTCGGAAAGGGAAAAGGCGGATCACAAGTCTTAGCCGACGAATGATGGGTTGCATTTTACTTCTTCTTTCTCGATGATTTCAGAAGGAAATGTTTGTAGGATGTTTGAAGTCGATGTTCTCCAAACGCGTCACACAATGTATGTTTAGGTTGGAAATCCCGTGAATCCTCGTTATCCGTGTTGCAACTTCTTGGTGCTAAGCATGTTGGTAAAAGTTGTTCTAGTTATTTTATTACAATATTGAATAAGTTGAACGTCATGTATGCCCCTGGTAGTAGATCTTTAAGAATCATGCGTGCTTGAAGATGGAGAAAACGGTGGACCGACTGAGTAAATCGATATCATGGCAGCGATTATGAGGTCGTGGGAATTGAACTGCTTGTAGTAACATGACCATTAACTAATGGTTAATCGACTGGTTTATAGTCTACCTTCGCAATCGGTAATTCTGTCGAGGAAAAAGTCTTTGTGTTTCTTGATTGTTGAGTAGAAACTCTTGTGAGTGTTCGTTAGCAGTTAAAATCATCTAGTAGGCGGTTTACTATTATGACGATTTTACAATTCATGTAGCACGTTTGATGTAGGTTTTGTTAGTTGAGAATATTATGTTCTATTGCAACAAGAATGTAGAAATTGGTTGACCAAGATAGAGGCAATGTTTAGTTTGAACAGTTTAGAAATCTGACTTGGGAATTGAAGGGTGGACCATTGAAAATAAAGTATTTTTCAGATCTTGCACATAGTGAAGGTTTTCCCATTTCATGAGGAATTACCATTTGACTAGTAGAGAAAATATTCATTCTCGCGATGATGTATTTATAGTAAACGACATTCTTCCCTTTTTATATAAGAATCCCCGAATATAGTGTTAGGTGAGTTTTTTGGTTGGTGAAGATTTTTCTTCAAAAAGTAGGTGAGGGCCTGATTTCCATTTCTATGTTCACATTAAATTAAGTATATTATATACATTCTCAAATGTATATAAATAGATATTCTAATTGTAGAGAAATGCACCACAACACACAATACATGCAAGGATTGAGTGTGTATCTCTTGTAATCTCCTCAGTCAAATAAAATCTAGTTGTAGCCCATGGATGTAGGATTTACACTGAATTTGAACCACGTAAAATCCTTGTGTACTTTATTGCTTTATTTTTTGCTTTCGAGTGTGAGTTTTGTGTTATGCTAAGTGTCTCGATCCTAACAAGTGGTATCAGAGCCTTGGTATAGCTCCAGAGGGTGATTTTCTGTTTTTGGTCGAAAATTTGTTGTCTCAAAAACGATTTTGGTGTACGCCGTTGGAAAGGCCTCGTTCCGCAGATTCCGAAAATATATTTTTTTGAATTTTTTGACCATCGGAAAACCTCCAAATCGCCGGTCAAACGTTCGTTGGAATAGTGACCGGAGAAACCAGATCGCCGGAGAAGACGACATTGTAACGCCGAAGTCCGCCAGAGAAGACGACACTGTAGCGCCGGAGGCCGACGGAGAAGACGACACTGTAGCGCCGGAGTCCGCCAGAGAAGACGACACTGTAGCAAAACATGTCCCTGACGACACTGTAGCGGTTCCTGTAGCAGTACTGTAGCAGATTTTAGAAAATTGCAAAACAAGTCCCTGAAGTTCCAGAAAATTGCAAAACAGGTCTCTGAAGTTCCAGAAAATTGCAAAACAGGTTAATGAAGTTCCAGAAAATTGCAAAACAGATCCTGAAGTTCCATAAAATTGCAAGACTGGTCCTGTTTTTTCAGAAAAAATTGCAAATTGTCTTGAGTTATTTCTTGTTTGTCGTAATGACTGAAGACAAGATTGTAATCGAGAAGTTCAATGGTTCTGATTTTAGTTGGTGGAAAATGCAAATAAAAGCATTACTATGTCAGAAAAACTTGGATGTGGTACTTGGGGACAAGCTGGAGAAAATGGAAAAAGCTGATGAAGATGTTTAGAACTCAAAGAACAAGAAAGCTAGGGCGGTTATTACATTGTCGTTGTCAAAGAGTGTTGCTTTTAACATCATGAATCAAACCACGACGCGTGGTATGATGGATTCTTCATTTCATGCTACCCACAACAATGAAGCAACGATGAATCTTAAAGAAAGTGACTTTGGGAAGGTAAGATTGGGTAACGGTGAAACGCTTGAAGTAACGAGTATGGGAGACATTGAGTTAAATACTACTTGGGGGAACTACTTGGTGCTTAAGTAATGTCATGGTGATTCCAAAACTGGAAACTAAGTTGATTTCATTTGGGCAATTGGATGACCAAGGACTGGACGTCAAGTTTGGTGGTGGAAAGTGGAAGGTAGTCAATGGGAATCTGGTTATTGCCCAAGGCTTCAAACGAGGGTCGTTATACATGATGCCGGTTCCATCTGGGGATGTAACCCCCCTGTCAAGATGAATGACAAAGTCGGGTTCGCTGAATCTAGTAGAGCTAAGAGGGTTCAATCTGCAGAATTGAAGCCTGGAGCCACGGGGATGTCAGCTGAGCGGGTTCGGAAGTCTAAACCAAATAGAGGCTTTGGCAACAGTAGGAGCATGGGTCGTGTTCTGGGTACTAGGCCGAAAAAGAAATGGGTTTGTAAGACTGAAAAGCCGAATGTTAGAATCTCTCCTGTGAATAGTCTGCTAATTTTGGAGATTGTTTATCCGTTGAAATTCTCTAGAACCGATGGTACGCGTTTGTGGGAGTCGGTTGAGATTGAGGATGTTTCTATGGCTGGTTCTGCCATTACTGGGTCTGATATGACCGGTGTTCAGTTAGGGCTCGGGGAAGCTTTAACTGGTCCCTGTCGTAATTGATGAGAGGGGCGGCTGCAACTAGGAAAATTTGACTATGTTTTAGCTTGTTCTTAGGAACTGAAAGCTTGGAAAACTTGTTATGTTCATAGATTAATGAGAGATGTTAAAAATCTTCAAGTGGGAGATTGTTAGGTGAGTTTTTTGGTTGGTGAAGATTTTTCTTCAAAGGTAGGCGAGGGCCTGATTTCTATTTCTATGTTCACATTAAGTTAAGTATATTATATGTGAGTTTTGTGTTCGTATGCTAAGTGTCTCGATCCTAACAAGTGGTATCAGAGCCTTGGTTTAGCTCTAGAGAGTGATTTTCTGTTTTTGGTCGAAAAGTTTTTGTCTCAAAAACGATTTTGGTGTACGCCGTTGGAAAGGTCTCGTTCCGCAGATTCAGAAAATATATTTTTTGGATTTGTTCAACCACCGGAAGACCTCCAAATCGCCGGTCAAACGTTCACCGAAATAGTGACCGGAGAAAACCAGATCGTCGGAGAAGACGACACTGTAGCGCCGGAGTCCTGCTGGAGAAGACGAACACTGTTGCGGCACTGTAGCAGTTCACTGTAGCGATACTATAGCAGTTCCTGTAGCAAACACTGTAGCAGTTCCTGTAGTAGATTTTGAAAGTTTCAAATTTGGCCCCTAAAGTTCCAGAAAATTGCAAGACGAGTCCTGTTCTTTCAAAAAATTGCAAATTGTCTTGAGTTGTTTCTTGTTTGTCGTAATGGCTGAAGACAAGATTGTAATCGAGAAGTTCGACGGTTCTGATTTTAGTTGGTGGAAAATGCAAATAGAAGCATTGCTATGTCAGAAAGACTTGGATGTGGTACTTGGGGACAAGCCGGAAAAAATGGAAAAAGCTGATGAAGATGTTTGGAACTCAAAGAACGAGAAAGCTAGGGCGGTTATTACATTGTCGTTGTCAAAGAGCGTTGCTTTCAACATCATGAATCAAACCACGGCGAGTGGTATGATGGATGCTCTATCGAATATGTATGAGAAGCCGTCGGCAGCTAACAAGGTGTTCTTGATGAGGGAGTTGTTCACTACAAGGATGAATGAGGAAAGTTCGGTTACGGTTCACGTTAACAATCTAAATTTAATTCTGTCCAGATTATCATATGTGGGAATTAAATTTGATAATGAAACTCAAGCTGCACTGCTGCTAGCTTCACTACCTAATAGTTGGTCCGGAACAGTTACGGTTGTTACTAGCTCCGTGGGAGATAGTGGTATGACTTTTGAAGGGGTTAGAGACTTGGTTTTGGGCGAGGATATCAGAAGCAAAAATCAAGGTGGATCATCTTTTTCTGCGTTATTGAATATGGACAGAGGTAGAAGGAATAGCAGGAACAGTGGGAGCCGAGGAAGAAGTTCGTCTAGATCTTGGAAGAATGTGAAGTGCTGGAACTATCAAGAGGTGGGACATGTTAAGAGTCAATGTCCAAAGAAAAAATTGAATATTGCTGGTGCTGAGAATGTTTATGAAGATGATGCATTGTGACTCAGTATGGAAAGTAATGTGCACTCTTAGGTTATGGATTCGGGTGCTTCACTTCATGCTACCCACAACAATGAAGCAATGAAGAATCTTAAAGAAAGCGACTTTGGGAAGGTAAGGCTGTGTAACAAGGATTCAAGCGAGGGTCCTTATACATGATGTCAGTTCCATCTGGGGATGTAACCCCCCTGTCAAGATGAATGACAAATTCGGGTTCGCTGAATCTAGTAGAGCTAAGAGGGTTCAATCTGCAGACTTGAAGCCTGGAGCCACGGTGATGTCAGCTGAGCGGATTCGGAAGTCTAAACCAAATAGAGGTTTTAGCAACAATGGGAGCATGGGTCGTGCTCCGGGTACTAGGCCGAAAATGAAATGGGTTTGTAAGACTGAAAAGCCGAATGTTAAAATCTCTCCTGGGAACAGTCTGCTGATTTTGGAGAGTGTTTATCCACTGAAATTCTCTGGAACCGATGGTACGTGTTTGTGGGAGTCGGTTGAGATTGGGGATGTTGCTATGGCTGGTTCTGCCATGAGTGGGTCTGATATGACTGTTGTTCAGTTAGGGCTCGGGGAAGCTTTAACTGGTCCCTCTGCTAATTGATGAGAGGGGGCGGCTGCAACTAAGGGAATTTGATTGGGTCTTAGCTTGTTCTTGGGAACTGAAAGCTTGGAAGACTTGTTATGTTCGAAGATTAATGAGAGATGTTAAAAATCTTCAAGTGGGAGATTGTTATGTGAAAGTGAAGATTTTCACTTGGTTGGTGAGGTTGGTGAATGGCAAAGAAGAGTTGGTGAATCTTGTTAGGTAGCCTAATTTTTTGTTTTGATTTCACATTACCTTCTAACATATATAAATAGCATCAATAGGTGAGTTAGAATATGCACCACAACACACAACACATGCAAGAGTTGAGTTTGTATCTCTTGTAATCTCCTCAGTCAAATAAAATGTAGTTATTGCCCGTGGATGTAGGATTGACACCGAATCCGAACCACGTAAAAATCATTGTGCTATCTTTTGCTTTATTTTCTGCTTTCGAGTGTGAGTTTTGTGTTCGTATGCTAAGTGTCTCGATCCTAACATTATATACATTCTCAAATGTATATAAATAGGTGATTCTAGTTGTAGAGAAATGCACCACAACACACAATACATGCAAGGATTGAGTGTGTATCTCTTGTAATCTCCTCAGTCAAATAAAATATAGTTGTAGCCCGTGGATGTAGGATTTACACCGAATCCGAACCACGTAAAATCCTTGTGTTTTTTATTGTTTTATTTTCTGCTTTCGAGTGTAAGTTTTATATTCGTATGCTAAGTGTCTTGATCCTAACATATAGCTCTAGCAGATATGATAATGTATTTAACATCATATTTTGCCTGAACTTTACCAATTTTTTATTTGAGTAAAGTATCGGAGCAAAAAAAGAAAATTGTGCTCCTTGTGAGTTGTGATGATAGTTTCATAGGGGCATTTCTATAAACAGTTGTTGTGCGAGTCAACAAGTTCATCATAATCGTTACGAGTCAACAAGTTCATCATAATCGTTATACATGTGTCTACAGTTGGTGTCCCATATGGTTTTGATGATCATATTTTTAAATACTAATCGGAATCAAATTGAAAGTCATATGCTTTGATTGAGAGAGGGAGTACTCGAATGTGAGGTTGGGAGTGGTAGTTGGAGAAGGAAGGAGATGGCGGATAACGGTGGTGGTGTGATCGTGAACTGGAGCTCCGGCCATATAAGCAGAAGCGACGGCTCCTGGCGTGATCGTGAACTGGAGCGAGTATGAGGTGGGTGGTCACGGAGTCTCTACTACCATCAGAGGGAAGGAGATGGCGGTGGTCGGAGTTACAGGCGGTTATATTGACGCGAGTGATCGGGGTAGAAGAAGAGCGAGTCGGGATCGGTCCACCATCACCGAAGGTGGAAGGAGACTGCTGGGTCATCGTCGTAGGGGAAGAAGGGTGGGCCTCGGTGGCGTAGGAGATGCATCAGTTGGATCTTTTTTTCCGGCGAGTCCACGTGAGGTATGTGGCGTGATTCACCGACTCCAATTAGGTCTGATACCAGGATTCAAGTCGTGGGCTGATTTTAAGATTATTAATCATATGGGTAGAGGTGCACAAAAAAACCGGTTTTTTAAATAACCGAAAATAATAACCGAACCGGTTTTTTTAATAACCGGTTTTTTAATAACCGAACCGGTTTTTTAACCGAACCGGTTTTTAGCCGGTTTTTTATCTCAAACTGAACCGGTTAAAAAACCGAAAAAAAACCGGTTTTTCTTCAGGTTAACCGAACCGAACCGGTTTAAAAACCGAAAAAAAACCGGTTTGAAACTCAATCTCGTTTAAAAAATAACCGGTCAAAACCGGACCGGTTATAACCGAAACCGGTTTTTAAAAAAACCGGTTTTTAAAAAACCGGTTTTTAAATAACCGAAACCGGTTTTTAACCGGCTTTTGTGCACCTCTACATATGGGTGTAATGGTTTAATGGACTAGCTAAATCAGTAGTCGGACTCTTTAATTTGGGCAAAGCCTAGGCTATTTATTTGGACTTGCTAGTAAGTGGACTTTTATCTATATAAATTTAGAGGTACACAAAAGCCGGTTTTTAACCGTTTCAGTTTTTTTAAGAACCGGTTTTTTGTTCAACCGATTTCGGTTATAACTGGTTCAGTTTTGACCTGTTTTTTTAAATGAAAGTAAGTTTTAGACCGGTTTTTTCAGTTTTAAACCGGTTCGGTTTTGTTAACCGGAACAAAACCGGGGTAAAAAACCGGTTCGGATTGAGATAAGAAACCGGTTATTAGAAAACCGGTTATTAAAAGACCGTCTATTAAAAAACCGGTTCCGGGTTTATTATTTTTTTTTTTTTTTGGATTTTAAAAAAACTAGTTCTTTATGTGCACCTCTATCTATATTCAATAAGACTTACTATGTGTTTGATTCACCTCTTACCGGTCCAGTAAGAGGTAATGTCTGACTCAGTCCGAGTAAGAGGTAATTTTTGTCTCGGTCCGAGTCAGACTGTTTGATGGCCCAAAACAACACCTCTTACTCGGTCCGTATTGATCTGACTGAGTCCGCATATATGAATCGATGACTAGAAAAAAAGGGAGAATTTCGTATATATCCTTATTAAACGTCAAAATATCATATTTACCCGACTTAAAATCAAAATATCATATTTCTCCTACTTAATCTTTTAAAATATCAAATTTACCCAAATATGGTTTTTTAAATTTTTCAATAATTTATAATCTTTTTTCTAATTTGAAAACATTAAAACTGAAAGTAGAAAATATCAAAATAAAATAAAAACCTAAATGGAACTTTTTTTTTTGGTAAAGAGGACGGTACCTCTGGCAAATTTTATTAATAAAAAGAATAAATACAATTTAAGGCTGGGGACTCCCCACCAAATAAACAACAAAAAGACCCATTGAGACAGACCCTAATGGTCAACAAGGCAATACTAGGAACCAAAACAGGTTTTGGAACCAGAGAACATAACAAGAACATAAAAAGCAAACATCCTGCAAAAAAACAAACCATACAAGCAGAGAAATATATAATAGAAAAGATGAGATAGGAGAGAATAATAGACCACAGTGGAAAATAGGAGATACATCTCTCAACGTTAGGGTAGGGACCATATTCTTTTAGCCAAAATAACATTAGGAGAATGTTTCATAGAGAGACTCACCAATCTACAACGAACATCATCAATAATAGTCTTGACAACATCATGATACGATCGTCTCTTATTCTTAAAAATCCAGTTATTTCTTTCCTGCCAAATGTGGTAGATAGCTCCCGCAAGCACAAGTCTTCGGATAATGGACCAAACGGTCTTACCCTTAGTGATGGGCTTGAGGAGATTGATGATATCCGACCAGCAATTTGTGGGGAATGAGAGGTTCATAACATGCTGAAGATCATGCCAAACCATAGAAGGGAAAGAACACACAAAGAAAAGATGTGGAAGGGAATCGGAACAATCACCGCAGAAGGCACAGATAAGGTTGGCGTTAGTCTCCCAGCTTCTAATTTTATCATGGGTCTTGAGTCGATCTTTGAGAGCAACCCAGAGAATGAAGGCATGTCTAGGGATATTCTGGGAGTACCAAACAAGATGATACCAGTCGACAGGCTGGTCCGAGGGGCGTATAGAGTGCCAGACAGAACAGACCGAAAAAGGAGAGACCTTACCGTCGCAAGATCTCCAGAGGAGTTTATCAGGAACGGACGTGGAAAGAGAAGGGGGGTTATGAGAAAGCAGAACGGGATGGGAGTCCTGCCAGCAATAGGGGCGCACCCAACACCCGTTGAGGACAAGGTCAGCAACCTTAGAATCAGGAGTGAAGCCCGCCGTATGGATGTTACGGGCGGATAAGAACTGAGAGAGGGGACCAGCAGGATGCCAGTTATCGAACGAAGCAGACGTAGAGCAGCCATCACCAACCTTGGAGACTATAAAGCCGCTGATCTTACCCCACATGTCGAGGATATTGCGCCACGCATAGCCCGTACCGCGCTTCTTGGGGGCATCCCAGAAGTTACGCCCACAGAGGCGGTATGAGTAGATCCACCTGACCCAGAGAGAATCCTTATTAGAAAGGAGTCTCCAGGTATGGGAAGCCATAAGTGTCACACCCCGATCCTTGGCGGAATCGATCAAGGCGTGATATATTGTTCAAAGTCTCATGACAACTATGTTATAATATGATTAGATTCAATTAAATACTAAGTATGCAAACAAGATCCACAACATACAAGTACAAATCCAAATACAACAACATTTATTACATCAAATTTAAATAGTCTTGTGGGTTTCTAAGGTACACCCTACTTTTCATCAACTTCATTCTTCAAATCTACATCATGGGTAAAAACATGTCAACTACGAGAGTTGGTGAGTAATCTAGTTTTATTAAAGAAATTTGTGAGTTTGAATAATTTGAAATTTGTTTTCTTTTGAAGTTGGCAAGCAACTGTTATTGAGATAACAGTTTATAAATCAAAAATTGATTAACAAATGATAACAACAACAATAAGTCCTCACCCTATATATACATATATATGTATATATATATAGGATGGAGCATCTAATCATCATACACACTCAACCACGTGCAATCAATCACCTTAGCGTCCCAAGGCGGGGTGGTCAACCCAATAGCGCTATTATTGTCCATAACGTACCTCAAGAATACGGGCATAGTCATGGAGATTAGACTAAAATTGGTAATGCACTACAAGTACATGTAGCGTAAACAAACAATAATTATACAAATAATGATTCACGTATAAATGTCCCAACAATGTCTCAATGGTGAAAAAAAATAATAAAATGAAGTTGGAACATATTAAAACCACATGATACACCCCAAAAGTATTGAAAATTATAAAATATGGGGTAGATTACTCACATTAGTCCAATAAGGAATGCGCGTGTTGTACGATAGACGGCTCAAGTCAAAATGTCGTAGAACCTAATATAATTAATAGTTTTGGCTTAGGTATCGATAAACGGGAATATAGTATTAATAAAAATAATTAGACACATATTCTTATATTAGATGAATTAACAATAATCCAAATTTTGTTTTGAATATTAATGTATTCATATGTTAAATGAATTTTAAATTGAATTAATTAATTTGCTTAATTAATTTATATTTTTACTTTAGGCAAGATTTTAATAATTTCTTATTAAAATAATAACTAGTCAAATTATAAGTATTTACAGATTTTATATATTATAAACAATTATTTATATTAAATAATCATTAAAAATGCATTTTTACATGCTTAGATATTTAGGAAAATGGTTTTAAATACTAAACAGTAATGAAACATTCTGAAATTATCAGAAAATCATTATTGCATAAAATAGTAATTACTGTAAAATTTTCATATTTTTCTTAACTGCTTTAGTATTTATTTAGTATTTTAATAATTAAACCACAACAAATTTCGGGAAAAATAATAAATGATTCCCAAAAATTCTGGAAAATTAACCATAGTTTTCTAACATTATATTGAGCCTACTTTAAATATTTTGGATATTTTTGGACTATGGGAAGTATTTCTTATGTTTTTTCATTATTAACTAATCAATAAAATCATAAATAATAGGACAATGTTAAGAGAAATTCATTAGACTTTTTATTTATGATTAACATGTTATATATGATATTCTGATAAGGTTTTATAATTTTTGGACATGTGCAGCTATTTATTATCAATGTAAACCATTAAATAAGCAAACATTATTACTAAAATCTGTAAATTTTGTCATGGAGTCTTTAAAATGTTAATAAAGTGCTAAAAATATAAAATCTTGTTTTTAACATACATAACTATATTTTGCAATTTATTTATCTACAACAAAATAAAATACGAAATAAGCATCAAACAGTAATATAAATGCATGAAACTTTATAAATCCACTTTACTCAATATATGGGTTGTTCCAAAATTTTCCCAGAATTTATTGACTGCAAAAAGTATTTTATGTGAATTATTGCCCTATTTTATTGCAATAATTATAGTAATTCAATAAAAATAAGCTATTTTCTGAAAATTTTCAGAACTTCTTATTTTATTGATGGGATCCTGAGAAAAATCAGGTTTATGCATAAAATGAGTTTTAGATAGTTTGGTGGATTTAATTTGTTTCATTCATGAATTTGAGACTTTTAACAACATATCTTGATGAATGCTTCAAGAGGGATGAAGATTTGAGTATATTGGAGTGTTCTTGGCTGAAATATGAAGATTTCTAGGAGGAATTTCAAGATTGAGAGTGAGAGAAATAATAGATATGGTTTGAGTGGTGATGAGAATAATGTGTTGGGAGAAAAATGAAAGAAAAGATGATGGGAGGTGTGAGTGGGAGACAATGAGAATAAACTTTTACTTTTAGTGGTCTTCATAATTCCCCACTAACACAAGCATCTTAAGAGTTTTATAAAATTTAATATAGTGTTTAAAAATAGAGTTTTATAAAAAAAATAGGTTATTATTTGATTATAACAATCTACTTTGATTTGAAGTTTAATTATAGCATTCAAGTTTGATTTTTTTAATTTAATTAGAGCATCATACTTTGATTTGATTTTAATATGATATCATAATTTAATTTGATTATAGTTATAACGTTATACTATGCTATATTGCTATTAACGTCAATTTATATCGTAGTGTAAGGGTTTTGATCCTATTAGCGTCAAGAAATCTCGAGTAGGGTTTATTAAATTTCCAATTGGGTTGGGTTGACCTGAATCCATTTTAGGCGGATGTCACAGTCTCCCCTACTTTAGGAAATTTCGTCCCGAAATTTAAGAAGAGAGTACCTTAGGGTTTTTGGTACGCATTTGATCATCACGCTCCCATGTATACTCGGGTCGACGTGCTGACTGCCACCTAACCTTGACCAGGGGAATGCGACTTCTTTTGAGTTGCTTTTCCTTTCGGTCTGCAATTTACAAGGGTTTCTCGATAAATTGCATTGTCTCGTCGATTTGGATATCCTCGAGAGGAACATGAAGGTTCTAGTCTGCTAAACACTTCTTGAGGTTGGCTATATGAAATAATGGGTGAACTTTATTAAGCTCTATTGGTATATCCAACTCGTAGGCTACTGGCTCGATCCTTTTCAGGATTTTGAACGGGCCTACATAGCGTGGTGCCAATTTACCCTTGCGTCCAAATCGAACCACACCTTTCCATGGGGACACTTTTAACATGACCATGTCACCCACGGTAAATTCAAGCGGTTTGCTTCGCTTGTCGGCGTAACTCTTTTGTCAGCTACGAGCTGCGAGAAGGTTATTGCGAATCTGAGTGATTTTGTCGGTTGTTTCCTGGATAAGCTCAGGACCAACGGTTGGAGAATCCACTGTTGCGCGAATCACGTGGGACTCGCCAATTTCATGCCAGCAAATAAGAGATCGGCATTTACGGCCATACAATGCCTCAAATGGTGGCATCTTGATGCTAGAATGATAACTGTTATTATAGGAGAATTCAACCAACGGTAAATGAGAGTCCCAGTTTCCTCCGAAATCTAAGACACACGCCCTCAACATATCTTCGAGTGTTTGAATTGTTCTCTCAGATTGACCATCGGTTTGAGGATGATAGGCGGTATTGAGATCGAGGCGGGTTCCCATGGCTGCTTGAAGTGATTGCCAAAACCGAGAGAGAAATCTCCCATCACAATCTGAAATGATGATGAGAGGGATGCCATGCCGACTAACTATCTCGTCGATGTAAATCCGAGCAAGTTGTTCGACCTTGAAATGTTCACGGATGGGAAGGAAATGAGCGGATTTGGTCAAACGGTCAATGATTAACCAAATGATGTCGTGTCCCTTGGTGGTACGGTGAAGCTTGGTTACGAAATCCATGGCGATCGCTTCCCATTTCCACTCGGGGATTACCGGTTGGACCAATAGTCCAGAAGGTCGTTGATGTTCTGCTTTGACCCTGAAACATGTAAGACATTTGGCCATGAATAAAGCAATATCCTTTTTCATTCCCGACCACTAATAATTGGTTCTCAGGCCATGATACATTTTATCAGCGCCAGGATGAATGGAATATCGAGTTTTATGGATTTCTTCCATCAGGAAGGTACGAAGATTGTCGCGATCTGGGATCCAGATGCAATCTTGATAATAGAAAATGCCATCAGATTTACTTTCCAACTCCCCATCAATTCCCGTGGGCATGTCATTTTCGGTAATTGCCGAGTGTTGGGCTCCTCGAATTCGGTCGCTGAGATTGGACAAGATAGGAGAACATATTAGATGAAATGCTTTGGCATGTTCTTTTCGGCTTAACGCGTCGGCTACCACGTTTTCCTTGCCCGGATGATAGCGTATTTCACACTCGTAATCATTTAGGAATTCGACCCATCGTGTTTGTCTCATATTGAGTTCCTTTTGATTAAGAATATGTTGCAAGCTCTTGTGGTCGGTGAAAATTACGCATTTAGTGCCGTAAAGGTAATGCCTCCAAATTTTAAGACCGAAAACCACGGCACCGAGCTCCAAATCATGAGTCGTATAATTCCTTTCATGGATTTTGAGTTGTCGCGATGCGTAAGCTATAACCTTTCCCCTTTGCATCAAAACACAATCTAGACCGAAATTGGAGGCATCGCAGTATACCACGAAATCTTCGGATCCTTCAGGGAGTGTAAGAACTGGAGCGTCACACAATCTTTGTTTAAGAGTTTGGAAAGCGTCTTCCTGCTTGGGTCCCCAATCAAATGGCGTACCCTTGCAAGTGAGAAAAGTAAGCGGTAAAGCGATCTTTGAGAAATTTGAAATGAAACGCCGGTAATAGCCGGCTAAACCGAGGAATGACCAAATTTCCTTGGGGGTACGTGGGGCTTTCCAATTCTTGACTGCTTCAACTTTTGCGGGATCGACTAAAATACCCTTGTCACTTACAATATGACCGAGGAATTGTACCTCATTTAACCAAAACTCGCATTTCGAAAATTTGGCATATAGCTGATTTCCTTGCAATGTTTGGAGAGTTAGACGAAGGTGTCTTTCATGGTCTGCGTTTTTCTTGGAGTAAATGAGGATGTCATCAATAAAGACGATAACAAAACGGTCGAGATAAGGTTTAAATACCCGATTTATCAAGTCCATGAATGCGGCAGGGGCATTCGTTAGGCCAAAAGGCATAACAGTTGTTAGGAATCGGACAGGATACACGCAGCGGAAACACACTATCACACACACAAACTCACGAAAATAAAGCAAGAAGAACACAAGGATTTTTACGTGGTTCGGATTCGGTGTCAATCCTACATCCACGGGCTACAACTAAATTTTATTTGAATGAGGAGATTACAAGAGATACACACTCAACTCTAGCATGTGTTGTGTGTTGTGGTGCATGTTGTTCTTCAACTTAATGGTCTATTTATACATATCATGAGGTGCATTATTCACAATGGGAACATAAGAAGATTCCTTCAAGAATAGGGGCTGCACCAAACTTCTTCACCAACCTTTGAAAAAACAACTTCAAAATGTTCACATTCACCTAACAATCTCCCACTTGAAGATTTTGAACATCTCTCATTAATCTCCTAACATAACCAGTCTTCCAAGCTTCCAGTTCCAAAGAACAAGTTAAGACCCAGTCAAATTCCCTTAGTTGTAGCCGCCCCTCATCTTCAAGTATTAGAAGGGCCAGTTGAAGCTCCCACTAGCTCCAACTCAGCCGTGGCTAATCCCACCATCGACTCATCCCCTGTCTCAACCGGCTTGGACACTCTACCGGATCCAGAGATACACCGAGGACCACTAACACTCTCCAAACTTTGCAAACTTCCAACAGGAGAGAATTTTTCAGTCTTAGTCTTCAAAACCCAACGGCTCTTTGTAACTGTACCCGAAACACACCCCGTGCTCCCACTGTCACAAAATCCCCTGAATGGTTTAGACTTTCCGACTCGTTCAGCTAACATCCCCTTGGCTCCAGAATTCATGTTTGCAAAATGAACTCTCTTAGCACTAGATTTAGCGAACCAGATTTTGTCATGCGTAACGGGGACGGTCATACTTCCCTCAGCAGGTACCTCAACCATATACAATGACCCACGCTTCATACCTTGAGCAATCACCGAATTACCATTGACCACCCTCCATTTACCACCACCAAACCTTACTTCCAGTCCTTGTTTATCCAGCTGACCAACAGAAATCAATTTCTTCTTCAGCTCCGGAATCACCCTGACATTCTTCAGGTTCCATGTAGTTCCCAATGAAGTAACCAGATCAATATCTCCCATGCCCGTTACTTGAAGCATCTCGTCATTTGCTAACCGTACCTTCCCAAAATCTCCTTCTTTTAGATTCACCATCGTTTCTCCGTTGTCCATGGCGTGAAACGAAGCCCCTGAATCCATGACCCAAGAGTCTACAGAACTTTCCATACTTAGTATCAGTGCATCATCCTCAGACACACCCTCAGCACCAGCAATGTTCAATTCTTTCTTTGGACATTGACTCTTAACATGTCCCACCTCTTGGCAGTTCCAGCACTTCACATTCTTCCAAGTTCTAGATGAACTTCTTCCCCGACTCCCACTGCTCCCACTATTCCTGCTATTCCCTCTACCTCTTCCGATATTTAATAACTCAGAAGAAGAAGATCCACCTTGATTTTTGCGTCTGACATCCTCGCCAAGAACCAAATCTCTAACCCCTTCAAAAGTCATACCACTGGTCCCCACTGAACTTGTAACAGCGGTTACTGTTCCAGACCAGCTATCAGGTAGTGAAGCTAGTAGCAGTGAAGCTTGAGTCTCGTTATCAAATTTAATTCCCACAGATGACAATCTGGACAGAATTGAATTTAGATTGTTAATGTGAATCGTAACAGAACTTTCCTCATTCATCCTTGTAGTGAATAACTCCCTCATCAAGAACACATTGTTAGCCGCCGACGGTTTCTCATACATGTTCGTCAGAGCATCCATCATACCACGTGCCGTGGTTTCCTTCATGATGTTGAAAGCAACGCTCCTTTCCAACGACAACGTAATAACCGCCTTAGCTTTCTTGTCCTTTGAGTTCCACGCATCTTCAGCAGCTTTGTCCATTTTCTCCGGTTTGTCTCCAAGTACCACGTCCAAGTCTTTCTGACATAGCAATGCTTCTAATTGCATTTTCCACCAGCTAAAGTCAGAACCGTTGAACTTCTCGATTACAATCTTGTCTTCAGCCATTACGACAAACAAGAGACAAATATTTTATAGTACTTTTGTGTGACAGAACAGTACCCTTCAAAGTACCGAGATACCTTTAATACGATTAATAGAAATTAGTTTCTGATGTGGAAGATCAGACAAAACTGCAACCACAGAGCATACTCTAATTTCTAAAACCGAGACCTCCTCCGAAAAACCCGAAGCTCTGATACCAGTTGTTAGGAATCGGACAGGATACACGCAGCGGAAATACACTATCACACACACAAACTCACGAAAATAAAGCAAGAAGAACACAAGGATTTTTACGTGGTTCGGATTCTGTGTCAATCCTACATCCACGGGCTACAACTAAATTTTATTTGAATGAGGAGATTACAAGAGATACACACTCAACTCTAGCATGTGTTGTGTGTTGTGGTGCATGTTGTTCTTCAACTTAATGGTCTATTTATACATATCATGAGGTGCATTATTCACAATGGGAACATAAGAAGTTTCCTTCAAGAATAGGGGCTGCACCAAACTTCTTCACCAACCTTTGAAAAAACAACTTCAAAATGTTCACATTCACCTAACAACAGTGAACTCGTAATGACCATAGCGGGTTCAGAAAGCGGTTTTGGGGATGTCTTCTTCCCGTACTCGAAGTTGGTGATAACCCGACCGGAGATCAATTTTTGAGAAGCATGAAGCTCCTTGAAGCTGATCAAAAAGGTCGTCGATCCGAGGTAACGGATATCGGTTCTTTGATCGTCAATTTATTTAACTCCCGATAATCGATACACATACGAAACGAACCATCTTTCTTTTTGATGAAGAGAACCGGGGCTCCCTAGGGTGAAGTACTAGGGCGGATAAATCCCTTATCGGTTAATTCTTGGAGCTGGCTTGCCAATTCTTGCATATCGGTTGGAGCCAACCGATATGGAGACTTGGCTATGGGAGCAGCCTCAGGAACGAGATCGATGCAGAACTCTAGCTCACGTACTTGAGGGAGTCCAGATACGTCATCGGGAAAGATGTCGGGAAAGTCTCGTACGGTCGGAATATCTTCGATCTTCTTTTATTTGACCTTTGTTTCCACCACATGGGCTAAGAAAGCCATGTATTCTTTACGTAGATGTGATCGAGCTTGAGTACATGACATAAGACTAAGCTTTTTCGAACGAGTCTCGCCATAAATACGAAGACTTTGACCGTCGGCAAGAGGAATACGAATAAACTTCTCGTAACATACTATTTCAGCATGGTTTTGGGATAGCCAATCCATTCCCACAATGATGTCGAAGCTACCAAGTTCCATAGGAACTAAATTGACAGAAAATTTATGACCGCAAAAATCGAAAGTGCAATCTTGGATGACTGCATTGAGTGAAATGTATTTTCTATTGGCGACTTCTACAGTAAAGTTTTCATCAAGAATCGTGCGAGGTGTGTGAAGTATGGGTTCAAATTCCAAAGACACAAAACTTTTATCGGCACCTGAATCAAAAAGTACTGACGCGTAGCAGTCATTTATGAGAAATGTACAATTTACGACCTTGTTATCGGTCTGTGCTTGGGTTGCGGTAATGACAAATGCTCGGCCTTTGGGAGCTGGAACCTACATTGTTGGATTTGCCTGGGCTTGAGTGTTAATGATATTGACAAGCCTAGGACACGTGTTTCTGAAATGGGTGGGGTCACCACAGTTGAAGCATGTTCCAGTTGGATACCGGGTTTGTGTTTGCTGATTTGAGGGTAGAGCGAATGGTCGCTGAGTTTTTGGTGTATGGCATGTGTCCGCCAAGTGGCCATAGCGAACACAAGTCGTACAAAGGCAACACGGGCTGGTGGACATATGGTGATAGTTACAATGGTTACAGAGGGGGTCGTAATGCCATCTATGAGAAACACGCATATGGACTTGTGAGTTATTTGTAAATTAATTATGGAAATTAAGTTTGTAGACATTGTTGGGTAAAATAATTGTAAAACACTTGTTGGGCCATGGTTAGGAGTGTTGGGCACCTTTTGGGCTTTCCATGGGTACTAAATGTGAAGCATGTAGCAATTGCGTGGGCCCCCACAATACTAAGTTTTCATATTTTTTTCCACTTCAAGGCCCATTAGGGAACTTAATAGTCCAATGAGTTGGCCATTTTGGAGTGTATCCTTTCGGATACGTTTGATAAGGTCGGGTAGTTTGATGGCTCAAAAGTAATGTGAATAACGCGCTTTGGCCTATAGGTTTGGGAACTCTCGCCTTTGGTCCCCAGGTAAGCAAACTGGTCCCTCGGTTGATTGGGATGTATACGAATGCTTACCTAGTCAGGACTTTCATGCTACCGGCACCTCCCCCTTCCAGTTACTACGCGTCCATTACTTTGATCCTACCCAACTAGAGTGGATGACTTTTAATTTCCTATGATAACTAAGGAATATATATGTATAAATTTTGATTTTGAAACCAGTTGAGTATGTGTGTGATTATAAGAGAAGGAGGAGAAAATTCACAAGTGTATGCAAACATATAAGTGTCGGGAATAATACGTAAGCACATAAAGGAGCAATTAGCACACAAAGGTATTCCTAGGTTTTTCTAAGTGCGAGTTGCATGCAGTTGTGTGTGCATTTTATAAACTAGCATACGAGAGGACCCTAGAGGCTATAGACTAGGTCAAGGCAATTAACCTAATTCCCTATAGTCAAGGGCTCTGATACCAATCTGTCACACCCCGATCCTTGGCAGAATCGATCAAGGCGTGATATATTGTTCAAAGTCTCATGACAACTATGTTATAATATGATTAGATTCAATTAAGTACTAAGTATGCAAACAAGATCCACAACATACAAATACAAATCCAAATACAACAACATTTATTACATCAAATTTAAATAGTCTTGTGGGTTTCTAAGGTACACCCTACTTTTCATGAACTTCATTCTTCAAATCTGCATCATGGGTAAAAACAGGTCAACTACGAGAGTTGGTGAGTAATCTAGTTTTATTAAAGAAAATTGTGAGTTTGAATAATTTGAAATTTGTTTTCTTTTGAAGTTGGCAAGCAACTGTTATTGAGATAACAGTTTATAAATCAAAAATTGATTAACAAATGATAACAACAATAAGTCCTCACCCTATATATATATATATATATATATATATATATATATATATATATATATATATATATATATATATATATATATATATATATATATATATATATATATATATATATATATATATATATATATATATATATATATATATATTTATATATGATGGAGCATCTAATCATCATACACACTCAACCACGTGCAATCAATCACCTTAACGTCCCAAGGCGGGGTGGTCAACCCAATAGCGCTACTATTGTCCATAACGTATCTCAGGAATACGGGCATAGTAATGGAGATTAGACTAAAATTGGTAATGCACTACAAGTACATGTAGCGTAAACAAACAATAATTATACAAATAATGATTCACGTATAAATGTCCCAACAATGTCTCAATGGTGAAAAAAATAATAAAATGAAGTTGGAACATATTAAAACCACATGATACACCCCAAAAGTATTGAAAATTATAAAATATGGGGTAGATTACTCACATTAGTCCAATAAGGAATGCACGTGTTGTACGATAGACGACTCGAGTCAAAATGTCGTAGAACGTAATATAATTAATAGTTTTGGCTTAGGTATCGATAAACGGGAATATAGTATTAATAAAAATAATTAGACACATATTCTTATATTAGACGAATTAACAATAATCCAAATTTTGTTTTGAATATTAATGTATTCATATGTTAAATGAATTTTAAATTGAATTAATTAATTTGCTTAATTAATTTATATTTTCACTTTAGGCAAGATTTTAATAATTTATTATTAAAATAATAACTAGTCAAATTATAAGTATTTATAGATTTTATATATTATAAACAATTATTTATATTAAATAATCATTAAAAATGCATTTTTACATGCTTAGATATTTAGGAAAATGGTTTTAAATACTAAACAGTAATGAAACATTCTGAAATTATCAGAAAATCATTATTACATAAAATAGTAATTACTGTAAAATTTTTATATTTTTCTTAACTGCTTTAGTATTTATTTAGTATTTTAATAATTAAACCACAACAAATTTCAGGAAATATAATAAATGATTCCCAAAAATTCTGGAAAATTAACCATAGTTTTCTAACATTATATTGAGCCTACTTTATATATTTTGGATATTTTGGACTATGAGAAGTATTTATTATGTTTTTTCATTATTAACTAATCAATAAAATCATAAATAATAGGAAAATATTATGCGAAATTCATTAGACTTTTTATTTATGATTAATATGTTATATATGATATTCTGATATGGTTTTATAATTTTTGGACATGTGTAGCTATTTATTATCAATGTAAAACATTAAATAATCATTAAATCAGGAAGAATAAGCAAACATTCTTACTAAAATCTGTAAATTTTTTCATGGAGTCTTTAAAATGTTAATAAAGTGCTAAAAATATAAAATCTAGTTTTTAACATACATAACTATATTTTGCAATTTATTTATCTACAACAAAATAAAATACGAAATAAGCATCAAACAGTAATATAAATGTCTGAAACTTTATAAATCCACTTTACTCAATATATGGGTTGTTCCAAAAATTTTCCAGAATTTATTGACTGAAAAAGTATTTTATGTGAATTATTGCCCTATTTTATTGCAATAATTATAGTAATTCAATAAAAATAAGTTATTTTCTGAAAATTTCCAGAACTTCTTATTTTATTGATGGGATCCTAAGAAGAATCAGGTTTATACATAAAATGAGTTTTAGATAGTTTGGTGGATTTAATTTGTTTCATTCATGAATTTGAGACTTTTAACAACATACCTTGATGAATGCTTCAAGAGGGATGAAGATTTGAGTATATTGGAGTGTTCTTGGCTGAAATATGAAGATTTCTAGGAGGAATTTCGGGATTGAGAGTGAGAGAAATAATAGATATGGTTTGAGTGGTGATGAGAATAATGTGTTGGGAGAAAAATGAAAGGAAAGATGATAGGAGGTGTGAGTGGGAGACAATGAGAATAAACTTTTACTTTTAGTGGTCTTCATAATTCTCCACTAACACAAGCATCTTAAGAGTTTTATAAAATTTAATGTAGTGTTTATAAAAATAGAGTTTTATAAAAAAATAGGTTATTATTTGATTATAACAATCTACTTTGATTTGAAGTTTAATTATAGCATTCAAGTTTGATTTTTTTAATTTAATTAGAGCATCATACTTTGATTTGATTTTAATATGATATCATAATTTAATTTGATTATAGTTATAACGTTATACTATGCTATATTGCAATTAACGTCAAT
Organism: Cichorium intybus; assembly: GCA_023525715.1. Lineage (NCBI taxonomy): Eukaryota > Viridiplantae > Streptophyta > Magnoliopsida > Asterales > Asteraceae > Cichorium > Cichorium intybus. The sequence continues at coordinate 28,196,591 of CM042015.1, forward strand.
TTATATCGTAGTGTAAGGGTTTTGATCCTATTAGCGTCAAGAAATCTCGAGTAGGGTTTATTAAATTTCCAATTGGGTTGGGTTGACCTGAATCCATTTTAGGCGGATGTCACAATAAGGGCAATATTCCAAACAGCAAGGTTACGAATACCCAGACCACCATGGGTCTTAAGGAGACATACAGTCTTCCATGAGACTTTGGCTTTACCACGCTTCATCTCACCGTTGCACTAGAGAAAACCCCTAGTGAGTTTCTCAATCTCGTTAGAGATAGATTTAGGAAGAATAAAAACGGAAGCCCAATAAATTTGCATGGAAGAAAGGACAGAGAGGATGAGTTGGAGACGACCGGCAAAAGAGAGAGACTTGTTCTTCCAGTCGTTAATCCTGCATTTGACTTTATCAACTAGGCGTTTACAGTCCTTATGGACAAGACGAGTGGTGATGAGAGGGACACCAAGGTATTGGACAGGGAGAGATCCCTCCGGAAACCTAACAATACGATCAATCGAAGCTCTGGTCCACTCACCAACATTGCAGTAGAAGGCTTCACTCTTCGCTTCGTTGGGGTGGAGCCCAGAGACCCTAGAGAATTCAGCAAGAGAGTCATTTATGACACGAACCGAAGAGCTATCGCCATGACAGAATAGAAGAAGGTCATCGGCAAAGCAGAGATGGGTGATACTTTGCTCCTCACATTGCCGATGGAATTTAAAAGAATCGGAGTCAGAGATGTTTCTCTTGATCATAAGGTTAAGCGCTTCCATGACAAGAGTGAAGAGATAGGGAGAGAGGGGGTCACCCTGACGGATGCCCCTTTGACCGTCGAAGAATCCGTGCATATTACCATTGATGCTCACAGAGTAAGCAGCAGTGGAGACACACGTCATGATCCAGTCAATCATACGAATGGGGAAACCAAACCCAACCAAGATGGTGCGAAGAAAAAACCAGTCAACCGTATCGTAAGCTTTTTGGATATCGACTTTAAACGCACACCTGGGGGGACCACGATGACAATGATAATCACGCATGAGCTCCTGGACAAGAAGAACATTGTCAGTGATCAGGCGCCCTGGAATGAAAGCAGACTGGTTTTCATCAACCAGAGAAGAGAGGTGGTTCTTGATACAATCCGCAATGATCTTGCTGATACATTTGTAAACAACGTTACAACAGGCGATGGGGCGGAAATCCGTGACTTTAGACGGGGAGTCAACCTTAGGGATTAGAGCAAGCACGGTGTTGTTGAGCAACTTAAGGATTTTACCAGAAGAGAAGAACTCCTTAACCGCCGAACAAACATCGTTCCCCACGATATCCCAAGCAAACTTGAAGAACTTAACCGAGAAACCATCTGGGCCGGGCGCTTTATCATCGGCCATCTGGAACAAGATGCACTTAACCTCCTCATCCGTAACAGGAGTAAGCATGGCGGCAGATTGAAGAGGGGAGAGCTTATTAGAGAAGACGGAACACGGGTCACGAATAGCAATGGAGGGGTGGGCTGTGCCTAAGAAAGTTTGGAAGTGGGAGACGAACAGATTGGGGAGGGAATTCCCAGAAATCCAGCTGCCCTGGGCATCCTGGATGGAGTCGATACGATTGCGAGAATTACGGCTTTTAACAGACTTGTGGAAGAAAGTAGAGTTTTTATCACCCTCACGAAGCCAGTCAACCTTAGCCTTCTGTTTCAGGAACCTCTCTTCATCCAGGCAAGCCTCGTTATAAGATAGAAGGTACCTGCATTATTCGTCACGGAGAGGCCTGTTGAAAGGGTCCCGATCCAGAGCAATCTGAACTCTATCAAGCTCAGTACGAAGAGAGATAACCTTAGAGAAGAGGTTACCCTGGCTACGCAGCAGCTTACGCAAAGGCGCTTTCAGATTTTGGAAAACCTTATACATCTGATGGCCGGGGATATTGGGATCCCAAGAAGAAGCAAAAACATGCTTAAACTCGTTCTTATAGGTCAGAAAATTAGGGAACTTGAACGGTTTAGGCTTGAACGGGGATCTGAGGGGGAGAGAAAGCACAACAGGGGAATGGTCGGACGATCGGTAAGGGAGAAAAGTGACAGAAGCAGAGGGGAAAGAAGCAACGAAGCGTGGATTACCCATGACACGGTCAAGCTTCTTGAGAATGCCACCAGAACCGTTAGGAGACTTGGTCCAGGTGTAGAAGATACCTTTGAAATTAAGGTCCTCCATCTCAATCCGATTCACACAGTCCCTGAAATCATCCATTCCACGAGAGATACCAGACGCCCCAGCGGTGCTATCTTTCATGTCAAGAGCAACATTGAAATCACCTAACACGATCCAGGGGGCAGCTTTAATAACATGTTTATGAGCCACAAGAGAATCCCATAGAGAGCGACGTAGCATGTGATTATTATGAGCATAGATGAACGAGCAGAAGAAGGATTTATTAGAAGCACGAATTTTAACGCTAAAATGCATAACCTGATCATTGGAGTCGAGAAGCATCATATCAATAGTCAGCGGGTCCCAGAAAACCACAACTCTAGTCCATCGAGGGCAAAAAAGCCCGTTGGAAGACCAAGACCAGGAGCCAAAGACACGACTACAGATACGAGGGAGATTAGAGAATGAAGCACGAGTTTCAATGGCGGCACAAATTTGGAGATTTTGAACGCGAATAAGCTCTCTCAAAGCTTTCTGATGAGAAAGTTTACAGAGACCGCGAGAGTTCCACGCAGCGACGTGCGTCATATGGAAACCGAGAGGGGGGTGGAGTCCATCTGCTCGGACGCCGGAGCTATCATAAGGTGATCATGAGGGGATCCAATATCTCCTACAATGAACTGGGCAGTTTCCCCATCATCAGAGTCGACCTCAATGCATTTATCATCGTCGATTTTGTCATCAGTATCCGTGACAAAATTATCAGAAACAATGGGGGATGGAGCATGTGTAGGGGGAGGGGGGAAGAGGAAGTAGCATGATCCGTGATGTCGGTTGAACAACTCTCAAAAACGGAGAAGGCATTGAAGATAGGAGTGGAGCGCACAGACTGTTTCGGGGGCGTGGTGGAAGAAAGGCGAACGATGGGGGTAGGGAAACCGGGTGGGGGATTATCAGAAAGGGGGGGGGGATGGGGGGGGGGGGGGGCAGTTCTTATTAGGAACCGCGCTGAACTCAAATCGCGACTTATTTCTATTAGTTTTAAATTTATTATTATTTTTGGAAAAATAGTTTTCTTGCGAAGTGTTTTGGTATTTTCCACTCGGATGACTTTTAGAAGATTCATTGTTTTTCTTGTCATTTTTAGAATCATGTTTTGAATAATTTTTCTTTTTTGAAACCGTAATAAAATCATCACTTTTATCTATAATGGTAGAAAATTAAGGTTGTTCTAGCTTTTCCGTAGTTGTGGGAGAAGTAGCCTTAGCTTTAGCAATAACTTGCATACACACATGTGTTTCATGACCAAACACCTTACAATGGGAGCACATAGGCGGTTTCCATTCATATTCAACTCTAAGAGTATGAGTAGAAAATTCAAGAGTATCGGGATCAGGGATTCGGATCATCACTTTGTCAACCCATGTGTGACGCGTGGGTACTTCTAGGAGTACACGTGCATAAACGGCTTTACCAGCAGCATAAGTGCACATGTTTGCTGTATATGAGTCCATGGCAAGCGGCTTTCCAATTTTAGAAGCAATGTGACTTAAGCCTTCCTCACTCCATGTCTCATAAGGGATGTCATGTATTTTAATCCATAGAGGAAGTTTGTCATGGTTGTTTCTATGAATGCTAAGTCCGGGTCTCCATTTTTGCATTACATTGGGCGCATCCCTTGGCCGATGATAGAAGGAGAGGCGATGACCGTTGGAGCATGGCCATCACGTATTGTAGACTTCAGATGGGACATTCCGGTAACCAAGAGAGAAGTATCACCACCAGCATGGCCGATGATAGAAGAAATGTTGGTTACCTTGTTCATGAATTGTGGCTGAATATAGTCATCTTTTTTGTTGGACGGATCAAGTATATGATCATCGAGAGGGTCTTCTACTTCATCATCATTCTCTTCAGATGAAGAGTAATCCGTGCTCATTCCTTTAATCATCTCACCTTCTTCAGAAAATTGTTTAAACGAGTTGGTTGTGCCCTTTTTGCCATCATCTTCAGAGAATTCTTGAACCGACTTGTTTACCCAATGTCTCATAATTCCACTATTTCTGGAAACTTGTTTAAACGTGCCCCCTTTGTCACCATCTTTTTCTTCCATGCAGTCACCATTGTTTGTAGTTGGAGGAACGTTACATTCCTCTTTTTCACCATCATTCCTTCCGAGTATGAGTAGTCCATACTCATACCGTCTTTGTAACCACCTTTGGAACCAACCTTATCTTTAGAATATGAGCCTTCCATGATGATAGGTGTGGATATGAGATGGGATTTCCCGATTTGTTCGTGATCTTTGCAGCCATCTTCAGGAACTTTTAGAAGCGAGTTGATTGTAGATTTTTTTTCTTTTTCGAGATTACTTTGAGAATCAATATTTCTTCTTTTCCTAGTCGATGCAGATTTTCGTTTTTGGATATATCCAACACTGTATCTTTTTTTTTTTTATGCTTGTGTCTGTTGATATATTCAACAATGAGTTTTTAACACAAGATTGTTTGAAGATACGTGGCTGTGTGTTCTTTATCTTTTGTATTCTTTTTTCCACCATATTGAAAGTAACTGCAGGATCTATAAAACTTTGTGTTGCAAACATATGATTTTGATTTCCATGCACCATATCGGTTTCCAATGATGAATCTAGAACATGAATTAAGCCCTTTGATACACCATCATTAGAAAGTTGGATGTAATTACATCCTGGAGAATCATCATCCATTGAGAAACCAGAAAAAAACCACAAATACTCAAGAACAGCTTAGAGAGAAAGTTCAATTGTAAGAAAAATAAATGTTTACCCTTAATTCACATCGGTTCGTAATCATAAATTGTCGGGACAAATCGCTAAATGGAAACAAGAATTCTCCGAATGGGATTTAGATAAAAAAAAAATGTTTGTCATTCGTCGATGGTCAGACACTTTACAATTACTCAAGAAATTAAAGGTGGGTGTTGTAAGGTTACCAGGAGGTTTAGGAAGCCATGGACAAATAAAAAGGTAAAAAAAAATATTATTAATATGAACTTTCGATTGTTACTTAATTTTATGTAATATTTACATATTAGCCTCATAATTGGATTAGTGGGGAATTCACCAATTTATTGCTTAACCGGTAATTCATGGTCATACATATTAATATGTCGATGAGTTTTAGGGTAAAGAGGATATGTTTATTTCCTGGGTTTTAGAAGGTAAAGGACAATATGATCCATTTAGTTTTTCTTTCAATTTCCTTTCAATTTTAATGTTCTCAAATTATAAAAAATTATTATAAATAGAAAAAATATATATACATTTGGGTAAATATTATATTATAAAGGATTAAAAATGACAAATATGATATTTAGATTTTAGATCGGATAAATACGATATTTTGACATTTAATAAAGGCATATACGAAATTGTCCAAAAAAAACACACGTTCCTTTTTTCTGCCCTTCGCTGCTTCCAAATTCGCCTCCACTCTTCACGCGTTTGCTTCTCCCCATCCTCCTCCCACAGTCGAACAACTTACCTCAGGCGTGGCCTGAGCCGTCGACCTCTAAAGCTTCCTCCACCGTAGGACCTCCGCCTTCAATCGACAGAACCGGTGCTTGCAGCCCTTCAATCAACAGAACCAGCGTAGCGTAATTGCCGAGACACATGTCATAAATGGAAAACAGGTGAGCCAATTGCAGCGTAATTGTACGATTTATGTTTAGGGTTTATACGTCCGAGTAAAGTCTGACATTTTTACACTAGAATTTCTCTCTGATATGTTTCCTTATAGCTGCATTGAAATTAGCTAGCAATTCAATCTTCACTTGTAATTCTTGTGATCTGTCTTTTTTGTTTTCCTCGAAGATGATAACAAAAAAATATACTAATAACCACAAATTATTAGGTTGCATGGGTAAAAGACATTTAGGTTTTTGATTGGTCGATTTTGCCTTAATTCAATCCGGTGGAATCAAGCTAATATTGCCTACAATATATAGAACATAAAGACACGTTTTTTTAGAGCTGGATGTTGATAAGTAATCCGAATTCTATCTACAAAGTGGGTAGGTATCATTGTTCCGTGGTTTACTGGAGATCACTTTGAGTGCACCCACAAATTGAGGTGATTTGAGGAAATTTCAAATTGTAAAATACAAGGTGGAAGACAATTGCGGAAACTCTTTTTTGGAGGAACGATAAGTCTCCACTGATGAATTGGTCATTAGCAAAATGTGGGGAGAAAAGTGGTTTTGTTTTCCATTATATATTCTCCATTTTATTTATGTATCTTTCATGTGTTTTTGGTAGAGAGACTGAGAGATAGATAGAAAAGTGAAGAGTCTTTATTATTCTTAATTTTTCCCATTAATAACGATAAGAACCAATGATTTCTTCTTGTGCTTTTCTTTATTATTCGCAGGTTTAGGTTACACTTTGATTACATGCGTTCTTGTAATCTCCTCATATTTTTCACATATAGTAATATCATCGGTTGTGTGTGTGGTTTTTACCCGAAAGGGGTTTTCCACGTTAAATCCTCATGTTTTGTTTTATATTTCCTTAGTGTATTTCTTTCTCTATTGTCGATATTTTATAACACTCGATGAATGTGGGTTTATAAATAGTTTTGAAATCGAGAAAAAATAATAAAGGTCATTAGTTTTTATTTGGATTTGAAATTATTTATGTTTAATTTGGAATAGAAGGGTAACATGGTCATTTTCATCATTCAGCAAATTCAGTCAATTCAGTCAGGTGCATAATCAAACAACATGGTTTCAGTCAGCCTCTGGCTCAGTCCGAGCTTCTGACTCAGTCAGATCCAGTCATATCTAACCCAGTCAGCAACTATCAAACACAACTTTAACTTATATATTATGATACATTAATTTCAATATTCTCATTATTATTTTGTTTATTTATTTTATTTTCAAGAATCCATTATTTGTTTTACGTTATTTGATTGTATGGTTGGCAATAGGAACCTGATGGGTTAGGCTATATGCATAGGCTTCTGTGCTTGTATTTGATAGTCATTAGATTTGTTCTGGCAACTGAAGAATGATAACGGATCGAGGCAAGCCTGAGAGCCAGGTTGTTCGGGGCAAGCTCGGAGACCAATGTGAATGTGCTTTATGTAATGGATCGTGTGGTATTTTGGGGATCTTGCTAAGCTTTGTGTTTACTCTTTCACCTTAAATGTTTTTCAGGTACCGGCTAGACTGAGTTTTGGAGCACCGCGCGACTGTATCGCATCCGACATTTTGATGTTCAAAGTTTTCCGTTGGTTAATGTTTTGTGGCTGATTTAATATGTATGGTTTTAAATGTTTTAAATACTGAATCTGGAGTGAATGGTTTTACTTCCAACCCGTTTATGCGTTTGAACCGTTTCTAAAAATGAAATTTTTTATTACGGAATTTAGGACGTTACAAGTTGGTATCAAAGCCCTAGTTTGAGGGATTTGGAGGAACATGAATGTGATTCTAGGGATTTGGATGAACACGAATGTGATTCTAAACTCAAACTAAGGACTTGACAAGTTCCTTAAACGATTTTCAGAAGAAAAATCGTCTTTTTTAACTGAGTTTGAAGGGAGTTAGGCAGAATATCATGTGGAAACCTCCCTTGCATGTAATTGTTTGATTGTTGCTTGGGGGTTTGAAACATGGTGTGAATGCCCAACTTGCGAATTTAACGGGTAAATAAGTTTTAAAAGATGGGATGTGATGCGTACAGTCGGCCGGGGCTCAAGTAAGTGATTTAATTATCAAGATATCCATGATATTATGTGTTGATACTATGTTGTATGCTAGAAAGTAGGCCAATGATCCACTCAGGAAATTGCATGACAGAATTGACCTGGATCGTAGGGATGCCTTTTGCCTTATGTGTTGCTTGGTATGTATTGATTGTTATGTAACGTCCCAAATTTCGTAATAAATTTTTCTTTTTAAAAACAAGTTAAATACAAATAAGTATTTACCACAAAAAAACCAGACTTAGTATTTAAACATATAAAAACGTATTTATCAAAATATTTACAAACATTGTCCAACGGAAGACTTAGTCGTTGAAATCCTCAGATGCGGTACAGTCGTGCCGTGCTCCAAGCTCAAGCTAGTATTTATCTGAAAAACAATTATGGTAAAAGGGTAAGCACAAAGCTTAGTGAGTTCCATAAAAATACCACACGATTCATCACATAAAATCATCATTGGCTCTCAGGCTTGCCTCGATCCGCCTGTAATCATCGTGTGACTCTCGGGCTTGCCTCGATCCGCTGGAAATCATCGTGTGACTCTCGGGCTTTCCCCGATCAATCCTCGACTCTTGGGCTTGCCCCGATCTGCTGGTAAACATCGTGTGACTCTTAGGCTTGCCCCGATCCGTCCTTGGCTCTCGGGCTTGCCCCGATTAGCCGGTAAACATCGTCATCGACTTTCGCCGGAAAACACGTAAGGCACATACAATACATTATTACACAAAGTAATAAGGCTACCTACACATATAATAGCACCCATATTATAGTGAGAAGACTCACTTGATTTACGACCTTAAACTAGACAGCACTCTACGCGAGTGCCCTCAGATCCCGTCAATACGCACTTCCTAACCAGGATAAACTCCACTTAGAACTTCTTAAATCCAAAACAGGATAAAGCTATATAACCGGCATCCAAAACCCTCAAGTTTAGCCAAAATTCAAACGGGTCAAAAAGTCAAAGGTTAAAGTCAACAGAGTCAACCAGGCAGATTAGCGCCACTAATCCTCTAGGATTAGCGCCGTTAATTAACCTGTTCAGCCCACAACTCCATTAAGCGCTTAATTCGGTAAGTCAGAAGCCACAACTTCCAGGGGTTGTCACAACGTGACTTTACCAACCAATCCTTGCCAAACAAGCTGATGGTGACAAATCTAGTTCCAAAACGAAGATTAACTTACATGAACTTCATCCAAAACCACATTAAGACTAGGCTAAGGTTTTTCTTAAGGATTCAGAAGCTAAAGGGAGAAGAACTCATCCCTTAGTTCCTAGATCCCACCTCAATCTAAGAAATGGAGCCATCATCGTCTTATAGAGCTCATGGAGAGCTTTATGACTTCATTATAACCATAACTTAAGAATACAGAGATTAAAACACTTAAAAGAGTCCCAAAACAATGAGCAAATCTAATTTTCTTCACCAAGCAACCTTCCTAGTACTCTTGCTCCTTCTTTTCTCCAAAACATTCTTCAAAACTTCATAGTATGAACCAAGAACACAAAGAAGACTAAGAGAGAGAGTTCTAAGGTGTTTCCATTGGTTAAAACTGAAGCAACTCGGACCCCAAATGAGTTATAAACTTAAAAATGACTTTGAACCATGAAAATATGATTTTATCCCGCTCAGATGAAATTAGTGGCGTTAACTTTATGGTTAGCGTCGCTAACTGCAAGTATGTCCAAAACCCTGCATCTTTTCCAGACTGTCCGCGACTATTTCACGATCTTGCCACATTAGCGGCGCTAACCCTTAGGTTAGTGGCGCTAATGTGAATTTTCCCACTTTCTCATTTTTGATTTCTTATTAAATGCTATCTCCTCAATACCTGGTTCCGGGCTTTACACTTTGACTCTTTAAAAATCGAAACTTGACTTTTCGGGATTAGGGTCTTGCATGTTATGTGCCACTTGGATTGATTCTTGTATTATTAGGAAGTTAAGTAAATGCTTTAGGATTGTACGTAGTAGGATCAAATAGCCATAGAATTCTTGATCCAACCTTACTAGTTGTTCCTTGTTTGGTTGTGACTTTAGGGTGGGTTCACTTATTCGAGTGTCTATATCTTATTTATTATGTATGATTACGCGTTTGCGAGATGACCCGACGACATGAGCGGAAGTTCTTTCGGTGCCAAGCGCGGTGTGGAAAATAGTAGGTAGACTAGGAAGAGTGTTAGACACTTCGGTGCAGGGTTGTATGAATAATATACGAATGCCCATTAGAAGGGAGTGAGGCGACTTAGGAGATCAGGATGACTTTTGGGACAAGTACGGATAGGTGTGAAACGTAGTACAAGCACTCGAGCCATTCTAAAAAGGGAGAAATTCACGGGATAAGTGCTATTGGAAGCACAAGATTCATACTTGGTGACTCAATAATAAGTTGGATTCCTACCATTTGCAATAATTTATTACCGTGTTTCGTTTTGCATATTGGAACCCACTTCCCAGGTATTAATTTACTCAAACCTCCACAGTTGGTCATACTCTTGGAAGTAAGTAGTGATTTAAGAATATTGATGAGTGTTAATAGTGTTGAGATAATTTGTGATGAAGTGCTGATATATCCGAAGTCCTACCCATAAGAAACCCCGAAGTGAATAAACAAGAGGAGACACCGAAGTCTAAAGACTCCGAAGTGCTATGCATAAAAGATCCGAAGACTTCACAGCCTGTCCACTTGTCTTTTGTGTGCACGCGTATAGTACAATACGTGTTGCATGAATCTTCTATCCTATTGGCTAGTACACTGATAAGATATTCTCTGTAAAAGGTGTACTATTGGTATCACTGATTCAGTATAAATATCAGTGATACCATACCGTGTCAAATGAGAGATTACAAGATTAATTTACGAGAATTGTATATCTCCAAGATAGAAAACCCAACTGTAAAACAAAAGTTCTAATCGAATCATTCGGCACATGTTATTCATAATTATTGTTCGATTAAGCTCTGTTGCATTATCATTGTGTGCTTGATTGTGTAATTGATTCCATATCTATATTAGTTCATCTATTCTCTTATTTCAACACTCAACAAGTGGTATCAGAGCAAGTCAGCTCAAAAACCTGTTGATAGAGTTCGAATTCGTTTGCTTCAGCTCTAAATCTGAATCGATTCTCAGATTTAGTCTTCCGCAACTGTTGCAAATCTCTACCACCCGTTTTTACTGAAAAGATCCTGTTGAAATACATCAAGATGACTGATTCCACTGCAACTTATGCCAATATGCTTAACTATGCAAACCTCATCGGTTCAGCAACGAAGGCCCCTGTTCTAGTAACTTCTTACTATGATTATTGGGCTGGTCGAATGAAGGATTACCTTATAGGACTGGACAAAGATCTATGGAGGTCTATGACTGAAGGTCCACACACAGACAATGCTGGTCGATTCGTTGTTCCTGACGGAGAAGAAGCTGTTGTTCTTAATGCTGCAGATATGAAGAAACTTGAAAACGACGAGAGGGCCATGCGCGAACTGAGAAGTGGCTTGGGTCCCGATGTCAGCCACCACATTGCTGATGCAAAATCTGCAAAAGAGATGTGGGACAATCTCGAACTTCGTTTCGGAGGAGATAAAATCCTTCATACTAGCAAAGTTCATGAAATCCTTGCAGACTTCGGGAACTTTAAGCAAGAAGAAAATGAGTCCTTAGAAGCCTGTTATGAACGTTTGAGCAACATGATTTACACACTCGATAAGTATGGGGAAACAAGAAGCCAACAAGAGATAAATATCAAATTTCTCTACAGTCTTCGTAAGGAATGGAGACCAATCATGCTCATGGTCAAATCCTATGAGAATATTGAGAAATACAAGCTGGCTGCCCTATACAATCTATTAAAATCACATGAACCCGATGTGGTAGGTCGAAGAAGTGAAATGGCTAGTTCTGGACCACTAGCTCTCGTGTCAAAAGAAGAGGAAGAATCAAGTGATGAAGACATTGCTGCCTACATGGTAGATGATAATGGAGATACTGTTGCTCTCTATGCCGCCAACAATCGAAGATTCAAGAAACCATTCTTCAAAAACAACTCTGGAAAGCCATTTGTGAAAAACTTTAACAAATCAAACTTCAACTCCAAGCCCAAACCTGAAATATACATTCCAAAGGAGGATAACTTGAAACTGTCAACCCCGAAGCCATCTGAAAAACCGGCTTCGGAGTTATCCAAAGAGAAGTCCAAAGAGAATAAAATCTCAGGTGATTCTGGTTATGATTGCAATTATTGTCATGGCAAGAATCATTTTGCAAAAGACCGCATGCTTCGGAAGCAAAAACGAAAAGAAACCATAAGTAAAGGACGAAGCCTATTACGCAATAAAAATGGAGGAAGTTAGAGTAAGGACCAAAGACCTAGCCTTAATGGCTGCTGATGATCGTCAAGGATCATATCAAGTTTGGTCTTCAGATTCAGATGATGACGAAGTAAGAAAGCCATCTCATAGTGCTTTCATGGCCTATGATGTCGATAAGAGCTTTCTACAAGACACTTCGGAAAAGTTGAATGAAGAGAAACTGATGAAGATTGAATCGACTGCGGGTCTTGGCTTTGTGACTTCGGAGGGACTGAAAATAACTGCTGCTAATACTCCGAAGACTTGGTTTGAAGACTCTTCTGATGATGATGAGGAAGTGTGCTTGATGGCAAATGACAACCGTTTGACAATCCCAGAACAGGTATCAAAACTTCTTTCATCTTTTAAAATTCCTACTTCTCAATCTGCTCCCATTATAAGTGAAATAACTCGTGATTGTTCTGTCATGCATAAATTACTCATTGATGCTAAAAATAGGGAAATACTCAGTGAGCAGGAGCTTCTAAGCTTAAGGGGGAGAGTAGAGAACCTGAAGCTAGCATTAGAGAAGTATAATCTTAGAATCTCCTTGTTAGAAGAAAATAGAGAAAATTTTTTAAACAATCATGATGTAATCTTAAGACAGAGAAACATATTTTGTGAAACAGCCAAACGATTATATGCGTATATTACAAGAATTTATCATTCAGCCGATGTTTGTAATGTCCAGCATAGACAACTATTGCCTTTTATTGAGTTTAAATTACAGGAAGTCGATAGTATATCTTATGAATGCGAATCTATAGTATCAGGCTCTGAAGTTACTAATCCATCATATAAACATGGCCTGATATCTGTGGAAAAACATCTAACTGCTGATAAATTGTTGAAAATATTGCCTCAAGAAATTCCAATCCTGAATAAGGCTGTACCTCAAATTGAAACAGAAGAAAAAGAAATTGCCAATAACTTGTCTGAAAAGGATTCTGAAAGTGACTCGGACATGGAGGAGATTGATTGTTCCTCTTTGATTTTGTTAAAGTCATCCTCCATATCCGAATCGACCTCCGAAGACATCTCACAAATGTCTTCGGTGGACAAAGGAAAAACAAAAATGAATTGTGAATCAAAAATTCTTGAAACCAAAGAAACTTCAAATTTTAAACTTCAAATCACAGATGAATCTGTCTCTTACGATCAATATCTCAAGGATAATTCAAAAAGGCTAGTCCATTTGGCATGTATCTATCCTAAGGTTTCTTACTTCAAAAACTCAATTTTTGTAAAACCCGGTGGATTATCCTTAATTGATAATGAATTGCAAAAACTTCTTGAAAAGGATAACTCCACAGTTAAAAATGAAGGGTTTTTCTCATCATCCAAAATGTTCGAGAATGAAATGAATGTGAAAATGGAAGTAAAAATAAATATAAGGAAACAAGAACTATACGGCCACAACGTATATAATCGTCTTTGTTTTGAAAAGGAGAAAGTACCCGAAAACATGTCACACTTACTAAATCTCAAGAATGACGATCACATTTACATTAATCGAAACTACAAACAAATTCAGGTTGTGGAAAAACCCACAGTTCCGAAGATGGATGTATTGGAATTAATGGAATCTTATGAATGTGTCCCTTTTTCACACAATCCTGAAAATGAAATTTCAAAATCAAAAGTTTCAACAAACAAAACTGCACAACAAGTTCTACAAAAACCAAAATCAGCAGTGGTGACTTCAAAACCAACTCAAAAACCCACTGTTGTTAATTCAAAAACCAAGCAAACCCTAAATCTTGTGAAAAGAAAAACTCCTTTTAGAGATTCGAAACAAATTGAAGCAATTGCTTCCACTTCTGGTACAAAGCCTGTTTCCTCAAAAATCTCAGAAGTTAAAAATCGAAATGAAAAACCAACCTTTACACCAACGAAACCTAACTTTCCAAATCCTAAATTTCGAAAACCGACGAAGAAAACATTTGCAAAAGGAAACAATCTGATAGATACATTCCACAAATGGCTGGACAACAATTTGGAAATGTTCAAGGATAAGGATCTCTCATTAAATGACTTTAAATTGGCATACGAAGAGTATCTTTGTACCTCTACGTTGTGTAGCTCAATTTCAACAAAGTCAAAAATAGAAATACCAAAACAAAATTGGAAAAGAAATGATCTTAAAGAAAACTTAACTGCAAAAACAAAAACTTCAAAATCTTCAAAATCCTCCAAATCAAAAAATTCCATTCAAAAATGGGTTCCGAAGTCTGTCACTCTGTCAGTCACTTCGGACTCATTAATTTTAACTACAAACTCTTCTGAATCCTGCTCAAAGACTTCGGAATCAAGTTCATCAAATGAAGCTTCGGAGAATTTGATTAATTTAAATGCAAATGAAATTTCTGAAGAGGCCGCAGAAAAATGGATTCAATAATCCTTTGCTTACCCTGAGGACCCAAGATTGATTGGGTACCAACTCCTTCTTGATTGATTGCAGGTTATGTCTGATGAGCGGTATGATTCAAAATGGTACATGGACAGTGGCTGCTCAAGACATATGACTGGGAGGAAGAAATATCTCAGGGATTACAGGAATTTAGATGATGCTAGAAACGTATGCTTTGGTAATAATGAAACATGTCCAATTCGGGGATATGGAAAAATAACAAATGGCCAATTCACTATCAACCGAGTGGCATTTGTTGAAGGATTAAAACATAATCTTGTGAGTATATCTCAATTGGTGGTTGGAACGGGAAACGCTGTAACTTTCAACAACCAAGGGAGTGTAATCACCAAAGAAGCAACAAACGAAGTCTTACTGAAATCAGAAAGGAAGGGATCTATGTTTCCCTTAAATCTAAAGCTAGTAACCGGTGGGCAATCTCTATGTCTTCTCTCCAAAGCCAACTCCGATGTCAGCTGGCTATGGCACCGAAGACTCGCCCATCTGAACTTCAAAGATTTGAATAAATTGGTGGCCATGGATTTAGTTCGAGGTATGCCAGCTCTCAAATTCGACAATGATTCTCTTTGCTCTGCCTGTGAACATGGCAAACAGACAAAACAAAGGCATCCTACAGTGATAAATCCCAAAATCACCGAACCCCTTTCTGTTCGATACATAGATTTGTGTAGACCATCTGCAATAGAATCAATAGGAAAGAAGAAGTACATTCTGGTTATCGTTGATGACTATTCAAGGTTTACTTGGGTGTTGTTCCTACGAAACAAATCCGATGCAGCTGATGAAATCATCAACTTTATAAAGAAAATGTAATTGATGCTCAACAAGAAAGTCTGAACTGTGCACAGTGACAACGGTTCGGAGTTCAAAAATCAAACCTTGGATGGATTCTTGAAGACAAAGGGAATTAGTCACAACTTCTCTGCACCCTATACTCCTCAACAAAATGGGGTCGTGGAAAGAAGAAATCGCTCCTTGTGTGAAGCAGCCAGAACAATGCTAAACTTCGCAAACTTGCCCATGTACTTCTAGGCTGAAGCTATCTCCACTGCATGCTTTACTCAAAACAGATCCTACATTCACAAACGATTCCATATTACACCTTACGAAGTACTCAACCGAAGAAAACCAAATGTCAAATTTCTTCACATCTTTGGTTGTAGGTGTTTTATCTTAAACATGAAGGATCACTTAACCAAGTTCGATGACAAATCAGAAGAAGGCATCTTCCTTGGTTACTCTCAAGACTCAAAAGCCTACAGAGTCATGAACAAGAGAACTCGCAAAATCGAAGAAACCTTTAATCTAAGGTTTGATGACTACTACATCAAGAAGTCTTTACATCCATTTCCGATGTCCTCAATATTTCCAAAGCCGGCTGTAGATGCTGTTCCAATCACAACATTCAACACAGACTTCTCTCTTCTATTTGATCAACCTGTGAGAGCTATGGACTCCGAAGTCAGAGCATCAGACAACCATGAGTCCGAACTCTCCAAGCTCACAGACGGACCCGATGACTCATCTACAAGCAGCATACAAAGACCATCTTCTGTTGAGGAAGAATCATCTAACCAAAGTATGGAAAATGTAAGAGTTGAGGGGGAGCCATCAAACCGATGTGCTGGAAATTCAAGGACTAATGGTGAATCTATCAACAGTCCAGGAGGATCCAACACTCTTGTCTCTACTCCCCAGTCAATCTCAAATATCATATCCATGTATCCAACAATCCAGGGGGAGCCAGAGATTGCCACTCCGAATTCAGCCACAACAATCACTTCGGATGAAGATACAACTTCCTCAACACCAACAAACGACCAGGGGGAGCACATATCAAACTCAATCTCACAAATACACACACCACAAACCAACACAAATTCGAATAATCACTTGCTAATGGGTGATTTTCCCTCCACTTCGGGATATCCCTCAGACATTGAGGACATCGATGCTGAAGGACCTCCTGATTTTGATCCAAACTATCCTCCTTTGGACAAATGGACAAAAAATCATCCTCCATCACTTGTCATCGGTGATTTTCGAGATAAAGTACTAACTCGTGCACAACTTCACCAAAAGCAATTAGATCTCAACAAAAATTCTGAGTTGTGCATGTTCAATGTCTTTATCTCTAAGGTAGAACCTAAGAACGTCAAAGATGCATTTGATCACTCAGTCTGGATTGAAGCAATGCAGTTGGAATTAGAAGAATTTGAAAGAAACAAAGTCAGGAGGCTAATTCCAAAACCTGCAAATGCCTCAATTGTCGGTCTCAAATGGGTGTACCGTAACAAGCTAGACACCGAAGGCAACGTAGTTCGGAACAAAGCTAGGTTGGTTGTCAAGGGTTACTGTCAACAGGAGGGGATCGATTATGAAGAAACTTTTGCTCCTGTTGCCAGACTCGAATCAGTTCGGATATTTTTAGCTTATGCTGCACACAAAAATTTTGATGTCTATCAAATGGATGTTAAATGTGCTTTTCTGAATGGTGATCTCGAGGAAACCGTTTTTATTGAAAAACCACCTGGTTTTGAAAGTAAAACTCATTCGAATTATTGTTATGTGCTAGACAAAGCAGTCTATGGTTTAAAACAAGCTCCAAGAGCTTGGTATGAAACCTTGACTAAATTTTTAAAAGAATCAAACTTTAAACAGGGATCAGTAGACCCAATACTTTTTAGAAAGAAAGTTGGATCTCACTTGATGTTAGTCTAAATTTATGTGGATGACATAATCTTTGGATCTACTGACCCCAATTTGTCAAAAGATTTTGAAAAACTGATGAAAAGCAAATTTCAAATGAGTATGATGGGAAAAATAAACTTTTTTCTTGGTTTACAAATCAAACAATCTAAGGAGGGGATATTCATCAATCAACAAAAATATACGAAGAGTCTGCTTGAACGCTTCGGAATGACTAACTGCTCCAAAGCAAAAGTTCCTTTGCCTGCAGGTACAAGGTTAAATCCATCATTGGACAAACCAAAGACCGACATACAACAACACCGAAGCATGATTGGATCATTGCTCTATCTTACAGCCAGTCGTCCTGACATCATGTTTGCAGTCTGCAATTGTGCAAGGTATCAGGCTGATCCAAGGGAACCTCACTTGGCTGCTGTTAAGACAATATTCCGATATCTTCATGGAACTACTGCTTAGGGTCTATGTTCAACATTCCAAGACGAAGCATATAGCTCTTCGCTACCACTTTATCAAAATTCATGTTGAGGAGGGGAATATTGAGGTGCACTTTGTTCACACTACAGAACAATTGGCAGATATCTTCACAAAGGCTCAAAATGAAGATGCATTCACAAGAATCGTTCGGGGACTTTGAATGATAGATGGATCAACTCTTCAATAAATTCCAGATTTGTTCACTCTTACTTTGTTCAGTAAATTTACAAAAAGAATAAACTCCGCAGACCCCCCAAGTAAATTTTGGCTTCGGAGGTCATCGGAGAAAAACAAGCAAGAACACTTGCTACTTCACCGCAGTATTCCGAAGTGAAATATCACTTCGGAGGTCTGCGGAACAAACTTTTCTTCAAAATAAATCCTTCAAATTTGAAAATCTCTTGAACAAATGTTAACTTCATCCTTTAAAGATAAAAATAAAGAGTTGTTTAAGACTAAGGAAATTCAAAAACAAGAAAAATTTGTACCAAACGAAAAGAAAATCCTGATGCAAAATGACAAAGACTAACTTTACTCTCATGAATTAACCAATTAAAGGACAAAACTTTGATTTTAGATTCTGAAAATCATACCTTATTGCACTAAAAGGTATTTGGGAATCGACTTGAAACATTGGTAAGAAAACAGACTTCGAAATGAGGTCAAGGCTATTTTACACTTTGAAGCCTTGTTTGATTTCAATAACCTTAGCATAATGTCTATTTCTAACCACCCTTCGAAACTTGACTCGCTTCAACTTCAAACTAATCATGTAGCCTTAAAACTACAAAGTATAATTCAAAGTGCTCCGAAGTTTTCCTCAAAAATAGAACCAACATCGTTTGATAAGCAAATTTAAATCTCTTTTCATTAAATGATACAAAAGTGAACTATATGAAGATTTTCACTCACAAGGACTGTTTAAAACAAAAACAAAATGCACCAAAGAAAGAAAACATATGGTGATGTTCTATATCTTCGGATAAGGAAATTCAAAATAGAAAACAAGAAAGAAAAAGAAAAATAGAAAACAATTGTCAAAAGAAACAAAGACAAACAAAAATCAAAAGATAACCAAGGGAATGCAAAAGAAAAATCAGCATTCAAAAGCTTATTCTTCTGTTTTAAATAACGGTACAAGGAGCTCCTATAACATAGTCGAGTACCTTGTAGAGGAATATGAACATTTCAAGTAGTCTGTCTTAAATGATAAAGTAGGAGTGGTGTACGAAGCTCAAAGGCTTGTCATCTGAGCTTAGTATCCAAACACTTCAACTGATGAAAAGGAATAAATTTTTCAAATGAATCTTCAAAACAATCCAATCAAACCTTCTGAAACACTTCTGATGTTCAATTCATGAATGAAAACCTCTTTAAATTTCAAATGCAAAGGATGTTATCTTTATTATATTTGAAAAGTTTGAAGCACATAAGCACAACTAAAAACATGTTTCCTAATGCGAAATCAAGTCAGTGATGGGGTGATTAGACTTATAAATGCATGATCGATATTGAATCAAACAAACATCCAAATGAAAAATGGATTTCCAACATGATTCGAACGACTCTGAACATTAACTCGAATAAATCATCTTTTCATATTATTCATGAAAACTAAGGTTAAACGACATACTGCATCGGTCAAAAGAAAAATCAAAAACTTATAGAAAAAGAAAGAGAAAAACATATGGACTTCGGTACAGTGATGAACACTTTGCAATCATTTGTCAATCACCGAAGTGACAGAACACTCTTCGGAGTCAATAGCAAACACACCGAAGTGAGGAACTTTAAGCTCCGAAGCGTACCCTCAATGGTCATAATTTTTTATAACTGCGAAGTCAATTAAATGTTCAAATGATTTCCACATTTATGATAAATCACAGAGACAAACATTCCTTGAGTTTTAACCGTTTGCTTACAGCTGTCAATGAGAATTAAATGAAAAACATTAACCATAATGACGTTTCAAAAGTTAACAGTTCAAATTTTGAATCATCGTAACTGACAGCCGTATATTTCTCCTTTTTGCAGAGATAGTGGGACGAGCAGGTGCTGAGGTGTCCACTTTCCACTGGACCATTTTAAACGTGCATTAAATGGTCTAGGGACCACGAATGCTATATATACTTTCCACCTCATCCATTGCACTCTTTACGCGAACAAAACTCTCGAATTCTCTCTGCAAACACAACTTACTTCATCTTCTTCATCAAACCTCCAACAATGGCCGCTGAAGGATCTTCTCAGACCACTGAAGCTATTTCAGTACCTGTTCTAAAAAGCCAGTCAGCAAATCTGGTACTACGCAACAACCTAAAACTCTATCCAAAGCCCATCGATGCTCTTGTCGAATGCTTGAAGAGATCGATTCTTGGCTATGCCCTAACCTGCACACCATCGATTCCAGCAACACTTGTTCACAGGGCACATTACACCTCGAATGCTCTGTTCGACACGAACAATCATGTGAAATCTGTATACTTTGAAGCCATAGATGTAAATGGAAAAACTAAGAAAGTGCAACTGACCAAGAAGAAATTTGCTGAGGCTCTTCATCTTCCCATCTACGATCCCAAGGAGATTGTGACTCTTTCTGCTGAGCAACTCGTTGATATGTTCAACAAAATGGGGTATTTTCCTCAACTCGAAAAGATCAGCATGTTTAAGAAGAACTAACTGCCCGATCTGTGGAGATACTACTTCAGTATCTTCCTCAGATGTCTTTCAGGAAGAACTTCAGGGATAGATTCTGCAAGTGTGGCCTTTCAGAGCTTACTCTTCGGAATCTACTATGATGTCAAAGTTGATTACGCTTCGATTCTATGGGCTGACTTCTGTTCACACATCAATCACAGTCTGAAGGGGACTGAAATTTCAAATGCAAGGTTCTGGGCAATTGTTGTTCATGCCCATTATCAAAAGACTGGATATGTGGCAGACCCCTCTCTCCCCGAAACGAGGTACACTCCAATCACTGTATCCCCATTGGATGATGAACCCGCAGTCTACTGTGCACAAATACCTGTAGCTATGCTCTCCAAGGTTCCCATGGAATGTAATGAAGTAAGCTCTTACCGCAATACTTTGGTGATCCCTTATCCTACTCGTGATTTGAGCAAGGAGACATCTGTCTTAGAAAATCCCAAAGGAAAAGGGAAAAAGAAGATGACTAGTGGACCAAGTGGTCCGAAGAAAGAAGATAAGAAAAGAAAGGCTTCGGTGAAAACCACACCAAAGAGAAAACAGCCGAAGAGACAGAGGAAACTGATTCCTGTGGATAAGTCTTCGGACTCTGAAAGGACTCCATCCACAGTCCAAGAAGAACAACAAGAAGAAGAACAACAAATTATAAACCAACCTCCTCCATCTCCATTAAGAACATCCAAACCACCTACACCACCACAAACAACTGTCCCTCCATCACCACCAAAATCAACCAGACCTGACACACCTCCACATACAATTCCTCCTCCACCTCCACTAACAACTGCTCCTCCAACTTCCGAAATACCTATCTCTGGTATTGATTTTTCATTACCAGAGTTTGACTTATCCATATCACCATCAAGACAAATCCCCACTTCGGCAGCACTCTTCGAAGCCTTTCACATGGCTCCCTTGAATGTTGAAGGAGCATCAGAAGAAGACCTACCGGATGAAGGCTTTGTACTAATGAAACAGTACAAAGTCCTCAACTCCAATCTTGACACTCTCATTCAAGCTCAAACAGGATTTGACCCCACAAAACCAACAATTGGTGACATCACCGAAGAGATAGAATCTTTGGAGTTCACTCTATCCAAAGAAATAAAAGAGTCTGTGGAGTATCTTGAGAAGAAGCTCGTGGATGAACAAAATAAGATCCAATCTTCCTTCGAAAAGAAGTTGGAATCCGCTGTCACCTCTATCAACAAGAAGGTTGATGCTCTCACTGAGAAGACCGACAAAACAAACTCCGAAGTCATGAAAGCCTTGCAAGGACTTCGGAGTGAATTCCAGCAAAGTACCAAGCTTGAAAAACAGCTTGATGAGGCCAGAGCAAAAATTGAAGAGCTCACTGCCGCCCAAACCGCTTCGGATGTCACTAGATTTACAGAGGAACTGCAACGAACGAATGCAGCTCTCACACAAGATTTGATTACAAAGTTGAGAGTTGCACTTCAACCTCTGATAAATTTTTCTGACAGATTGTCTAGGCCACAGGGCAGGCCTAGACAGATCCCTGCAGCCACAACAGGTCCTACAACCTCAACCATCACAACCACTAGCATGGGTGCTAGTGGATCGGCTGGAGCTGGAAGCTCAACAGACCGATCACTAGAAAACATAATTGCCCCACACATGGAAGAAACATACAAGGCCAGACAAGCAGATTACAATTTGATGATCAAGATAAATGAATTTGCTCGAGATAATGGTGAATGGACTGTTGAGACAATCAAGCTATTTGGATTTCAAAATCCAAATGTACTTAACAGACTTCCTCTTCGAAGTTTTGCAATTGTTGACACCGAAGACATCCAGCTTGATATTCCATTCAATCCGAAGACTTTTGCTTTCCTTCAATTCGTCTCTTCGGTACCAGAGGATCAGAAAGCAAGTTTTTGGACCAACAAAATAAACTTTCATGCCAAATACATTCAACGACAGAGCTATGTTTGGAGCCTGAAAAAGATAAAGAAAATCATTTCAATTAAAGAAGTTGAAGTCTATTTGGGCTTCAGAAATTATGAATTTCTTGTTCTTAGGGGGGCAGACGAAGTTGAATCCAGGTTCTCAATTGCAGACTTCCCCATCATGAATCCTATGGACTTCATCCAGATTCTTGATCTTTTGCGAAGCGGGGATGCTGCTCATGCTGTAATGTCTGCCCTTGCTATCAAAAATCACATACTGGGCTTTCTTAACAATTATCTTCTCCGGTTTGCACAACATGACCTGGAGCTATGTTCCTACTACAGACAACCCTTGAACACTCCTCCCGTTGTAGTTCGGAACATAGCAAGATTCAAAAATGGAGAAATCTTAGACGAACCATATGGCGTAGCTTTCAAAGGACTTCGAAATGAAACCGAAGTCACAATCAAGTTCTTTGAAATAGACTACATTGGCCTCCATCCCTCCTCCTTCATCACAGGGATGATTTCTCATGTGAATGCCTGTCATGCAAATTCCACTGAGAAAAAGAAGAAGTTCATAGATCATATGAACAGGTATCTTGCAGTAAGAAAGACTCTAAAGCGGGCATACAAGAGAAACTTTCGAGTATAGGCTTCGGATGCACTTCACACAAAGGGGGAGATTGTTGAGATAATTTGTGATGAAGTGCTGATATATCCGAAGTCCTGCCCATAAGAAACCCCGAAATGAATAAACAAGAGGAGACACCGAAGTGCTATGCATAAAAGATCCGAAGACTTCACAGCCTGTCCACTTGTATTTTGTGTGCATGCGTATAGTACAATACGTGTTGCATGAATCTTCTATCCTATTGGCTAGTACACTGATAGGATATTCTCTGTAAAAGGTGTACTATTGGTATCACTGATTCAGTATAAATATGAGTGATACCATACCGTGTCAAATGAGAGATTACAAGATTAATTTACGAGAATTGTATATCTCCAAGATAGAAAACCCAACTGTAAAACAAAAGTTCTAATCGAATCATTCGGCACATGTTATTCATATCTTATTGTTCGATTAAGCTCTGTTGCATTATCATTGTGTGATTGATTGTGTAATTGATTCCATATCTATATTAGTTCATCTATTCTCTTATTTCAACACCCAACAAATAGATTGTCCATAGTGATAGGACATTACATAGAGATTACGACCAACACTCATGAGTACTTGATTGTGATTTAAGTATCGGAACAACACGCACTTAGAGATTACTTCATGGATTAAGTCATAAGTAATTCTAAGATGATAATATTGTTGGGTTTTAAGCAAACTATGAACATAAAATCACTTAAGTTCACATGCACCATAAAGGATCTATGTGTTCATCTATTGAACCTATAACTATGAACAAAATAAGAATCAAATAAATTTCACAAGAAAACTAACCTTTTGATCCTTAGATCTCTTGGAAGCAAGTACCACAAGTGTCGTGCCTCTAATGGCTCACAGCCAAGAACTTGGCAATGAAGAAAGCAAGAGAGAAAGGGTGGAGAACCATTAGAATGGTGTGGAATGTGGGGTGGGGAGGACCTCTATTTATAGTCTCAATCTGATAAGCAATAAGGAGTATAACTGCCTTATTTAAGATCCTAATATGATAAAGCTTTTATCAGATAAAAGGATCTGCTTATCATTGCCATAAAAACCATTTAGGGTTTCGAAATCCTTATCACTGCCATAAAAACCATTTAGGGTTTCGAAATCCACAAGGCTTTGGGCCTTGATTTCGTCCAAACCCATATGGGTAACCCTAATTGTCTATTGGTCAACTATTGAACAATTACAATTTAACCCCTGTACTTTTAATTAATTAATCCTAAAATTAATTCCAATTTATTTCTGATCAATTATTAATTAAATATTATGATTTCTAATTAATATATTATTCTCATAATATATTAATAAATCATTTATTCCTCTTTTCTAATTAATATATTATCTCCATAATATATCAATCTTTCTCTCTATATGCAATCTTGTCCTCTACCAGGTTATGAGGGAAACTCAAAAGGACTGTGTTGCCATCAATTCAAACATATGTAGCAATTATACTTACGGCTTAGACACCTTAATCCAACAGTCTCCCACTTGGATAAGTCTGTAACTATAATACATATGGTTTCTAAATTGATCAGCAAATTGTAGCTTCCAATAGCTGCTGCCGAACTCTGATCCAGTCAGTAACGTGTCCTAAGATAAGTGATCATATGATCCTCCGTTCTTTCAAGATATCATTCAGACTTGAGACATGGATTATAATCAATCTGAGTCTGATACTATGTTTCCCGGTTCCATGATTTGTAATGACATAGGACTTCTAATCGAACACATCAATTAGACCTGGCTGGCCAGCATTGAGTCAATATCAAATCACCGAGGGCCCACATATATCACTTTTCCCATTAGGGTAAAAGGAACGAATAAACTTTGACTCATATGCTTGTGTCCTTTACTCATCAAATCGCGTACAACAATATGTTTTATAACATCGAGTTACCAATTCATTTACGTATCATCAATGGGCAACCGACTTGTAAATTTCAACTCACATGTCTCCGTTTTAAGATCATAAGATGTTATCGTCTCAGAACTACTCGTGATGTAATCCATGAAGTAATTATCTGAGCGCGGGTCGATCCAATACTCAAATCTCCATTTCTGAGTACTTATGAATGCTGCATCATTACTATTGCTACGTCTAACTCTTTAGACAGTCTATAATCCAATTCATGACAGTCTTAGTTCACTACTTACTTCCGAAAGCATGAATGACTGTGGATGTTTTGAAAAATCCAATTATCCGGGAAGTAAAACATGCAAATTGAAACATTAATTCTGATAAATAGCTACTCCTGCTGATTACCAAGTCTCCACGAGGAAATCACCATATCAGATTTATCAATAATATATATAATTATATGTTTCTAAGTTTTGTTAAACTTTCAATTAAGATATTTATATGTATATATACCTAAAATGACTTTTACTCTTTCTATGTATCCAAAATGTCCCACATTAATACATATCATTGGAGATAATCTCATCGAATATCTTTCCGATGATATCTCAATGTGTCATATTGGTTTTTCTCTCATATCACCATTTTCTAATGATGTTGTGTCTTGTGACTTCTCATGGTTATCGGGATCTTTAGTCCAGTGGACTCATCCTACGGTGTCAGGAAGATTTTAAGGCAATAACTGATGTGCTGGTGAACCACACGCGCTCCATCATTATCCCAATCGAAACCTTCCAACCATGAAGTATCATACTGTCATATATATATTAATAATTTCATATTTGAAACTTATTTCAATTTTATTATTACATTCCTCCTATAGCATGATTTCTCATGTTTGTTTATATGTCGAATTCAGTATCCTAAGCCAGGTGGTGTGCTGAATCTAACTTGCTATGCTCCAAGCGTCAAGTTATCAGGACCATTTCATGACACACGTGATCGATTTAATTCGCGGCAGCTCATTGAATCTGATATTAGCTTTATTCTGAATCCTTTCAGAATCCATAGTCCTTGTGTCATGATTTCTAGAAAATCCCTTTCTGCAGTCTCGTATCTTGAATCTTATCAAGATCATTCTTACACACTAGCAGGGTCAATACTGATGACTATATCTATCTGATAGATACTTGTAACCACTTGACTACATTATCAAATCTCCTTCAGGTCTTTCATGGAAATCATCTCTCATGATTCATTACACTTTGTAATGATAAGAGATATTTCCAAGAAAAGTATGTACCGACACACATTGAAGGATAGATCTTAATGATGCTCCCACTAGCTTTGACATAGTTCTGGAACTCTTTCAGACTATTCACAAAACCCAAACCTTTTGGCATACTTTGAGAATACAAAGTCCAGAACTTCTGACATAATCATAGGACTCTTTCGGACTATTCACCAAATCTAAACCTTTTGGCATATTTGAGAATCTAAAGATCCTTCCATGAGAGGTGCCCGTCCGAAGACCTTCGGGGCTATGTAGCTTTTGCATCGGTATATTCTAAACCATATTGGTTGTGTCTTACACACAACCCTTGTGGTTTTCCATTTCTGGAAAGCGGTTCAGACCATCTGATATTGCTATGATTTGCAAGCTGCAGTAATAGCAAACAATATATTTCCAGATTTGTTTTAGTTCTATTGAGAGTGTCTCTCTCAAAGTCAATCTCATGACTATGAGTACCCAACCATTATTGTAGGTACAATTCTATCTATGTTCCCTTCATTTGATGATTCAATTACTCCCACTGGCTCTTAGCCAGGTGTAAAATCAGTCAAATCGTCATATAGACCGAGTCACGCTCTTAATTTCTCTTATTTGGTGGCAACCGGGCTCGCCAATGCTTCCAAGTAGCAGGATTGCTTATCCATACCCACTTTTGTGTTTTACCACTAATCGGTATGTCACCCAGATCATAACTCCTTGTGATGGTGACTGACATTACTGGTTTGCTAAGAGAATGATATGTCAGGTTTAACAAGAATCTGATTCCTGGTCAAGTTTTAGTGATGAATAAAGGTTATTTCACTTAGCTAATCCCTTAACTCCTTTAGGATTCTCATACTCCAACTGTTTCCTTAGAATGTGAGTTCTTAAAAGGACTCACATTTGCATGTATAGACGGAATGGCTAATGAAACGACACTTCTAAACAGGTTCATCCATGTTATGAGGTTCAGACGAATGCTCTATGACCCTGAACAATTATCTGTGTACAAGTAGGGGTGAACCCTGCTTTACACTTCAGACGGTGTCTGTGCAACCTACTTAGCCTGAGATGTGGTTGGAATATGGTTTCATCGACTGATTGGTTGAATGTTTTTAACTTATCAGAAACTTATTGGAAGTGTATCTAATACATCGAGAATCGAATTGTTTCGATTAACGCTCAATATTCCCTAAGACACATTAAAACCATTTAATGTTCTTGGAAGAGTATGAACTCTGAAACCATTTCTCAGTTTTGTTTTACTCATGTTTTTGTTGATCTTATACTTCCCTTGAAACCCTTGAACAGTTCAAGGTTTCAACTAATCACTTATTCTGATGAGTGAAGTTATATTTGTCATATCGAATGGCAAATATTGTGAAGTATAACTAATTTGTGTTTTACTTGCTGATTTTGAGTAATTCACAATAGTCATTATGATCATTGCTCATAATCTTAATAT
Source organism: Cichorium intybus (assembly GCA_023525715.1). NCBI lineage: Eukaryota > Viridiplantae > Streptophyta > Magnoliopsida > Asterales > Asteraceae > Cichorium > Cichorium intybus. Next base: position 28,224,347 of record CM042015.1, read on the forward strand.
CCTTTACATTCTTATGTAAATTTATGAATTTGTTAATTGTTCAAGATATGATTTCATCATTTAACTCTAAGTCAAATGATTCCAAGATCCTGCCTATCGGATCCTTGAGTGATTCATTTCTTGTAACAACCAATTTTATCAAGAACTAACTTCATCAAATGTCTCCAAGCCAATTGATTCCAAAATCATGTCCATTGGATCTTTGGTTGAAGTTATTCTTATAAAACTCATTTTAATAATCATAAAAACACAATCCATAAATTCAATCAACATTCAAGTTACATTTACACAACATTTCAAAGATAATTTAAACAATCCCTTTTTTTTAAATTATAACTTTTATTAAATCTAAAATTATCCTCAAACAATATACTATGTAAAACAATGTCATACTATCTATTGACTAATAACAATGTCAACAAATATCTAACTAAACTCCAAAAATGCATGAGCTCGAATATTAAGTTTGAATGTTTTACAATTCTAATTTTGAAAAACATATGGTATCATGTAGATTGCATGCATCCAATGAACATGGTACCATTAAATCTTATTTTGTTAATTGGTTCCTTAATCATAAAATCTCCATTTTATTGATTCTTTGTTTGTGGTCAAGATTACAATTAATATCCAATATTAAGTTTGAGTTTGATCACATATATTAGAACCAATTTATAATCCTAAATAATTACCATTATTACTTAGGGTTGGAGTTTGTAAGAGTTCATAAAATCTCCATTTTATTTATTGTTTCAATCATTTTCAAAACTTGACTTAGTAGGTTTTATAACAAAACCCATTTTAATAAAACCAATTTTATCACATCTTATGTTTTAAATGTCAACTTTTGAAAATTACAAACTCCTTGATGATTATGTTTAATTATCTAGGTTGTCTAGCATGAAAAATCTTATTTCCATCCACAACATAACATAATAAAACATTCAAACATCACAAGCATGCATGGGTGCATAAACACAAGCCAACTAGTTTGATATTTCATGTGAGCCACACATGAAATATCAAGTCCAAACCTAGGGACAAAAGGGTGACAAAAACTCAACCAAATGATCTTCGATTTGGCTAAAATTTTGCCAAGCTTCTTATATCACCAAATGACACTTGAACCACCATTTCTAGACATCATAGAGTGAGATGTGATTTTTCTTCTTGGCCTTCAAAAGTTGCGACCAGCAGGGGGGACAGGAAAAAAATTTGTGGTTTTTTGTTGCATTTTTCAATTCATTCTTGGCTATATTGATGCTAATACTTGTTGAAACTTAATGTATATTCTAGATATTAAAGTTACCAACAAGTATATCACCAAATGACCAAGATATGAATTTATAAAACACTTCCAAAACATTTTTGAAATCTGGACAGCAGCTCTTCAGAAAGTGCTGCTGTTGGGTGCAATCTTTTCTTACTTCCTTCTCTTGTTACATTTTGTGAATGAAATAAAATACAACTATTCTAACAATTACAAAATGAATAAAAGAAGTAAATAACTAATTATTATTACAAACCATTTGAATAAAAGAATAGATTACAACCAAATCAAATACAAACACAAAACATGCATCATATGGTCCTTGGCTTGTTTATGCACCATTTTATCACATAAAATCATAAGAAAATCAACACTTTGTTTTTCTAAGGCAACAATTTATGTAACCAAAAGCATGCATACATAATATATAGTTGGTTACATAAAATCATAGATAATATACTTGCATGTTGCCAAAGAAGCCATGCATGAAACTTTCATTTAAGAAGATGAACATTCATGGCTTCCAAAAACCAAGTTTATCCAAATAAACTTATTATCTAAACATGCAATATAGCCATGGCTCTGATACCAATTGTTGGAAATCATGGTTCATGTAATTAGTTTCAAAAACAAGAGTTTGCAACGGAAGCATAAATCATGAACACAAATTCCATTTTCAAGAGGATCATGCTACATGCATGTAGAGATAAGATGAAGAACAATCATAGTTTAAGTTCAAGATCATAACCTTTGTTCTTGGGTTTGGTTTGGATGATTTTGATAGCTAGGAATCAAATTAGAAACCCTCTATAGTTGATCCACCACAAGCTTGAACACCCTTGAATGCTAGTTCCACAACTTGCAAGATATGACTCCTTTTCTTATGAAACCAAAAACCAATTTTTTCTAAGAACTTAAGGAGAGTTTTAGGCTGATTTCTTGAAGCAAGAATGATGTTCAAACCCCCTCAAAATCGTGGCCAACATATATCACACAAAGGAAAAGAAAAGCACATGCAACTAGCTTAAAAGAAAGTCCCATTTGATTTCTATAATCAAAAGCTAGAAGACACAAAGCATCTTCCTTTTCTTTTAAGTTCTTAATGCATTCTTTTCCTTCCAATATGGCTGATTTTATGATGACAAATGAAGTGCTAGTGGTTTGTTATTATTTATAAAACTTAGATAATAAAAGCTTATAAATAATACATCTTCTTATTTCTTAAATGGGATAACATTTAACCCATAATCATTTACATAAATAAACCATCTAAATATACAATCTTAATTGTATAATTATATATATACATATATATATATATATATATATATATATATATATATATATATATATATATATATATATATATATATCAAGGTTGTAGAAGTCGCTAGGCGGTCGATGGGCGGTCGACTGGGGCCTAGGACTAGTCGGTCTAGGCGAGGACTAGTCGTTGACTAGGCGGGGAGTATTAATTGTAATAAAATTAATATATATATATATATATATATATATATATATATATATATATATATATATATATATATTAATTTTATTACTATATACAAAAATACCTTTGACTGTGTGCAAAATCAAAATCAAGAGAAACATTGTTAACAGAGAATCACATCTAAAATCCCATCCACCTCTATCAACAATGGCTCTATGACATCTGCATCAAAATAAAGATAAATAAGACTCTATGCTTGCAATAAGATAGTCGACTAACTCTAAGACCACATACCATGACGAATAAGCTCAAATCTTGGGTGACCAAACCATTGTTTTCAGATTGTCCTGTGTACCTCGTTCTTTTCATTTTGCATCAATATGTCGACAAGGTGAGAGCCAATGAAACCAAAAGAGTGAATCAAACCAAACGAGCCAATCAAACCAAACGAGTGAATCCAACCAAATGAGTGAAATCGAAAACGAAAACGAGAACCTGTAAATCGGGAGGGAGACGATAATTGAAGACGAAAACGAGAACCTATAAATCGGGAGGGAACCTGTAATTGAAATCGAAAACGAGAACCTGTAAATCGGGAATCGATAATCGAGAACCTGTAATCGAGAACAAATTCAGACTTGTAGAAATGAACTGAAATCGGGATTGAACCTGAAAACGAAGATGAACTGAAATCGGGATTGAACCTGAAAACGAGAACCTGTAAATCAGTTGGATTCTTTACGTGGACTGCTACTAGCTAAACACTTAATGGAGCTTTACCGAAGCTTTAGAGACACCGTATCTAACTAAATAATAAGGTGGACTGAGGAAGAAACCCTTACCGGAGAAATCAGATGAAGAAGACGGAGGAAATGGAGGCGGAGGAACCCGGAGACGGAGGAAGCCGGAGGCGGGATGCGTAATTGATTTGGGTTCAGCCGATCCTTCACGTGGGAGGGAGAGAAGAGACCAATTAGGTCAAAAAAAATGAAGGGTAGTGGAAAAAAAAGAGGGGTAGTGAAAAAAAGGGGGTATTTTTGAAATTTTTTGAAGGACGCCTGTTGACTTCGTTGACCGACTGTTGACCGACTTTGACCGCCGTTTCCGCCTAGACCGATTTTGACCGAAGTTGACTACACCCGACTAATTGAGCCGCCTAGTACTAAACGTAGGCAGTATTAGCCCGCCTAGGCGGCCGCCTAGGCCGACTTTTACAACACTGATATATATATATATATATATATATATATATATATATATATATATATATATATATATATATATATATATATATATATATATATATATATATATATATATATATATATATATATATATATATATATATATATATATATATATATATATATATATATATATATATATATATATATATATATATATATATATATATATATATATATATATATATATATATATATATATATATATATATATAACAATATATATATATATATATATATATATATATATATATATATATATTTTATTTAATTTACCAATTAAATTAAATAAAAGGCTTACTTATAAATCAATTAAATCGTTTAACAATTTAAACAATTTAATTGTTACACTTAATTAATTCATCACATATGAATTATTAATCAACCTTTAATTTTGTAGTTATTATTATTTACCTCAAATAATAATAACCTACAAGATTAAATTGCAAGTTTAGTATCATTTGATGTTAAATCAAATTTAACGTTCTAAATGATCAATTGGTGTCAAACTTGTTGTTGGTGTGACCCTATAGGATCATGTATTATTAGTAATATCATTTTATGACCATCCTTGAGCATATAGAACTAACAATCTCCCACTTGCACAAGGTTGCATCACAGAATGATATAGACAGTGGTAAACGTCTAGCAACATTTTACTGCCCCCAATAACACATGACATTGTGCCATTCAACAACATTCAATTCTTTAGAAAACACGAGGCTCTAATTGATGTATAAGGTTATCTATCAATTATCCCTTTGTCACAGACATCATGTTGAACATGAGACATGGATCTTAATCATTCTCATTTTATGTTCAACTTTCAAACAGGCGCCTTAGATGTATAACTCTCAACACATAAGAGGAACAAATCCCGTCTTGACTACATACGCCCCTCATATAGTTAGTACTATGCATGAGTATGGCCTTTATGGTTGTCTGTATTTCAAGAACAACAGTAAACCATATCAAAGCATAGTACACTCTACACTTGAGTCCCAAATATGTATCTCAGGTCAAAGGATACAATGATAATACCTTTATTCAAGAATCACTTATGATAATGATCCATGGAGTGATCTTGAAACGGGTCAAGTCCAATACTTGTTCAATGACAAGTACCTATGAATTTGGTTGCAACCTTTTGCTACTCTTACCCATAAAAGTCAACCAATCCAATTCATATTAGTCTTACTTCATAATTGCTCCCACAACTATGATAGACTATGGACGTTTAGAATAACTAAATTATTCAAGGATTAAACATGCTAATAAAACACAAAATTATGAATGAAACATCACGTCACATATATTACATAATTATTGTCGTTTACATAAGTTCATATTCATAAAACATTAAACACAAATCAAATCCATTCATTAGAAAAACGGAGTCCTATACCCTTAGCATGACTTTCATGCTTAGTTTGGGGTAAAGGTTTCGTGAATGGGTCTGCCAAATTTTGATCTGTATGAACCTTGTGAATACTAATTTCACCATTCTTAACTTCATGTCTAATGTAGTTATACCTTCGGTGAATGTGTTTGGTTTTTTGATGCAATCTAGGTTCCTTTGCTTGAGCTATAGCACCTAGATTGTCACAGAAGATTTCTATAGGGTCCCGAATGGAAGGAACAACCCCTAAATCTTCTATGAACTTTCTCATCCAGACAGCTTCTTGAGCAGCTTCTGAAGCAGCAACATATTCTGATTCTGTAGTGGATTGTGCAATCACTTCTTGTTTGGAACTCTTCCAAGACACGGCTCTTCCATTTAAAATAAAGACATACCCAGATTGAGATTTCGAATCATCCCTATCTGTTTGGAAGCTTGCGTCAGTGTAACCCTTTACCTTTAAGCTTTCTTCCAAATCGCCGTAAACTAAGAACATATCTTTAGTTCTTCTCAAGTACTTAAGAATGTTCTTTACAGCAGTCCAGTGGGCTTCACCTGGGTTCTGTTGATTCCTACTAGTCATACTTAAGGCACATGAGATGTCGGGCCTAGTGCATAATATGACATACATGATGGACCCAATTGCCGAAGCATATGGGACATGTTTCATCCTTTCAAGTTCAGTCCTAGTGTTTGGGCATTGAGACTTGCTTAGGATGGTGCCATGCGGCATTGGCAAGAATCCTCTTTTGGAGTCTTGCATCTTGAACCTTTTCAAGATTTTATCAACATACACACTTTGGCTAAGACCAATAAGTCTCTTAGATCTATCTCTATAGATCTTTATGCCTAATACATAAGCAGCTTCCCCTAGATCCTTCATTGAGAAACAACTCTCAAGGAACGCTTTGACACCTTTTAAGGTTGGGATGTCATTTCCAAATAAAAGTATGTCATCTACATACAATACTAGGATTATGACAATGCTCCCACTAGCTTTCTTGTAAACACAGGAGTCATCCTCATTTTTGATGAATCCAAAACTCGTAATCTTTTCATCAAAACAGATGTTCCATGTTCGAGACGCTTGCTTTAATCCATAGATAGATCTTTTAAGCTTGCACACTTTGTTTGGATGCTTTGGATCGACAAAACCTTTAGGTTGATCCATATAGACATCTTCCAATAAGTATCCATTAAGGAAAGCGGTCTTGACATCCATTTGCCATATCTCATAATCATAGTACGCGGCTATGGCAAAAAGTATCCTAATCGACTTGATCATTGCCACTGGAGAAAAGGTCTCATCATAGTCAATACCATGAGTCTGTGAGTATCCTTTAGCGACAAGTCTAGCCTTAAAAGTGTGAACATTTCCATCCACGTCGATTTTCTTCTTGAAAACCCATTTGTTCCCAACAGTCTTACAATTGGTGGGAAGATTAACCAAGTTCCAAACTTGATTATCGTGCATGGATTGCATCTCAGTGTTCATGGCCTCAAGCCATTTATCAGATTCAGGATCTGATATTGCACTCTGATAGTTGACGGGTTCATCAGAATCTATCGTATAACATTCCTCTTCCATCAAAAGGTAACCATACCTTTCTGGTTCAATTCGAACCCTACCAGATTTGCGAACACCTTGTGTTACAATTTGTTCCTGATCAACCGTTTGTTCAGGTTCAACAATTTCTTGTTGAATGCTAGATTCAACTTCTTGTGTATCAGGTTGTGGTTCCTGAAGTTCCTCAAGTTCCACAAACCTCCCACTAGCCTCTTCCGTCAGAAACTTGTTTTCTAGGAATTCAGCTTTTCGAGAAATAAATATCTTATTCTCGATGGGATTGTAGAAATAGTATCCAAGACTATCTTTCGGATACCCTACAAAGATACATTTAGTTGAACGGGGTTCTAATTTGTTTGAAGCTTCTTGTCTAACATAAGCTTCACAACCCCATACCTTGAGATAGGATAAAGATGGAACCCTTCCATGCCATATCTCATAAGGCGTTTTATCTACCTTTTTAGTAGGTGCCATATTTAGGAGACGAGCAGCTATTTGTAAAGCATAACCCCAAAAAGATAAAGGTAGAGTACTTCTACTCATCATGGATCGAACCATATCCAATAGTGTTCGGTTCCGCCTCTCAGACACACCATTATGTTGTGGTGTTCCAGGTGGAGTAAGTTGTGAAACAATTCCACAAGTCTTACAATGATCCATAAAGTTTGTACTTAAGTACTCACCTCCTCTATCAGAACGAAGAACTTTAATTGTTTTGTTGAGTTGATTTTCCACTTCACTTTGAAACGTTTTGAACATTTCAAACGCCTCATGTTTATGTTTAATTAAATAAACATATCCAAAACGACTAAAGTCGTCAGTGAAGGTGATGAAATATCTTTCACCATATCTAGTCATTGGCTTGAAAGGACCACATACATCCGTATGTATGATTCCTAACAAGTCCTTTGCTCTCTCATTGGTTCCGGAGAAAGGAGCTTTAGTCATCTTGCCATGTAAACAAGATTCACATATATCAAATGAGTCATTCTCATTTGCCTTCAAAAGTCCACTCTTTTGAAGTTGGGATATGCGATTCTTGTTTATATGCCCAAGGCGACAATGCCATAGATAGGTTTGACTCAAATCAAATTTGGGTTTCTTGGTGAAAGTGTGGTATAAAGAGCCATTGTTAGTCTTTTCATCAAGGTTTACTTCATAAATTCCATTTAAAGGCCTAGCCTCAAAATAGAATACATTATTTTTGTAAACACAAATATCATCATTATTAAAGGAAAGATCAAATCCACATTGTCTTAATTTAGCAACCGAAATAATATTCCTAGTCAAGCTAGGAACATAATAAACATTCAACAATGTCACACACAAGCCATTAGGTAGTAATAAATTAAAACTTCCAATTGAATCCACCGCAACCCTTGCATTGTTTCCAACCCGAAGTACTACCTCATTTGCCTTCAGTTGCCTACTCCTTTTGAACCCCCGCAACATATTACATATGTGAGTTCCACAACCAGTATCAAATACCCATGTGTTAGGAGATAAATTATAAAGTTCTAGGTCTATCACATAGATACCTGAAGTGCCTTCACCGGCATTCTTCTTCTTCAACTCCGCAAGATAGGTAGGGAAATTTCTCTTCCAATGCCCAACCTTGCCACATTCGAAGCACGCGTCTTCTTTGGCAACTTTTGCCTTCTTCTTGGGCGGACGGGATGATTGGACAACTTTCTTGCCTTTCCTTTGACAACCTTTGCCTTTCCCTTTCCCTTGGAGTTGTTGGGGTGTTCGGGTCTAGTTCTCTTTGTGCCACCTTCCTTGATCATGAGAACTTAAGTGGTTTTCTTAGGCAGATTCTTTTCCGCGGTAATTAGCATCCCATTTAATTCCGGTATAGTCTTGTTTAAACCATTCATGTTAAAATTCATGACAAAGGGATCAAAGGACTTTGTCAAGGAGTTAAGGATCATATCCGTTGCTAGCTCTTCGGGCATCACAACTCCAAGACGTGCCAAATGATCAATGTGACTCTTCATTTTGAGCACATAAGAGCTTACCGACTGCCCATCCTCCATCTTGCAAGCATGGAAAGCCTGAACAGTTTCGAACCTTTCCGTTCTTGCAAGTTGTTGGAACATTTCCTTTAGTTGATGAATCATGTCATAGGCTGAATGATTCTCCAAATCCTTCTGAAGGTCAGGAATCATGGTTGCCAACATGAGGCATGATGCATCGATGGAATCATCCATCTTTTTAAGCCATGCATCGTGTGCGGGCTTAGGAATGGCAGGGGGCTCTTCTGGAAGTGGTTCATTGAGAACATATTCTTTCTTTTCTTGTTTAAGAACAATTCTCACACTACGGTGCCAATCCAAGAAGTTGGTATGGTTAAGTTTTTCTCCTTCAAGGAGAGACCGTAGTGAGGTTTTGTTAGGAGCCGAGTGTGTGTTGTTTGGTGCCATCTACAAAATTTTAACAAGGTTCTATTTAGTAAATTATGATATTAAGTCCTTAATAATTAATACCCTTTCTTGTTTCATAAACTTTAATTAATTAAGGTCTAGAATCCAAGTTGCATCACGAATAAGTGGTTAGGTATCCTTTATCCCGCCTATTCGAATCAACAAGGTAGGTAACGGTTTACCAATTATATCCAAATATAATTTATAGAGTTATGGGATCCTATTATAACATTTATAAGTTTGGCATGTTTGATCCCATCTATGCCTTGGATTTCTAATGCTTAGGTGACCTTTATCACAATAGATTTCCAAACGAATCATCCTACTTAAACAGACGTGTAGTTTTGTCAACTATTGATGGTTAGGTGTCCTTTATCCCATCAATATTGCAAAACTACTTCTTGTATCACAAGAAGACTCCAAGTGGTTAGGTATCCTTTATCCTACAAGGAAATACAAGTGATACATGAGTGTCTTTAAGAGGGACGGCATTGATTCGTATTTCATAAGGGATTTGAATGTTTTACAATTCTAATTTTGAAAAACATAAGGTATCATGTAGATTGCATGCATCCAATGAACATGGTACCATTAAATCTTATTTTGTTAATTGGTTCCTTAATCATAAAATCTCCATTTTATTGATTCTTTGTTTGTGGTCAAGATTACAATTAATATCCAATATTAAGTTTGAGTTTGATCACATATATTAGAACCAATTTATAATCCTAAATAATTACCATTATTACTTAGGGTTGGAGTTTGTAAGAGTTCGTAAAATCTCCATTTTATTTATTGTTTCAATCATTTTAAAAACTTGACTTAGTAGGTTTTATAACAAAACTCATTTTAATAAAACCAATTTTATCACATCTTATGTTTTAAATGTCAACTTTTGAAAATTACAAACTCCTTGATGATTATGTTTAATTATCTAGGTTGTCTAGCATGCAAAATCTTATTTTCATCCACAACATAACATAATAAAACATTCAAACATCACAAGCATGCATGGGTGCATAAACACAAGCCAACTAGTTTGATATTTCATGTGAGCCACACATGAAATATCAAGTCCAAACCTAGGGACAAAAGGGTGACAAAAACTCAACCAAATGATCTTCGATTTGGCTAAAATTTTGCCAAGCTTCTTATATCACCAAATGACACTTGAACCACCATTTCTAGACATCATAGAGTGAGATGTGATTTTTATTCTTGGCCTTCAAAAGTTGCGACCAGCAGGGGGGACAGGAAGAAAATTTGTGGTTTTTTGTTGCATTTTTCAATTCATTCTTGGCTATATTGATGCTAACACTTGTTGAAACTTAATGTATATTCTAGATATTAAAGTTACCAACAAGTATATCACCAAATGACCAAGATATGAATTTATAAAACACTTCCAAAACATTTTTGAAATCTGGACAGCAGTTCTTCAGAAAGTGCTGCTGTTGGGTGCAATCTTTTCTTACTTCCTTCTCTTGTTACATTTTGTGAATGAAATAAAATACAACTATTCTAACAATTACAAAATGAATAAAAGAAGTAAATAACTAATTATTATTACAAACCATTTGAATAAAAGAATAGATTACAACCAAATCGAATACAAACACAAAACATGCATCATATGGTCCTTGGCTTGTTTATGCACCATTTTATCACATAAAATCATAAGAAAATCAACACTTTATTTTTCTAAGGCAACAATTTATGTAACCAAAAGCATGCATACATAAGATATATTTGGTTACATAAAATCATAGATAATATACTTGCATGTTGCCAAAGAAGCCATGCATGAAACTTTCATTTAAGAAGATGAACATTCATGGCTTCCAAAAACCAAGTTTATCCAAATAAACTTATTATCTAAACATGCAATATAGCCATGGCTCTGATACCAATTGTTGGAAATCATGGTTCATGTAATTAGTTTCAAAAACAAGAGTTTGCAACGGAAGCATAAATCATGAACACAAATTCCATTTTCAAGAGGATCATGCTACATGCATGTAGAGATAAGATGAAGAACAATCATAGTTTAAGTTCAAGATCATAACCTTTGTTCTTGGGTTTGGTTTGGATGATTTTGATAGCTAGGAATCAAATTAGAAACCCTCTATAGTTGATCCACCACAAGCTTGAACACCCTTGAATGCTAGTTCCACAACTTGCAAGATATGACTCCTTTTCTTATGAAACCAAAAACCAATTTTTTCTAAGAACTTAAGGAGAGTTTTAGGCTGATTTCTTGAAGCAAGAATGATGTTCAAACCCCCTCAAAATCGTGGCCAACATATATCACACAAAGGAAAAGAAAAGCACATGCAACTAGCTTAAAAGAAAGTCCCATTTGATTTCTATAATCAAAAGCTAGAAGACACAAAGCATCTTCCTTTTCTTTTAAGTTCTTAATGCATTCTTTTCCTTCCAATATGGCTGATTTTATGATGACAAATGAAGTGCTAGTGGTTTGTTATTATTTATAAAACTTAGATAATAAAAGCTTATAAATAATACATCTTCTTATTTCTTAAATGGGATAACATTTAACCCATAATCATTTACATAAATAAACCATATAAATATACAATCTTAATTGTATAATTATATATATACATATATATATATATATATATATATATATATATATATATATATATATATATATATATATATATATATATATATATATATATATATATATATATATATATATATATATATATATATATATAAATAACAATAAATATATATATATATATATTTTATTTAATTTACCAATTAAATTAAATAAAAGGCTTACTTATAAATCAATTAAATCGTTTAACAATTTAAACAATTTAATTGTTACACTTAATTAATTCATCACATATGAATTATTAATCAACCTTTAATTTTGTAGTTATTATTATTTACCTCAAATAATAATAACCTACAAGATTAAATTGCAAGTTTAGTATCATTTGATGTTAAATCAAATTTAACGTTCTAAATGATCAATTGGTGTCAAACTTGTTGTTGGTGTGACCCTATAGGATCATGTATTATTAGTAATATCATTTTATGATCATCCTTGAGCATATAGAACTAACAATCTCCCACTTGCACAAGGTTGCATCACAGAATGATATAGACAGTGGTAAACGTCTAGCAACATTTTACTGCCCCCAATAACACATGACATTGTGCCATTCAACAACATTCAATTCTTCAGAAAACACGAGGCTCTAATTGATGTATAAGGTTATCTATCAATTATCCCTTTGTCACAGACATCATGTTGAACATGAGACATGGATCTTAATCATTTTCATTTTATGTTCAACTTTCAAACAGGCGCCTTAGATGTCTAACTCTCAACACATAAGAGGAACAAATCCCGTCTTGACTACATACGCCCCTCATATAGTTAGTACTATGCATGAGTATGGCCTTTATGGTTGTCTGTATTTCAAGAACAACAGTAAACCATATCAAAGCATAGTACACTCTACACTTGAGTCCCAAATATGTATCTCAGGTCAAAGGATACAATGATAATACCTTTATTCAAGAATCACTTATGATAATGATCCATGGAGTGATCTTGAAACGGGTCAAGTCCAATACTTGTTCAATGACAAGTACCTATGAATTTGGTTGCAACCTTTTGCTACTTTTACCCATAAAAGTCAACCAATCCAATTCATATTAGTCTTACTTCATAATTTCTCCCACAACTATGATCGACTATGGACGTTTAGAATAACTAAATTATTCAAGGATTAAACATGCTAATAAAACACAAAATTATGAATGAAACATCACGTCACATATATTACATAATTATTGTCGTTTACATAAGTTCATATTCATAAAACATTAAACACAAATCAAATCCATTCATTAGAAAAACGGAGTCCTATACCCTTAGCATGACTTTCATGCTTAGTTTGGGGTAAAGGTTTCGTGAATGGGTCTGCCAAATTTTGATCTGTATGAACCTTGTGAATACTAATTTCACCATTCTTAACTTCATGTCTAATGTAGTTATACCTTCGATGAATGTGTTTGGTTTTTTGATGCAATCTAGGTTCCTTTGCTTGAGCTATAGCACCTAGATTGTCACAGAAGATTTCTATAGGGTCCCGAATGGAAGGAACAACCCCTAAATCTTCTATGAACTTTCTCATCCAGACAGCTTCTTGAGCAGCTTCTGAAGCAGCAACATATTCTGATTCTGTAGTGGATTGTGCAATCACTTCTTGTTTGGAACTCTTCCAAGACACGGCTCCTCCATTTAAAATAAAGACATACCCAGATTGAGATTTCGAATCATCCCTATCTGTTTGGAAGCTTGCGTCAGTGTAACCCTTTACCTTTAAGCTTTCTTCCAAACCGCCGTAAACTAAGAACATATCTTTAGTTCTTCTCAAGTACTTAAGAATGTTCTTTACAGCAGTCCAGTGGGCTTCACCTGGGTTCTGTTGATTCCTACTAGTCATACTTAAGGCACATGAGACGTCGGGCCTAGTGCATAACATGGCATACATGATGGACCTAATTGCCGAAGCATATGGGACATGTTTCATCCTTTCAAGTTCAGTCCTAGTGTTTGGGCACTGAGACTTGCTTAGGATGGTGCCATGCGGCATTGGCAAGAATCCTCTTTTAGAGTCTTGCATCTTGAACCTTTTCAATATTTTATCAATATACACACTTTGGCTAAGACCAATAAGTCTCTTAGATCTATCTCTATAGATCTTTATGCCTAATACATAAGCAGCTTCCCCTAGATCCTTCATTGAGAAACAACTCTCAAGGAACTCTTTGACACCTTTTAAGGTTGGGATGTCATTTCCAAATAAAAGTATGTCATCTACATACAATACTAGGATTATGACAATGCTCCCACTAGCTTTCTTGTAAACACAGGAGTCATCCTCATTTTTGATGAATCCAAAACTCGTAATCTTTTCATCAAAACGGATGTTCCATGTTCGAGACGCTTGCTTTAATCCATAGATAGATCTTTTAAGCTTGCACACTTTGTTTGGATGCTTTGGATCGACAAAACCTTCAGGTTGATCCATATAGACATCTTCCAATAAGTATCCATTAAGGAAAGCGGTCTTGACATCCATTTGCCATATCTCATAATCATAGTACGCGGCTATGGCAAAAAGTATCCTAATCGACTTGATCATTGCCACTGGAGAAAAGGTCTCATCATAGTCAATACCATGAGTCTGTGAGTATCCTTTAGCGACAAGTCTAGCCTTAAAAGTGTGAACATTTCCATCCACGTCGATTTTCTTCTTGAAAACCCATTTGTTCCCAACAGTCTTACAATTGGTGGGAAGATTAACCAAGTTCCAAACTTGATTATCGTGCATGGATTGCATCTCAGTGTTCATGGCCTCAAGCCATTTATCAGATTCAGGATCTGATATTGCACTCTGATAGTTGACGGGTTCATCAGAATCTATCGTATAACATTCCTCTTCCATCAAAAGGTAACCATACCTTTCTGGTTCAATTCGAACCCTACCAGATTTGCGAACACCTTGTGTTACAATTTGTTCCTGATCAACCGTTTGTTCAGGTTCAACAATTTCTTGTTGAATGCTAGATTCAACTTCTTGTGTATCAGGTTGTGGTTCCTGAAGTTCCTCAAGTTCCACAAACCTCCCACTAGCCTCTTCCGTCAGAAACTTGTTTTCTAGGAATTCAGCTTTTCGAGAAATAAATATCTTATTCTCGATGGAATTGTAGAAATAGTATCCAAGACTATCTTTCGGATACCCTACAAAGATACATTTAGTTGAACGGGGTTCTAATTTGTTTGAAGCTTCTTGTCTAACATAAGCTTCACAACCCCATACCTTGAGATAGGATAAAGATGGAACCCTTCCATGCCATATCTCATAAGGCGTTTTATCTACCTTTTTAGTAGGTGCCATATTTAGGAGACGAGCAGCTGTTTGTAAAGCATAACCCCAAAAAGATAAAGGTAGGGTACTTCTACTCATCATGGATCGAACCATATCCAATAGTGTTCGGTTCCGCCTCTCAGACACACCATTATGTTGTGGTGTTCCAGGTGGAGTAAGTTGTGAAACAATTCCACAAGTCTTACAATGATCCATAAAGTTTGTACTTAAGTACTCACCTCCTCTATCAGAACGAAGAACTTTAATTGTTTTGTTGAGTTGATTTTCCACTTCACTTTGAAACGTTTTGAACATTTCAAACGCCTCATGTTTATGTTTAATTAAATAAACATATCCAAAACGACTAAAGTCGTCAGTGAAGGTGATGAAATATCTTTCACCATATCTAGTCATTGGCTTGAAAGGACCACACACATCCGTATGTATGATTCCTAACAAGTCCTTTGCTCTCTCATTGGTTCCGGAGAAAGGAGCTTTAGTCATCTTGCCATGTAAACAAGATTCACATATATCAAATGAGTCATTCTCATTTGCCTTCAAAAGTCCACTCTTTTGAAGTTGGGATATGCAATTCTTGTTTATATGCCCAAGGCGACAATGCCATAGATAGGTTTGACTCAAATCAAATTTGGGTTTCTTGGCGAAAGTGTGGTATAAAGAGCCATTGTTAGTCTTTTCATCAAGGTTTACTTCATAAATTCCATTTAAAGGCCTAGCCTCAAAATAGAATACATTATTTTTGTAAACACAAATATCATCATTATTAAAGGAAAGATCAAATCCACATTGTCTTAATTTAGCAGCCGAAATAATATTCCTAGTCAAGCTAGGAACATAATAAACATTCAACAATGTCACACACAAGCCATTAGGTAGTAATAAATTAAAACTTCTAATTGAATCCACCGCAACCCTTGCATTGTTTCCAACCCGAAGTACTACCTCATTTGCCTTCAGTTGCCTACTCCTTTTGAACCCCTGCAACATATTACATATGTGAGTTCCACAACCAGTATCAAATACCCATGTGTTAGGAGATAAATTATAAAGTTCTAGGTCTATCACATAGATACCTGAAGTGCCTTCAACGGCATTCTTCTTCTTCAACTCCGCAAGATAGGTAGGGCAATTTCTCTTCCAATGCCCAACCTTGCCACATTCGAAGCACGCGTCTTCTTTGGCAACTTTTGCCTTCTTCTTGGGCGGACGGGATGATTGGACAACTTTCT
This sequence comes from Cichorium intybus, assembly GCA_023525715.1. NCBI lineage: Eukaryota > Viridiplantae > Streptophyta > Magnoliopsida > Asterales > Asteraceae > Cichorium > Cichorium intybus. Next base: position 28,240,871 of record CM042015.1, read on the forward strand.
TGCCCTTTCCTTTGACAACCTTTGCCTTTCCCTTTCCCTTGGAGTTGTTGGGGTGTTCGGGTCTAGTTCTCTTTGTGCCACCTTCCTTGATCATGAGAACTTGAGTGATTTTCTTAAGCAGATTCTTTTCCGCGGTAATTAGCATCCCATGTAATTCCGGGATAGTCTTGTTTAAACCATTCATGTTAAAATTCATGACAAAAGGATCAAAGGACTTTGTCAAGGAGTTAAGGATCATATCCGTTGCTAGCTCTTCGGGCATCACAACTCCAAGACGTGCCAAATGATCAATGTGACTCTTCATTTTGAGCACATAAGAGCTTACCGACTGCCCATCCTCCATCTTGCAAGCATGGAAAGCCCGAACAGTTTCGAACCTTTCCGTTCTTGCAAGTTGTTGGAACATTTCCTTTAGTTGATGAATCATGTCATAGGCTGAATGATTCTCCAAATCCTTCTGAAGGTCAGGAATCATGGTTGCCAACATGAGGCATGATGCATCGATGGAATCATCCATCTTTTTAAGCCATGCATCGTGTGCGGGCTTAGGAATGGCAGGGGGCTCTTCTGGAAGTGGTTCATTGAGAACATATTCTTTCTTTTCTTGTTTAAGAACAATTCTCACACTACGGTGCCAATCCAAGAAGTTGGTATGGTTAAGTTTTTCTCCTTCAAGGAGAGACCGTAGTGAGGTTTTGTTAGGAGCCGAGTGTGTGTTGTTTGGTGCCATCTACAAAATTTTAACAAGGTTCTATTTAGTAAATTATGATATTAAGTCCTTAATAATTAATACCCTTTCTTGTTTCATAAACTTTAATTAATTAAGGTCTAGAATCCAAGTTGCATCACGAATAAGTGGTTAGGTATCCTTTATCCCGCCTATTCGAATCAACAAGGTAGGTAACGGTTTACCAATTATATCCAATTATAATTTCTAGAGTTATGGGATCCCATTATAACATTTATAAGTTTGACATGTTTGATCCCATCTATGCCTTGGATTTCTAATGCTTAGGTGACCTTTATCACAAGAGATTTCCAAACGAATCATCCTACTTAAACGGACGTGTAGTTTTGTCAACTATTGATGGTTAGGTGTCCTTTATCCCATCAATATTGCAAAACTACTTCTTGTATCACAAGAAGACTCCAAGTGGTTAGGTATCCTTTATCCCACAAGGAAATACAAGTGATACATGAGTGTCTTTAAGAGGGACGGCATTGATTCGTATTTCATAAGGGATTTGAATGTTTTACAATTCTAATTTTGAAAAACATATGGTATCATGTAGATTGCATGCATCCAATGAACATGGTACCATTAAATCTTATTTTGTTAATTGGTTCCTTAATCATAAAATCTCCATTTTATTGATTCTTTGTTTGTGGTCAAGATTACAATTAATATCCAATATTAAGTTTGAGTTTGATCACATATATTATAACCAATTTATAATCCTAAATAATTACCATTATTACTTAGGGTTGGAGTTTGTAAGAGTTCATAAAATCTCCATTTTATTTATTGTTTCAATCATTTTCAAAACTTGACTTAGTAGGTTTTATAACAAAACCCATTTTAATAAAACCAATTTTATCACATCTTATGTTTTAAATGTCAACTTTTGAAAATTACAAACTCCTTGATGATTATGTTTAATTATCTAGGTTGTCTAGCATGCAAAATCTTATTTTCATCCACAACATAACATAATAAAACATTCAAACATCACAAGCATGCATGGGTGCATAAACACAAGCCAACTAGTTTGATATTTCATGTGAGCCACACATGAAATATCAAGTCCAAACCTAGGGACAAAAGGGTGACAAAAACTCAACCAAATGATCTTCGATTTGGCTAAAATTTTGCCAAGCTTCTTATATCACCAAATGACACTTGAACCACCATTTCTAGACATCATAGAGTGAGATGTGATTTTTCTTCTTGGCCTTCAAAAGTTGCGACCAGCAGGGGGGACAGGAAGAAAATTTGTGGTTTTTTGTTGCATTTTTCAATTCATTCTTGGCTATATTGATGCTAATACTTGTTGAAACTTAATGTATATTCTAGATATTAAAGTTACCAACAAGTATATCACCAAATGACCAAGATATGAATTTATAAAACACTTCCAAAACATTTTTGAAATCTGGACAGCAGCTCTTCAGAAAGTGCTGCTGTTGGGTGCAATCTTTTCTTACTTCCTTCTCTTGTTACATTTTGTGAATGAAATAAAATACAACTATTCTAACAATTAAAAAATGAATAAAAGAAGTAAATAACTAATTATTATTACAAACCATTTGAATAAAAGAATAGATTACAACCAAATCAAATACAAACACAAAACATGCATCATATGGTCCTTGGCTTGTTTATGCACCATTTTATCACATAAAATCATAAGAAAATCAACACTTTGTTTTTCTAAGGCAACAATTTATGTAACCAAAAGCATGCATACATAAGATATAGTTGGTTACATAAAATCATAGATAATATACTTGCATGTTGCCAAAGAAGCCATGCATGAAACTTTCATTTAAGAAGATGAACATTCATGGCTTCCAAAAACCAAGTTTATCCAAATAAACTTATTATCTAAACATGCAATATAGCCATGGCTCTGATACCAATTGTTGGAAATCATGGTTCATGTAATTAGTTTCAAAAACAAGAGTTTGCAACGGAAGCATAAATCATGAACACAAATTCCATTTTCAAGAGGATCATGCTACATGCATGTAGAGATAAGATGAAGAACAATCATAGTTTAAGTTCAAGATCATAACCTTTGTTGTTGGGTTTGGTTTGGATGATTTTGATAGCTAGGAATCAAATTAGAAACCCTCTATAGTTGATCCACCACAAGCTTGAACACCCTTGAATGCTAGTTCCACAACTTGCAAGATATGACTCCTTTTCTTATGAAACCAAAAACCAATTTTTTCTAAGAACTTAAGGAGAGTTTTAGGCTGATTTCTTGAAGCAAGAATGATGTTCAAACCCCCTCAAAATCGTGGCCAACATATATCACACAAAGGAAAAGAAAAGCACATGCAACTAGCTTAAAAGAAAGTCCCATTTGATTTCTATAATCAAAAGCTAGAAGACACAAAGCATCTTCCTTTTCTTTTAAGTTCTTAATGCATTCTTTTCCTTCCAATATGGCTGATTTTATGATGACAAATGAAGTGCTAGTGGTTTGTTATTATTTATAAAACTTAGATAATAAAAGCTTATAAATAATACATCTTCTTATTTCTTAAATGGGATAACATTTAACCCATAATCATTTACATAAATAAACCATCTAAATGGGATAACAGTCAGTAACGTGTCCTAAGATAAGTGATCATATGATCCTCCGTTCTTTCAAGATATCATTCAGACTTGAGACATGGATTATAATCAATCTGAGTCTGATACTATGTTTCCCGGTTCCATGATTTGTAATGACATAGGACTTCTAATCGAACACATCAATTAGACCTGGCTGGCCAGCACTGAGTCAATATCAAATCACCGAGGGCCCACATATATCACTTTTCCCATTAGGGCAAAAGGAACGAATAAACTTTGACTCATATGCTTGTGTCCTTTACTCATCAAATCGCGTACAACAATATGTTTTATAACATCGAGTTACCAATGCGTTTACGTATCATCAATGGGCAACCGACTTGTAAATTTCAACTCATATGTCTCCGTTTTAAGATCATAAGATGTTATCGTCTCAGAACTACTCGTGATGTAATCCATGAAGTAATTCTCTGAGCGCGGGTCGATCCAATACTCAAATCTCCATTTCTGAGTACTCATGAATGCTGCATCAATACTATTGCTACGTCTAACTCTTTAGACAGTCTATAATCCAATTCATGACAGTCTTAGTTCACTACTTACTTCCGAAAGCATGAATGAATGTGGATGTTTTGAATAATCCAATTATCCGGGAAGTAAAACATGCAAATTGAAACATTAATTCTGATAAATAGCTACTCCTGCTGATTACCAAGTCTCCACGAGGAAATCACCATATCAGATTTATCAATAATATATATAATTATATGTTTCTAAGTTTTGTTAAACTTTCAATTAAGATATTTATATGTCTATATACCTAAAATGACTTTTACTCTTTCTAAGTATCCAAAATGTCCCACATTGATACATATCATTGGAGATAATCTCATCGAATATCTTTCCGATGATATCTCAATGTGTCATATTGGTTTTTCTCTCATATCACCATTTTCGAATGATGTTGTGTCTTGTGACTTCTCATGGTTGTCGGGATCTTTAGTCCAGTGGACTCATCCTACGGTGTCAGGAAGATTTTAAGGCGATAACTGATGTGCTGGTGAACCACACGCGCTCCATCATTATCCCAATCGAAACCTTCCAACCATGAAGTATCATAGTGTCATATATATATTAATAATTTCATATTTGAAACTTATTTCAATTTTATTATTACATTCCTCCTATAGCATGATTTCTCATGTTTGTTTATATGTCGAATTCAGTATCCTAAGCCAGGTGGTGTCCTGAATCTAACTTGCTATGCTCCAAGCGTCAAGTTATCAGGACCATTTCATGACACACGTGATCGATTTAATTCGCGGCAGCTCATTGAATCTGATATTAGCTTTATTCTGAATCCTTTCAGAATCCATAGTCCTTGTGTCATGATTTCTAGAAAATCCCTTTCTGCAGTCTCGTATCTTGAATCTTATCAATATCATTCTTACACACTAGTAGGGTCAATACTGATGACTATATCTATCTGATAGATACTTGTAACCACTTGACTACATTATCAAATCTCCTTCAGGTCTTTCATGGAAATCATCTCTCATGATTCATTACACTTTGTAATGATAAGAGATATTTCCAAGAAAAGTATGTACCGACACACATTGAAGGATAGATCTTAATGATGCTCCCACTAGCTTTGACATAGTTCTGGAACTCTTTCAGACTATTCACAAAACCCAAACCTTTTGGCATACTTTGAGAATACAAAGTCCAGAACTTCTGACATAATCATAGGACTCTTTCGGACTATTCACCAAATCTAAACCTTTTGGCATATTTGAGAATCTAAAGATCCTTCCATGCGAGGTGCCCGTCCGAAGACCTTCGGGGCTATGTAGCTTTTGCATCGGTATATTCTAAACCATATTGGTTGTGTCTTACACACAACCCTTGTGGTTTTCCATTTCTGGAAAGCGGTTCAGACCATCTGATATTGCTATGATTTGCAAGCTGCAGTAATAACAAACAATATATTTCCAGATTTGTTTTAGTTCTATTGAGAGTGTCTCTCTCAAAGTCAATCTCATGACTATGAGTACCCAACCATTATTGTAGGTACAATTCTATCTATGTTCCCTTCATTTGATGATTCAATTACTCCCACTGGCTCTTAGCCAGGTGTAAAATCAGTCAAATCGTCATATAGACCGAGTCACGCTCTTAATTTCTCTTATTTGGTGGCAACCGAGCTCGCCAATGCTTCCAAGTAGCAGGATTGCTTATCCATACCCACTTTTGTGTTTTACCACTAATCGGTATGTCACCCAGATCATAACTCCTTGTGATGGTGACTGACATTACTGGTTTGCTAAGAGAATGATATGTTAGGTTTAACAAGAATCTGATTCCTGGTCAAGTTTTAGTGATGAATAAAGGTTATTTCACTTAGCTAATCCCTTAACTCCTTTAGGATTCTCATACTCCAACTGTTTCCTTAGAATGTGAGTTCTTAAAAGGACTTACATTTGCATGTATAGACGGAATGGCCAATGAAACGACACTTCTAAACAGGTTCATCCATGTTATGAGGTTCAGACGAATGCTCTATGACCCTGAACAATTATCTGTGTACAAGTAGGGGTGAACTCTGCTTTACACTTCAGACGGTGTCTGTGCAACCTACTTAGCCTGAGATGTGGTTGGAATATGGTTTCATCGACTGACTGGTTGAATGTTTTTAACTTATCAGAAACTTATTGGAAGTGTATCTAATACATCGAGAATCGAATTGTTTCGATTAACGCTCAATATTCCCTAAGACACATTAAAACCATTTAATGTTCTTGGAAGAGTATGAACTGTGAAACCATTTCTCAGTTATGTTTTACTCATGTTTTTGTTGATCTTATACTTCCCTTGAAACCCTTAAACAGTTCAAGGTTTCAACTAATCACTTATTCTGATGAGTGAAGTTATATTTGTCATATCGAATGGCAAATATTGTGAAGTATAACTAATTTGTGTTTTACTTGCTGATTTTGAGTAATTCACAATAGTCATTATGATCATTGCTCATAATCTTAATATCCTTTACATTCTTATGTAATTTTATGAATTTGTTAATTGTTCAAGATATGATTTCATCATTTAACTCTAAGTCAAATGATTCCAAGATCCTGCCTATCGGATCCTTGAGTGATTCATTTCTTGTAACAACCAATTTTATCAAGAACTAACTTCATCAAATGTCTCCAAGCCAATTGATTCCAAAATCATGTCCATTGGATCTTTGGATGAAGTTATTCTTATAAAACTCATTTTAATAATCATACAAACACAATCCATAAATTCAATCAACATTCAAGTTACATTTACACAACATTTCAAAGATAATTTAAACAATCCTTTTTTTTTAAATTATAACTTTTATTAAATCTAAAATTATCCTCAAACAATATACTATGTATAACAATGTCATACTATCTATTGACTAATAACAATGTCAACAAATATCTAACTAAACTCCAAAAATGCATGAGCTCGAGATCCAATTTGAATGTGCTCCCATGCGATGATGTCCTGCGTCCTACTGAGACACTACATACAAAGCAAATGTGACTATCACATCTGTATCAAGGAATTAAGGATTAGGAGTTTTCAGTTTTTAGATATACCTGAGTTGCCAAACTTTTTGGCTTTGGAGCATTTTCCAATTATCCTGTGACTGTATCCCACCCTGTGGATTCCTAGCTTAAGACATCTCAGGACCCGTCTGGATGGATTCCTGATCTGCTTCAGAGCTGGACTCAATCCCGAACTATGCATATCTATGAGTGATTCATACAGAGTCAACATTGAATGCATTCCCATGAAGGTCTTGTGTAGGTCCCTTTCCTTGTATAACTGTACGAACGGTTCGTACTCCTCAGTCAGAGATGCGAGAAATCTATTGACACTTGCTTCTTGACTGAGAGGGTGACCAAGCTTGTACAGCTCTTCTAAGTGTCCTTTAATCTTGAGGAAGTGTGCACTAACATTGTGTCCCTTTCTTAGCCTGGTCTCACCAAGCTTTTCATAGATCCTAAGTTTTTCCTGCCTTACCGGTTCTTGGAACCTTTCCTTAACCAGTTGCATTAACTCACATGGCCTCAGGAATTCAAAATCCCTACAGATGGCAGGGTCAATGGTTAATAACATGAGAAGACAAACCTCTTCGTCCTCATCAATCAGGAAGTTATGGTGGTCCATCAACTGTTGAGTGACACCATGCTTAGGTAGGGAGGGAAGTGGTAAGTCGATGATGTATTCCTTACCTACGTATCGCATAACCAATCTCCATTGGTGGATCTAATCCACGTAGTTAAGTCCAGTCAACTTATTCATATTTAGTAAGAATTTCCTGAAGCTCTCAGTAATGGGTGTAGGAGGAGGAGGAGGAGGAGAGATAACATTATCTTCAGATATCTATAAAATCAAAATTCATTAGTTTAACTTTAATCCTTATAAATAATTACCCAATTTTATTTAACAAGGCTAGGACCCAAAATTCCCCAACCATGGTGTGAAGAGGGATGTCGTAATCACAACGTGATGGTCATTAAGGTAGATATACTACTATCAATTTCAGTCTAATGAAATTCCTAGATCTGTGAGATTCATTGACCGGGGTCAATGACATGTTTTAATCTCGGATTATGCTCTTCCGTTTGTGACTCGGATGCCGAGGATCACAAACAAGATGTGAAATAACCATGAAAATCACATGGTAATATCAATGTCATTTTTCATATCAAGGTGATGTGCCGGTTAACCACACGAGCTCCATCAACAATGATAATTCATGAGATACCCATTACCACTCTTTATGAATCCCTATTAGCCTGCCGGTTAACCACACGAGCTCCACTAACGATTCATAAAGTGTAATGTGTGACTTCATGGGTTAGCATACTGTTCACATTTTCCTAAGTAGCTAGAGTATGGGTTTTAAAAGGTTCTAGTACTTTTATCACTAATAGCATTATACTTTTAATGAGATTAGCCTTGTCGCATTAAACCCGTTCTGTTAACGACAGTCCACTGATCAAGGGAGCGGTGGGTGAGAGTGGACACCCATTCAACCACCATTTTATAGGCAGTTTCCTTATACCCCCCTTAGAGACCATTTTTCTGAATAAGGCATACTAGCTATTTGACTGACTTAATTTTATACATATAGGTATTAAAATTTAATAATAATATGTATAAGGTGTATTTTAAACATTTAAAATATTTAGGTTTTGTCTTTTTTAAATTTTCGAAAATTCAAACAATTTAAATTTAAAATTTAAAATTTAAACCTAAGTGATTTAATGTATATCTTTTAATTTGTTGTTAATTAAATCACATGAGGATTAACTAATTAAACAATTTAATTTAATCCTATTCTTGCCCACCAAGTTATCTAAAATAAGGGTCAAGAGTTTTCATTTATTAGATAATCATAATTACCAAAAATAAAGAAACCCTAAAGTGACACCTCCTTATTTTCGCCAATTAGGGTGAAGGCTAGGGTTTTCTCAAAAACCCTAGCATATGTCAAAATTTTAAGGGTGGAGGCTAAGGTTTTATCAAACCCTAGCCACAATTTCAATCCTTTGAGACCAAGGGACTAATTCCATTAAAACTTTTTAACATTTCAACCATTATAACAGTTCAACAGAAAAACAGATCTAGCTCTGATACCACTGTTGGGTTTTAAGCAAACTATGAACATAAAATCACTTAAGTTCACATGCACCCTAAAGGATCTATGTTTTCATCTATTGAACCTATAACTATGAACAAAATAATAATCAAATAAATTTCACAAGAAAACTAACCTTTTGATCCTTAGATCTCTTGGAAGCAAGCACCACAAGTGTCGTGCCTCTAATGGCTCACACCCAAGAACTTGGCAAATGAAGAAAGCAAGAGAGAAAGGGTGGAGAACCCTTAGAATGGCATGGAATGTGGGGTGGGGAGGACCTCTATTTATAGTCTCAATGTGATAATCAATAAGGAGTATAACTGCCTTATTTAAGATCCTGATATGATAAGGCTTTTATTAGATAAAAGGATCTGCTTATCACTGCCATAAAAACCATTTAGGGTTTCGAAATCCACAAGGCTTTTGGCCCTGATTTCGTCCAAACCCATATGGGTAACCCTAATTGTCTATTGCTCAATTATTGAACAATTACAATTTAGCCCCTATACTTTTAATTAATCTAATTAATCCCAAAATTAATTCCAATTAATTTCTGATCAAATATTAATTAAATATTATGATTTCTAATTAATATATTATTCTCACAATATATTAATAAATTATTTATCCTCTTTTCTAATTAATATATTATCTCCATAATATATCAATCTTTCTCTCTATATGCAATCTTGTCCTCTGCCAGGTTATGAGGGTAACCCAAAAGGACTGTGCTGCCATCAATTCAAACATATGTATCAATTATAGTTATGGCTTAGGGCCTGTTTGGAAACCTCTTAATTTTTAAGATCTGAATTTTTAAGAGGTCTGAGATTTTAAGAGGGTCTATATTGTTAACAGTTGAACTGTTAACATGCTGTTTGGTTGGAACCTCTTAATTGCTATGTTGAATGAACAAAATGACAATTTTACCCTTCTATATTATTTTAAAACAAAAACATAATTCTTCGATGTCAAGCCTACAGATACACACACAAAATATGAAGATAACATAATCTAATACTTTTGATTATTAGAATTAAATGAAAAGAATTAAGTATTAACTCAAGCTTTCAAAGATTTTCTTATTTATTATTTCACTCGATATTATAGAAATAAACAAAGAATTTTAACATGAAATGAAGACTACAATACGGCCATCTATATATGTCAGAATAATAATCTAATATATGTCAGTGTAAAGAAAAGTAGACAACAAAATATGAGCCATGAGTAACATTCAAGTTAATATATAAACCACCAAAAACTTTTTTTTGGCAGATGATGAAGTCCATGGAGGTCTTCTTTTACAATAGAGTGCAATGCATTGATAACAAAAAAATAAGCGATGAACAACATTCAAATTAATATCTACCTGAATATTTTTTTAACACCAAAATCAACAGAATAAAAATTTTTAACAGCAACTTGACTGTTTTGCCCCTGAACATTCAAGTTAACTGGTTTGCCCCTTCGGTTCAATTCTAGCACCAAAACTCAGTACCAAAGCATTCTCCTACAAACCATTATTAAATGGACTCCATTAAAAAATCCAAACATAACTGAAAAATTCTCAAAATAAGCTTCTTTGAGCAAGTAAAAACCAAAATCGAGTGTATAGAAGCAATAAAAATCAGATTACCTAGTAAAGTCTAAAAACTGCACTTTAACCTGTATGTTGGCAGAATTTGATCAAACTACTTCATATCAATTACCTGTGAAATCACCTTTAAACGTCATTGATAAGAATAGGAAGAGCTTGATTACCAAATACATAAACATGTGATTATTTCATTAGTTGTTACATGCTTGTTTTGGCAGTATGAATGTAACAATAATCTAATAGGTTCTCAAGTTAAATCTTGAACATAGTCTTCCTAACTACATGAACATTATAAGTTTATAACACATCTCTCATACGTTGCCATGAAACCATACAATAGGGTTGCTTAAGGGGTCCCATTTAACCATACGTTGCCAGAAAAACGAGCAACACAAACAGCAAAGAAAAAACGAGCATAAAAAAAATGAGGGACACAAACAGCACCAGATTTCAGCATTAGAAAAAACGAGTTGAGAAAACGAGCATTAGATTTCAGCATCTGAAAAAGGATCATAGAAATGACGAGCATCAGATTGATCGGAGAGGGAAGCTGTTGAGTCATAAATGAAGATTGAGTCAAAGATGCTGATCGGATTTTTCACTATATCTAGTGCCTTTATTTTAGCTATCAGTTATGGAATGGGTCTGTCCTTCCATACTTAGTTTTTGTATAAATAGCATGCACGTACCCTAATTAGGGTTAATTTTTGGTAATCTTTTCTACGGCACTCATACAGAATATTTCACATCAAATTGTTCTTGAGTTGCATATAAATCATTCGACATCAGTTCTTCATATTGTCTGTTCTTGATCTTGTTTATTTTTATTATTCCGCATTATTTGAATCTCGATCCAACTTTTATGTTACAACAATTGGTATCAGAGCAGGAGTTAGTGTTATTCACATATCTGTTCTTGAATATCCTCATCGTTTTGATCGATTTCTGGATAATCAGACTTTGATCTTTACGTTAGATTCTTCTTTTGATATATTCTCACACTTCTGATTCAAACCATAAACAAGTTTTAATGGCTTTTGACGACTCTCATACTCAGTCATTTAATCTTTCAAGCAGCATTGGATCCACCACTAGAACCCCAATCCTCTTTACACAGGAATATGAGGTTTGGGCGTTGCACTTTGAAGATTATGTTCTTGGCATTGAAGAACATGGAGCAACGATTTGGCAAGCTATTAATGAAGAAACTCACGTCCACACGGCCTCGAGGAGGGTTATTAAAACTCTAAAAGAATACAACAATCTGCTTGTTACTCACACATATATTCCTCAAGACGAAAAAGATAAACTAATGTGCAACATTAAAGCATTCAGAATTATCAGATTCGCTCTCCAAGCAGACACTCTTCACCTGCTTAGTTCACGCGAGACGGCTAAGGAGATCTGGGATAGACTTAAAGAATTGTACTCTGGAGATGTTGACCTTGAGCACTCAATTCAGACCACTCTTCTTTCGATTTTGGATCTTTTGTACAAGGTCCGTAAGAAACTCTAACCCAGACATTCAATCGCTACAACCATCTTCTTAGTCGATTGTTAAAGTATAAAATTTCTCGGACTGTAATTGAGCAAAAGATCACTTTTCTAGATGGTCTTCGTTCCGAATGGAAGGCCATTGTTTCAACAATAAAAGCGCATGAACAGTTTAAAACTTACACTCTGGCTAAAGTTGTGGGAATCCTTAAGTCCCATGAAAAGGAAGTTACTTCGGAAGCTAAAGCGACTGTTGGCCTTGGTTCGCTTGCTTTAGTTGCCGCTGGGAAGAAATCTGCTGAAATCGATTCTGATTCAGATTTCTCTGATGATGATCTGACCAGAGAAGATAAAGCTTTGATGGTCTCAAATCCCAAGAAGTTCTTCAAGAAAAACTTCTCTAAATTTAAAAACCGAAGCCGACATGGAAGTTTTAATTCCGAAAAGATCTCAGAAGAAAACCAGAAAAAGAAAGATGATGAAGAAAAGAAGCTTGTTGGTGACTCGGGTTATGATTGCCATTACTGCAAAGGCAAGAACCACTTTGTGAAAGACTGCTTGCTCTGAAAGCAAACTGAGAAGAAGGAGCAGGTAAAAGATGAAGCATATTACGCAAAGAAGATTGCGAAACTGAAAAAGGACGATGCTTCAACTACCAAAGCAGCTTTTATGGTCAAGGAGGATAGCAAGTTTGGTGCAGTTGAGGTCTGGTCAAAGGACTCGGAAGATGAGGAGGTGAGAAATCTGACGCATGGTCGATATTTGATGGTGAAGGCTGATCATTCCGATAGCAGGGGGTACTCTACAGATGGGTGCCAAACCTCAGCAAGTTGTTTTGCTGCGAAACCTGTTTCTGAACAGGTAGAGGAATGTGAGGCTGTGGTCAACAAGGTACGCTCTATCCTTAAATCTTTAAATATCTGCTATTCTAGTTATGATACTGAATTAGATGATCTTTGATTCACTGTCTCTAGTTTGAGTGATAGCTTAAAAAGAACACGTCTAAGCAATTCTAACCTAAATGATCAATTGAGCAGGGTATCGAATAATAATGAGGAGAGGCGAATGATAATCGAGGCGTTGGATAGTGAGTTAGTTAGAGCACGAGATGATATCATTTATGTCAAAAGGGATAATTTAGTTCTTGTCAAACAGAGAAATATTTTTTGTTTAATTGCAAAGCATCTTTACAATAATATTACTCAATTGCATCTTGACTGTGATATAGGCAGGGGTTTACACAAAATGATTTTCCCCTTTCTTGAATTGAAAGAGGATGAAATCGATGCAGAATGCTACAGGTGTGAAACCATTGTTTCATCCGATGAGGTTTCGGAAGCTTATCGAATCGGACTTGATAAAATTGAAAGTTATATTCAGTCCAACAAACATAAAAATATGGTTAAAGAATATTTTTTAGAAAACGATCATGTGGAAATTAAAACAGCGACCTTGAAAAATTTTCACTCACTATGCTATAAATTAAATTCTGATAATACTCCCATTAATGAGAATATTTCTGATTTTGATGAAAGTGATATGAGTGAGATATCCGTTGAGGATGAAATTGACTGTTCGGAATTCATAACCAATTCTACTGAAACTAAGAAAAATCTCATTTCTGAAAATTCAGTCGCCTTCGCGATAATTGTTGAAAATAAAGGATCACACACTTTAAACGAACAGGCCACTATTTTTCCAAAAATTCAGACAGTACCAAATCAAGTTTTTGTTAAACCAGGTCTTAATTCTAAAGGTGTAACTGAACTTAAAGTCCTGGTTGATAACGATAATTCCGATGTCTGTGATACATTCTTTTGGTCGGAACCAATTGACAATTCGGATGAAACCAAAGGTCTTTCCGAAATGACCTCCTGGAAGTCTCGTGGTAACTACATTTATGGATTGTTGAATTGTAAAAATTCTGTTTCGCAAAATGGTTCATGGGGTACAAAGAATTTGAAATTCGATTCTTCAAACTCTAAAACAAGCACTTTCAAATCTGACTCTAACCACTGCTCAACATCTTGTATTCATAAGTCTCCTGAAGAGCTGATAGCCAAAAGGAAACAAATGAATGCCAGGTACAAAAAGAATTTGAAAGAAAGAAAACAGTTTTGGAGAAATAAAAACGACTTAAACATATCCCAGAAAGTCAATCCAATTCCAATTCCGAAATTTGAGCATACTCTAAAACCAACACCTAAAGCCTCAGCTTCAACAACAACAAAGAATCCCACTCGTATTCTCAGCTCAAATGATTCAAAAGGGAAAGCCAAGCTTTATCCTGAACCTGAAACCAGCCAGAATTTCAAAACTAACAAGATTCACTCAACAGTTATTTCTAAATCAAACTCCTCATCTCAGTCCGTCAAATTTCCAAATCCTACTTATCACTCTCGCAGTCAGAAAACCCATTATTATCAAGTATCCAACACGTTCACTCCTACGAAATCTCGTTTTGCTAGAGTACAATGGCAATCCACAAAAATGAAAGTGTTCCGAATTGATAATAAGAAAAATCAACCATCTGTGCGAAAATCATTTTGGGTTGAAAGATCATGCATTTTTCCTATCTCTCGTAAATTCTCACATGGGCCCACATTGGTTTGGGTTCCTAAATCTCTCTAACTTGTGCAGGTTCTACGTGACAAACAGTATGACCCAGAATGGTATATTGATAGCGGCTGTTCGCGTCACATGACAGGAAGGAAAGATGAATTACGAGAATATCGCTCGCTAACGAATGGAGGAAAAGTTAGCTATGGAAACAATGCAACCGGAAAAATCAAAGGCTATGGCATGATCACTAATGGTGAAATTTCGATCCGAAAAGTGGCATATGTTGAAGGACTTCAGCACAACCTAATCAGCGTTTCGCAACTTGTTGTTGGAACTGGTCTCAGAGTTTCATTTGATGAAGATGGTTCCGAACTAGTTGAAAAGGAATCTAAAAAGCTCGTTCTGAAGTCAAAACGAAAAGGAGAGATGTTTCTTTTGGACATGAGATCCATTCAAGGAAAACCCTCCATCTGCTTACTCACAAAAGCTATGAATGATGATAGTTGGTTATGGCATAGGCGTTTATCTCACATGAACTTTCGTGATATTAATAAACTCGTGCTTGGTGATCTTGTGCGAGGATTACCGCTACTCAAGTACGACAAAGACCGACTGTGTGATGCATGTGAGCTGGGAAAACAAAGCCGAAAGAGTCATTCTACAATAATTAACACAAAGATCATTGAACCATTGGAACTTCTGCACGTTGATCTTTATGGTCCGTCTCCCATCGATAGCGTTGCTCACAACAAATACATTCTGGTTGTAGTAGATGACTTCTCTCGCTTCACATGGGTGTTCTTTCTCAAGCAAAAATCTGAAGCAGCGATCAACATGATTAACTTCATCAAGCAGATAGAAACTCTTCTCCGAAAGCAAGTTCGGATGATAAGAAGTGATAACGGCACAGAATTCAAAAATAAAGTTCTAGATTATTTTCTTGTCAATAAAGGAATCTCGCATAACTTCTCTGCCCCTATACTCCTCAAGCTGCTCGCACAATGCTCTCTTTTGCGAAACTTCCTCTATACTTCTGGGCGGACGCTATCGCAACTGCATGTTACACTCAGAACCCTTCAAACATCAACAAACGATTTAATCTCACTCCCTATGAAATCATCAACAAAAGAAAACTGAACGTCAAATTCTTTCATGTTTTCGGATCTAAGTGTTTCATTTTTAACTCAAAAGAGAAACGCGTTAAATGGGATGAAAAAGCTGATGAAGGTATTTTTCTTGGGTATTCTCTTACGTCAAAGGCCTATCACGTTTTGAACAAACGATCTCGGAAAATTGAAGAATCGTACTACATCACCTTTGATGACAGCTACAATTCAAGAGCAAAGCAACCTACTACGAAGCCTCAAGAAATCTTTCCAGAATCAAACAGAACGACTATTCCTCTTATGGATCTATATGAGGAATTCATGAATTTGTTTGATGAACCAGAAAACGCAAAGTTAGCAGAAGCAAAAGCAAGAGACAACCAAGGGGATGAGCTGTTAAAAATAATGGACAGTGCCGTCAGTGAAAATGAAACTTCACCTAACAACTCCACAGATGTTCCGATTGCGAACACAGCTTCCAGTTTTGATGCTCCCACTCCAACTTCCATTTCCGATGCACCAGTCCAGGGGGAGCGTTCTGCACCTATCCAGGGGGAGAATTCAGCATCCTTTCAGAGGGAGGATTCTTCTTCTGACTCAGCGACAAGCACACCTTCAGTTGAAGAAGGCAACTCCGATCTTATTCATACAGGAAACGATGCAAACTTCCAGAGAGGGAGAATGAAATTGAAAACAATGACCTTGACACACAGTCAGAGGTACAATCGGAAGCTGAAGAAATTATTCCAGAGATTAATCCTGAATATGATCCAAATTATCCTCCAATGATAAAATGGACGAGAGGTCATCCAAAATCTCAAATCATCGGAGCGACATCTGCTGGAGTTCTCACTCGAGCTCAAGCTAAAGAAAAGCAAGTTGCATTATTTTCAAAAGTGGAATTTTGCATGTTTCATTCATTCATCTCCAAGATCGAACCTAAAACAGTTAAAGTAGCACTCGATCATGCTGACTGGGTCCAAGCAATGCAAGATGAACTAAATGAATTTGAACGCAACAGGGTCTGGAGATTAGTTCCGACTCCAGAGAAGGCATCAGTTCTCGGAATGAAATGGGTATTCCGAAACAAATTAGACAAAGAAGGGAATGTCATTCGGAACAAAGCAAGACTGGTAGTTAAAGGCTACTGTCAAGAAGAAGGAATTGATTATGAAGAAACGTTTGCACCAGTGGTCAGACTGGAGTCCGTTTGGATTTTTCTTGCTTATGCAGAACACAAGGGTTTCGATGTCTATCAGATGGATGTTAAGTGTGCATTTCTGAATGGAGAATTAGAAGAAACAGTCTATGTTGAACAGCCACCAGGATTTGTGAGCAGTAAACATCCCGATCATTGCTATGTGTTAGATAAAGCTGTTTACGGTTTAAATCAAGCTCCAAGAGCTTGGTATGAAACTTTAACTCGGTTTCTCAAGCAATCCAAGTTCAAGCAAGGTTCTGTCGACCCAACTTTCTTTCGCAAAAAGGAAGGAAGTCACCTGATGATTGTTCAAATCTATGCCGATGACATCATTTTTGGGTCTACTCATCCAAGCCTAACGGCTGAATTCCGATAACTGATGGAGACAAAATTTGAAATGAGCTCGATGGGTAAAATCAATTTCTTCCTGGGCCTTAATATCAGACAAAGTTCGGAAGGCATTTTCATCAATCAAGAAGCTTATACCAAGTCTCTTTTAGAGAAATTCGGAATGAAGGTAGATTCTAAAGTCAAAGTTCCGATGGCCTTCGGAACCAAACTCACTCCTTCACTAGACAAACCTGTAGCAGATATCACTCTTTACCGTCAGATGATAGGTTCACTTCTCTACCTTACTTCAAGTAGACCTGACATCATGTTTGCTGTATGTTATTGTGCTAGATATCAGGCTAATCCTAGAGAGCCACATCACAATGTTGTGTAGAACATATTCCGATATCTCAAAAGAACTACATCACTTAGGCTATGGTATCCGTCAGGATCTGGGTTCTGTGTTCAACCATTTTCTGATGCTGATCTTGGTGGTTGTGGATTAGATCGCAAAAGCACTTCTGGAGGATGTCAACTCCTCGATGGAAAACTCGTGAGCTGGTAATCAAGGAAACAAACTTGCGTGTCACTCTCAATAGCTGAAGCTGAGTACATTGCTGCTGCTTCATGCACCTCTCAGATTATATGGATTCAAAACCAACTGAGAGACTATGGAGTCAGCATGAAACGTATTCCACTTTACTGTGATTCTGAAAGTACGATTCGGATCTACCACAATCCAGTGCAACATTCAAAGACTAAACATATTGCACTCAGATATCACTTTATCAAATATCATGTTGAAGATGGCAACATCGAGATTCATTTTGTTCGCTCAAATGATCAACTGGCAGACATTTTCAGCAAGGCATTTCCTGAGCTAGCATTTAACAGAATTCTTCAAGGCCTCGGAATGATGGAAGCTGAATCTGTTCCGAAATCCAACTAATTTTCCGATTGATTCCGAAATTCGGAATGCCTCGGAATCGGACTTTAGACAAGAATGATTAGGAGCGAATGTATCCTTTCTGTATATTTATTTTCCTCTATTTTCATCTATTTTTTTATTTTTTTCCTCTATTTTCCTCTATTTTTTATTTTCCTCTATTTACCTCTAATTTTTTTATATATCAAAAATATCAAAAATATTTTCTAGTTCTTTAAATTTTTTTTTTTGTTTTCGTATATTGTGTGTTTTATTTTTGTTTTATTTTACCTTAAGTTTTTAATTTTCATTTTTTTTGTTCTTCTTGCTGTCAGCTGTACTTGAGAATGCAGATACAGAATCCAAAGAGAAATCCATAAACAAAAGCAAGGCACTTTTTATTTAAACTGAAGGAAGGTAGTTCAGTACATCAAAAGGAAAAACAAAAACTACTTCATCCTACAACTTATAATAGTGCCACATCGGAGGATCACCAAGGTGGAAGGCTTGATGGATTCGCACCTCACACTCATCCACGAAGAGACGACTCTCATCCGCCAGTCCCACCAAGAACTGGTTGTGAGGAGTTTTCTGGATGATCACCGCTGGCCATCATCCCCGCTTGTGCCAGACCTCCACGAGGTCAAATTGTTTGTACTCCACCAAGATTCTTGGTGGGACAGGCTGCAAGTAGGGATAACTGGTCTGGATCGTCAAGGGACTACCACCATCACTATCCTTGAGCGTGGTCATCTTGACCTCATACTAATGGTTCCAAACCGCCATGATGACTCCACCATAAGTGCCACCTGCGTATTCACCTTCACGCATTTTCACCTCGACCTTGTCACCATGGTTGTAAGGACGTTGAGCCATTTGATGAACCGTCTGAAGGTAATCTCTCGTGAGTGTGTGGTGTTTCTGCTAACAATATTTTCCTTTTATAGGCAAACAGGACACCGATTAGGCTTCCCAATAGTGGATATTAAATTAATTTTTGGGAGTAATGATGCAAGTCTGTTGAAATAAAACTTAAAATCGTATTCTTCCAGGATTACAGAATCATGCACACTTTTGTAACTGTAAATTCAAGAGGGTTCTGGAAATACCTTTTAAATATTTAAATATGATCTTGTTAGGATGACGAGAGCCTAAACTAGAACTCCTCTAATGTAATCGCACCGAAGACAACGATCCAACACCCGATGATGAAGTATAAACCTTTGCTTGAAGTTTTAGCACGTGATAATCTGGGTTTATGAAGAAATCGGTCGTATACCAAGGGTGGGAAGGAAATGGACGAATTTTAGGGTTTCTCTAATAATTACAACTCAGATCTAGGGTTGTATTTATAGTGCTACTCATCCCTATCTCCTCCATTGTGGATAATGACTATTTTATATTCAAACTGTTGATAAATTCACTTAAATCCTTTATCGTTTTTAGTTTCTAGTTAATATATCATTACTTTGATATATTAACATAACACAAAACACATGTCAATTACATATCGATGATCACACTTTCAATGAACATAAAATATATAGACTACCCATTAATCACCATTGCATACCTACATAAACATTTTTAATTTGTATGATGTCCATTTTTTACCTTTGGACATAACATAAGACAAAACACATGGCAATTACATATCGATGGTCACACTTTCAATGAACATAAAATATGTAGACTACCCAAACAATGGTTTTTTTATTCAACTATATTTACCTATGGACACGCTTTTTAATTCTACGCTCACCAAATCCTACATACAGTCACACGTATTTAAATTTTCCAATACAATTGATCATATTTTGACACATGTAATAAAATGCATATGACAATAAACCACTTAAACCGACTTCTTTTCTTACTTTTAATATGTAACCAATAAACACCATCCTATGGACACATGACTATTTTATGTGGCCATATTTTTTTTATCTTTTTGGACACATTAGATTTGATGTGGCCATATTTGTTATCTTTTTGGACATATTAGATTTGATGTGTCCAATATGGCACAATCACATAGTCACATGTACAATTTCATTATGTGACCATTACGTATCTATAATCTCTAATAAAATAAATATCACATTCTTAAAACGGTAAATGTGGGTGATTGTATCATTTGGTCACATTGAAGTCCAATGTCACGAATGAGTGTCATATTTTTGTAAATAAGTGTGGTCATTGTTTTGTTTCTCCATAAAATGGTCACACAAACTAATTTGCATGTATCCATAAACGTTCTCAAAATTTCATCAGTGCCCTGTGGCCATACTTTTTTTTTCTTAAATGTCGCGGGCATTTTTCGATCAAGTGTGACCAATGTACGATTTTGTACTAGTGACCCCTAAAGTTTGTTTTTCGATCTCTTCTAGCTAAATTGTCTCTTGTGTGTAACCCAAAAGGACCCTACTATTTATAGTAATATTACCAACTTGTTATGATGATGAGCATATAACCAACACAAACATAGTCTCATGGAAGTCCACACGATAGAAAATCGTCTCCCGATCCTCAACGGAAAATATAAGGCTTTCGCTAATGCTGCAGCAAGAAGTCACTTGGGTTGAAAATCTGTTACAGGAACTTCACATCACAGCTTCAAAACCGCCGAGTCTACATTGTGATAACACGGGTGCCATATATTTGTGTGCCATATATTTGTGTGCCAATCCAGTCTACAGCTCAAGAATGAAGCATGTAGCACTAGATTACCACTTCGTTCGAGAAAATGTTGTTGCTTGTCTGCTAAAAGTCTATCACATCAACTCTAAAGATCAACACAAACATAGTATCATGGAAGTCCACACGATAGAAAATCGTCTCCCGATCCTCAACGGAAAATATAAGGCTTTCGCTAATGCTGCAGCAAGAAGTCACTTGGGTTGAAAATTTGTTACAGGAACTTCACATCACAGCTTCAAAACCACCGAGTCTATATTGCGATAACACGAGTGCCATATATTTGTGTGCCAATCCAGTCTACAACTAAATAATGAAGCATGTAGCACTAGATTACCACTTCGTTCGGGAAAAGGTTGTTGCTTGTCTGCTAAAAGTCTATCACATCAACTCTAAAGATTAACTAGCCAATGCTCTCACTAAGCCGCTCACTCGACGACTTTTTGTCAAATTTACATCCAATATTGGAGTCACCAATGGAGCCTCCATCTTGCGTGAGCGTATTATTGATACTTTCGTAAATATCTCCAAAATCCCTCAATCATCTCCATTGAAATATTTACCATATTTTAGTTGTAATGTGTAGCTTAATTTCCTCTTGTATATCCTCATTGTAAAGGCTTTATACTATATTCTTCTTGTAATTCAATTCAAATCAATACCTTGATGGATCACGCCTACTGTGTAATCCGCTTCAACTACTCCTGCGAATTCTCCATCAAGTCGTCATCTTCTTCTTGTTGCATAATCCTCTTCTTGCCCCAGGTTCTCTCCTGATCTTCCTTTCTCTTTTTATTTGTTCTTTTTCTTATTATTTTATTTCTAAAATATTATCTTTTGTGTATCTCTAAAATATTCTTTTTTTTATATCTCTAATTGAATGAACTTGCTGCATGAAATCATTCTTGGTGAGGTAGATGAACACGAACAAAAATATACTCATGTCCTTCATTATAAATGTAATATTGTATCTATTAATGCTATTTTAATCAACAATCAGCTATTTATTACTTAATACTTATTGTGAGTTTTCCATTAATTTAAATAAAAACAAAATTTTGATATCAATCAAACAGGTTCTGTTTCAAAAAGATGGACGTCGTAATGTTTTTAACTTCAATCAGGCCTTGGAAAAACAAGAGGCATATATATGGCCTTTTGTTGTATATTTAAACAAAGAAGCAATACAGAGAAGTAAAAATTATTTTTGTTATATATCTAAACTTATATGATATCTACAACATAAAAAATCAAATTGTGTATATTAAGGATGTTCTAAATGAATCATATTTAGTTACGAGTTATGACCCAATTCAAAAATATAGTATAAGTAATATGTTTGTTTTTGAAGAGCAAAATGTATGCAGTCTGTGAGCCACATCTACAGAACATTATGAAGAGTTGGCCTAAACGTCAGCAGTCTGCAAAAAGAAGACTGCTTTTTTTTCAAAGTCTGCAGACGGTTAAAATAATCTGAAATAAACCGGTTCTCTTAATCTTAAAAAAGTTTTTCAACATTGAGATTTAGATAATTATAGTTTTCTAACACTCAAATATAATCCATACAACCATGATAACAAATTTTTTGAAACTATTCATTTTGTACTTTTCATTAACTGCTCAACAATTTCATCATGCAAACAAGTCATATATTGCTGGTCCGCTGCACTACCGCACTACCATCTGCTTCAACCTCGTCTTCATAATCATCAACACGCACATGGCTATTCTGAAGCGATACATTTGACCACTGTTGCTTCTCAACCATTTACACAAACTACAAATAATCTACATAAAATTAACACATTTTAGCAACAAATAAATGTGTTTCTAGCCTCGCTAGAGGCATATGTGGATATAATGTGTAATTTAGGAGTATGTTAGATATTATTAGATTTGCCGTTCCAAAAAGAAAATAAAAAATAAATGTGTTTTAGCAACAAATAAATGCATTCCATCAAATTTAACTAACATCATATTAGCGAGAAAACAAACGATCTGCAAAAAAAAATTCTGCTCGCTCGCAGAGAAAAGAAGTTAGAAGTACTTTTGGGAAAAAAAAAAAACAAACAACCTCTAAAGTGTGGTTCTGCTTTTACGTTGCAAAAACCAAAGTTTGTAGTAATATTTATCTATTTTGACAAATTAACGTTAAATCGGTTGGAATTAAGTCATTTTTTGGCTTAACCTATTAAACCATTCTTTCTGTATTAACTAAAAAAATTATATTTTATAACTGTCTAGATCTAACGCTAAATCATTAAATAATGAAAGATCATTAGACGGTATATATGTTACTTGTAACATCGTCTTTTTATATGTTAGTTACAAACTAATAAAAACTAAGTTTTTATAACAAGAAGTTCTTTTGAGAATAGAATCAATCAACATTTTATAAATATTTAGATTTGGTGCAAAAATAGATTTGGGGAAAATTTGTTGTTTTTTTCCTCTTTCTTTTCTTTCGGAAACAGATTTTTATTTTTATTTTATTTCCTTCGAACCGGGAACACGAAATTAATCGTTCATTTAATTCCCCACCTTTTCTTTTCTCTCCGTATATCATTTTGTTTCTTTTCTTTTCTAAATCTGGGGCATAAGGTATTAACCCCAATCCAATCCCCTCGCCCCACCCCATACCCGATTAAAACCAAAATTAAACCCAAGACAAAAAGCACACCTGCCAGACAAAAAGCACACCTGCCAGTGTTGTGCTGCCACAGACCCAACAAAAACAACCACGATGACTTTTTAGGATGAAGATCTCCAGCAGCAATGTCCAGCATGGGTTCAAGAAATCTCCAACCTAAATTAAACATTGATTATCGAGCAAAGAGTAAGCCTCCGGTTTTTTCAATTGCATTTTCGTCGCCAGAGTCAGAGCGGTAATCCCGGCGATGGCACGAGGGAGAAAGGAGAATGAGTGGAGTTATGGACGAGTCAATGATGGTCAGTGATGTATGTGATCTTGGACCCTCTTTAGGGGGAAACACGGTGGTTGGTTGAATTGAACCGGGATCAGCTTTGCCTTTTTCTTGGTTTTTTGATGAACTGTATTTACAGGCGCCATATGACATAATAATTTTTTTTAAAAGCTTATCTGATATTGTAAGCTACAAATTTTTTAAAATTGGCAAATCGTTCACGCTGTCCCACAACAGGTTTCATATTGCCATGAAAAACATGTTACATTGCGTGGTAGAAACAAGGAAGTTGCCCAATTTCCATTATTTTTTTATTTTTTTATTTATCATAGACTATTATCCATTTATTGACCAAACGAGTGGCTTTTGTTTCTCCACCTATTTCCACAGATCTTATCCTCTTCTTTGATAACGTTCACATAATCAGAGCTAGAACCATATCTTTCAATTCATCTCATCCAAGTTTCTTTGCAATTATTCCATACACATTTCCCCAACAAATATATTATCTTACAGGGATCCTTCAAGCATACCTTCAACTTCAATGGCGTCTTCTTCAACTTCATCTGTTTCTAAGAGCTTTAAGTATGACGTGTTTATGAGTTTTAGAGGTGAAGACACTCGTAAGAACTTCATCGATCATCTTTATTATGCTCTTCAGCAGAATGGCATT
This sequence comes from Cichorium intybus, assembly GCA_023525715.1. Taxonomy (NCBI): domain Eukaryota; kingdom Viridiplantae; phylum Streptophyta; class Magnoliopsida; order Asterales; family Asteraceae; genus Cichorium; species Cichorium intybus. The sequence continues at coordinate 28,265,376 of CM042015.1, forward strand.
TCCACTTACAAGGACGATGAGAGAATTGAAAAAGGGAAAAGGATCAGTGATGAGCTCATGGGATCCATTGAAAACTCAAAATTCTTCATCATTGTTGTTGGGATATAACAAAACGAGCTAAGTACTTCAAACAAATCGATATTTGATTTCGGTGACACGAGCGGAATAAAATTACCGAAATAAACGGTAAACGAAAATGTAAAATCGGAACACAATATTTAACGTGGTTCGGTCACGGGATCACGACCTACGTCCACCGGCGAACGAGAGAGAGGGTTTTATTAACACCAAGAAAACACTACAATCATACAAGGCTAAACTGCACTTGTAGTCTGACCACTCACAAGAAAATATCACTCGCACTTTTGGCTGCCAAACTGGACTCTGTACAAAAGGCTATCTCTAATATATTTATCTATGTATTGTGTTTGTGTGTTTTGTATTGTGTTGTTGTGAAATTTCCTCAACTAAAACGTCCTATATATACACATTTGAAATGTATATAATATAGTAAATTTACACCTCAAGTTTGAAAAAAAGAAAATCTTCCTCCCTTTGTTGAATAAAAACTTCTTCCTCCCATTGATGACTAAAAACAAGCCTCCATTTTCCAACAATCTCCCACTTGGAGGCTTGAACATCCGATGTCCAATTCTTGCAATGGGTTTCCAATCTCTCTCGTTCCTGCTATCCCTTCTTTTCAAACTTCTAGAAGACCAGTTGAAGTCATACAAAACTTCAACTTGTCTGTGGTAACCACCTTGGTGAACATATCTGCTGGATTCTTCGTTCCAAGGATTTTCTTCAGATTCAGAGTTCCATCATTGATTAACTCTCGAATGAAATGGTACCTCATCTGAATGTGTTTCGTTCTACTGTGAAACACCAGATTCTTTGCTAGGTGAACTGCACTTTGGTTGTCACAATACAGTACACAATCCTCCTGTTGCATTCCAAGTTCTGATAGGAAGTTCTTCAACCATATAAGCTCCTTGGCTGCTTCTGCTATAGCCATATACTCTGCTTCTGTGGTTGAAAGAGCAACACTCTTCTGTAACCTAGACATCCAACTGATTGCGGTACCTCCGATTGTGAAAACGTATCCTGTTGTGCTTTTACCCGAATCCGCACATCCACCCAAATCTGCATCGGCAAACCCTTCTAAGACTACCCCCTTTCTTCTGAAACATAGGGCAATCTCAGCTGTTCCTTTCAAGTAGCGTAACAGCCACTTTACTCCTTCCCAATGCTCTTTTCCTGGATTTGACATAAACCTGCTCACTACTCCCACTGCATGAGCAATATCTGGTCTTGTGCATACCATTGCATACATCAAACTACCAACTGCAGATGCATAAGGAACTTTAGCCATCCGTTCTTTGTCTTCTTCCGTCTTTGGGGATTGCTTCTTTGAGAGTTTCTGACTTCCCAAAGGTGTACTTCTTGCTTTAGCATCTGCCATGCTGAACTTTTCTAAAACTTTCTTGATGTACTTGGTTTGAGAAAGTTTTAATGTACCGGTAACTCTGTTCCTGGCTATGCTCATGCCCAATATCTGCTTATCAGCCCCTAAGTCCTTCATCTCGAACTCTCTGGACAACTGCTTCTTAAGCTTGTTGATTTCCTGCATGTCGGATCCAGCTATCAACATGTCATCAACATATAATAACAGGATGATGTAAGAGGAGTTGAATTTCTTCAAGTAGCAACAGTGATCCATCTCACATCTGTGATACCCACTCCTCTGCATGAAGCTATCAAACTTCAAGTACCACTGTCTTGGAGCTTGCTTCAATCCATACAGACTTTTCTTTAACTTGCACACCAGGTTTTCCTTTCCAACTGTTGGGAAACCCTCTGGTTGTGCCATATAGATGTCTTCTTCCAGGTTGCCATGGAGAAAAGCTGTTTTCACATCTAGCTGTTCTAGATGGAGATCTTCAGAGGCTACAATACCCAAGACCATTCTGATTGTAGTCATCTTCACAACTGGAGAGAAGATCTCATTATAATCGACCCCTCGTTTCTGTTGGAACCCTTTGACCACTAATCGTGCCTTGTATCTTTTACTGCCATCAATCTCATCCTTTACCTGGAACACCCATTTGTTCTGCAGTGCTTTCTTCCCTGCTGGGAGCTTGACCAAGGACCAAGTCTGGTTCTTGTCAAGTGAGCTCAATTTGTCTTCCATAGCCTTCTTCCACTGTATGGAATCTTTCATCCTTAAGGCCTCTGGATAGGACTCAGGTTCACCATTCTCAGTCAACAACAAGTAGTTTGCTGAAGGAGAATACCTGACTGGAGGTCTTCGTACTCTAGTGGATCTACGAATAGTAGGAGTTGAGGTCTCTGCATCATCTGCAACCCCGTCTTCAGAACTACTGTCATCTGTGCTCCCACTATCTCCATATACATCAGAGCTCCCACTGCTTCCTGAACTTTCACCTATCTCTGGAGTACTGATAGGTTTCACAACGTCATCTTCAGAGATTTCTTCAAACTCGACTTGACTTTCTGTTTTCTCTGGTTGCTTGTTTCTGCCTGAGCTCTCTGCAAGTTCATCTTCATATAGGACGTTCTCGTTGAACACCACATCCCGGCTTCTGATAACCTTTTTATTTTGGTTATCCCAGAAGCGGTACCCCATGTCATCCAACCCATAGCCTATAAAAGTGCATTTCCTTGCTTTTGCCTCTAGCTTGTCTCTCTCCGAGTCTTTAACTTTGACATAAGAGACACAACCAAAAACCTTCAAGTGTTTGAGAGAAATATCACGACCTTGCCATTCCTCTTCTAGAATCTTGAACCCTATGGGGACTGAGGGTCCTCTTTTGATTAAATATGCTGCTGTGTTGACCGCATCTGCCCAGAACATCTTGGGTAAACCTGCATGCAGTCTCATGCTCTTAGCCCTTTCGTTCAATGTACGGTTCATCCTCTCAGCTACTCCATTTTGCTGAGGTGTCTCTGGAACCGTCTTCTGCATTCTGATTCCCTGGTCAGCACAGTAATCAACAAATTCTTTACTACTGTATTCGCCCCCATTGTCTGATCTGAAACACTTGATCTTCAAGTCTGTTTCATTTTCCACAGTAGCTTTCCATTTCTTGAAAGTGCTGAAAACTTCAGACTTATGCTTCAAGAAATAAACCCAAACCTTCCTTGTGCAATCGTCTATGAACGTGACATAGTATCAGGATCCTCCCACTGAAGAAACTGAAGTGGGACCGTAGACATCTGAATGAACTAGCTCCAATTTCCCGGACTTGGGCTGATGACCAACCTTCTTGAAAGTAACTTTCTTATGTTTGCCAAGAACACATGGCTCACAGAAATCAACTTTCACAGTCTTTAGCTCTAGTATTCTTCCTTTGGAAACTAGCATCTTCATTCCCTTCTCACTCATATGCCCAAGTCTTTGGTGCCATAGAGTAGATGCCCCAACTTCTTCAACAGCGTGTGCTTCGGCATCAGAAACTTCCACCATATAAAGTGTACCCCGCTTCTGTCCTCTAGCAACAACTAAATTCCCTTCTGTCACCTTCCACTGATGATCACCAAATGTAACATGGTGACCTTCATCATCAAGCTGCCCCACGGATATTAACATCCTCTTCAAGTCAGGAATGAACTTGACATTCTTCAAAGTCCAATCTGTACCTAAAGTTGTCTTGAGGACCACATCCCCAACACCTGTAATATCCAGGCTCTTGTTGTCTGCTAGTCTGACCTTTCCTTTGTACTGCCGGAAATTCTGCATTACTTCTCTGGAATGACTAGCATGGAACGACGCACCAGAATCCATGATCCAGGATTCTGTTGAGTTTTCAACACAGCAAATGAGCGCATCATCTTCAGAATCTACTGCCATATTGACTTCCTTCTTGCCTTTGTCTGCCGAAGGCTTTGGGCACTGATTTCTGAAGTGACCTTTCTCCTTGCAGTTCCAACAGGTAATATCCGACCTGTTCTTTGACAGACCTCTCTTTCTCGACTTTGATCTTCCTCTACCACCGCCTCCTCCGTTGGACTTCCTTCCCCTGTCTTCAGCGCTTAGAAGACTACTGGAAGATTCCCCGATACTCCGTCTGTGCACATCCTCACTAAGGATTAAATTTCGAATTCTTTCGAACGTCAGCTTAGCACCTCCGACTGAACTGCTGACTGCTGTAACCGTACCGGACAAACTTTCAGGCAAAGATGATAGTAGCAGCAATGCCTGAACTTCATCTTCAAATTTAATATCAACTGATATTAACCTCGACAATATTGAATTGAATTCATTTATATGATCAGTTTCTGAACTACCCTCCATCATCTTCAAATTTACCAACTGTCTGATCAGAAAAACTTTATTCGACGCCGAGGGTTTCTCGTACATGTCAGATAGCGCCTTGATCAACCCATGAGTTGTCTTCACATTGACAATGTTGTAAGCAACGTTCTTTGCCAATGACAACCTTACCACACCAAGAGCCTGCCGGTCTAACAATTCCCAATCCTCCGGCCTCATGTGAAAAGGCTTCTCTTCAGACAGAGGTTCATGTAACCCTTTTTGGTAGAGATAGTCTTCGATTTGCATTTTCCATAAACCGAAATCGTGACCATCGAATTTGTCGATCTTAACTCTCCTTCTTCAGCCATAGCTAAAAAAACAATATTTTATAAGGCCAATCGAAACCTCGTTTCTGATGTGGAAGATCAGACTAAGCTGCAACCACAGAGCATACGCGAGATACGACTTCCTTTAAACCCGGAGCTCTGATACCAGTTTGTTGGGATATAACAAAACGAGTTAAGTACTTCAAACAAATCGATATTTGATTTTGGTGACACGAGCAGAATAAAATTACCGAAATAAACGGTAAACGAAAATGTAAAATCGGAACACAATATTTAACGTGGTTCGGTCACGGGATCACGACCTACGTCCACCGGCGAACGAGAGAGAGGGTTTTATTAACACCAAGAAAACACTACAATCATACAAGGCTAAACTGCACTTGTAGTCTGACCACTCACAAGAAAATATCACTCGCACTTTTGGCTGCCAAACTGGACTCTGCACAAAAGGCTATCTCTAATATATTTATCTATGTATTGTGTTTGTGTGTTTTGTATTGTGTTGTTGTGAAATTTCCTCAACTAAAACGTCCTATATATACACATTTGAAATGTATATAATATAGTAAATTTACACCTCAAGTTTGAAAAAAAAAATCTTCCTCCCTTTGTTGAATAAAAACTTCTTCCTCCCATTGATGACTAAAAACAAGCCTCCATTTTCCAACAATTGTTTTTTCCAAGAACTACGCGTCTTCATCTTGGTGCTTGAATGAGCTTCTAAAGATAATGGAGTGTCACAAGACAACCGAAAATGCTATTTACACCGTCTTCTATGATGTGGAACCCACTGAAGTCCGCAATCAGACTGGAGCAGTTGGAGAAGCCTTTGCCAGACACGAAAAGGAAGAGGCTGCTGAGGAATGGAGAAAGGCTTTGAAAGAAGCAGCTGATGTGGCCGGGTGGGAGTTGACGAACACTGCTGATGGGTAATTCCTTTATCATATCTCTACAATGTTCTTTCTTTTTGTTTCTTTCTAAAGATTAAACGTAAAATATGATAATGCATGATGTTATTGCCTCATATAGGTTTGTATGTTATAGATCTGAAAGTAAATGTTTATGTGGGATTCTGAGTAACTTAACCAAATCTTCTGTAATATCCAGGCATGAAGCTAAATTCATCCAACTAATTGTTGAAAAGCTTTCACTAGAGTTACGTGACATCAATGTCCTCATTGATGAAAATTTAGTAGGCATGGACACCCGGATCAAAGATATTCTATCATCTTTAGAAAGTGCTTCTGAGGATCTTCGAATGATCGGGATCTGGGGGATGGGAGGTGGTGGGAAGACAACTTTAGCTAGAGCCGTTTTTGATCAAATATCCTTTCAATTTGAAGGGAAAAGTTTTGCTGATAATGTAAGGGAAGTTTCAAACTCACCTCTGTCTGGTTTAAAGTCATTACAAGCACAAAACCTTTCAGATGTCTTAGATAATCAGAACATCGTCGTAGGTAGTGTTTCTAGGGGAAAAGCATGATGTGTAGGATGATGCGTTGTAGAAAGGTTCTTCTTGTTCCTGATGATGTGGATCATGGAGACCAGCTACAGGCGTTAGCCGGTGACCCTAGTTGGTTTAAGGCCTGAAGTATAATTATCATTACAACAAGGGATGAGCAAGTGCTAATTGCACACAAAGTGAAGTTGATTCATAGTATCAATCTGTTATCAGACAAGGACGCAATGTGGCTCTTCAGTAGGTATGCATTTGGGAGACAGATTCCACTTCAAGGTTACGAAGAGCTATGAAGGCAAGTTATACGTTATGTTGCTGGTCTTCCCTTGACAATCAAAGTTTTGGGTTCATTTCTCTGTGGTAAACGTAAGCGTGAATGGGTGGATGCTCTAGCCAGACTAAAAACAATCCTGTTAGAGGAAACTCAGAAAAAGGTGGAATTAAGCTATATTAGTCTAGATGACGAATACAAGGAAATCTTCCTAGATGTTGCAACCATGTTTAAAGGTTTGAGGAAAGTCACAACAATCGAAGCACTCGAAAGCCGTAGATTTCATGCTATAATTGGTTTAAGGGTTCTTCAGCAAAAAGTGCTCTTAACTTTTTATCATAAGAACGGTATTGAGTGTGTGGGCATGCATGACCATTTAGAAGAAATGGGCAGGAATATTGTTCGTCGTTCACACCCCGATTCTCCCGAAAAACGTAGCCGATTGTGGAATTGTAAGGAAACTAAATATATATTGGCCGGTAACTTGGTAAGTACAAATTTATTTGTGAGTTGAAAAAATAACACATTTACATTTGTTACAACATAAGTTTGATGGTGATTGCTTTTCGGGTTACAGGGCACTGAAGCAACAAAATGCATTTGGTTCTCTATAGAGAGACTCGATCTGAAAGTTTTTCCTGAATGGTCTTCGAAAGATGAAGGAACTTTCGTATCTTCGTGTGGCTACGAGAACTAAGGACCCGCATCCGGTTAAGAATATATTCATCCCAACCTCTCAAACTTTACAATTTATTTGTTGTAATTGGAAATTTAATGAAGTCAGCCCATACTTTCCAGAGTCTTTACAATATCTAAGGTGGGACGGTTACCCTTTTAGGTATTTACCAAAAACATTTCAGGCAAATAATCTTGTTGGACTTCGGATGATTTCCAACAATATCGTTCAACTTTGGGAAGGGAGAAGTAGAAAGGTAAAAATGTGGTTGATTAATTGTTTTGCATGATTCATTATAATGCTATGGTACTATACATCCATGGCTTTGTTATTATAACAATATTCATTTTTTTATTTTGCTTATGTTAGGTTCTTTACAAGCTCCGATTCCTTACCCTCATTGGTCGAAATTTGATGGCTTTTGACCTTAAACTGACTCCAAATCTTGAGAAATTGGAGCTAGTATGATTTGGTGAATTGGTAGAATTTTGCATGCCTGTTAAATGTCTAAAACTTAGATACCTCAAACTTAGAAGAGTAAAGTTGGGAACGTTTGACATTGGGCTGACTCCAAATCTTGAGGTGTTGTCCCTTGAAGATACTGATTTGGTTGAACTTCACATCCCCCTTAGATGTCTAAATCTCAGAAACCTCCATATTGTCCACTGTTCAGAGTTGAGGACCCTTGACATTGGGCCGACTCGGAATCTCGAGTATTTAGATGTCAAACACTGTGATAATTTGGAAGAACTTCATATGCCTGATGAATGTGTAAACCTCAAATACCTATTTCTTCGCAATTTAAAGCTGAGGACCCTTAACCTTGCACCGTGTCCAAATCTTGAGAGGTTGGATCTTCGTGGATGCAAGGATTTGGAAGAATTTCACTTTGCCAAATGTCCAATACTCACAAGCATCCAAATTAGTGATTCGAAGTTGAGAACCCTTGACCTCAGGTTGGTTCCCAATCTCAGTAAGTTTGTTTCTCAATGCAAAGGTTTGGTAGAACTTCACTTGCCCAGTAAATGTCTAAATCTCAAAACACTTGATGTCCGTAATTCAAAGTTGAGGACTCTTAACATTGGGCTGGCTCCAATCCTAACGTCTTTAGACTTTGAAAATTGTTGTGATTTGGAAGAACTCCACCTGGTCAATCAATGTCAAAAGCTTCTACTTCTAGACTGTAGTTGTTCAAAGTTGAGAACTCTTGACCTTGGGCTGACTCCAAATCTTAGGAAGTTGTACCTTAAAGGTAGTGATTTGGTAGAACTTCACGCTCCCATCGGATGTTTGAAAAATATTGTCCACTTAGACTTGAGCGGTTGTTTGGGATTCTCATTGTTTACCTTTTCTTTTCCCAAAAATGATGATACTTCTTGTATGGAAGAATCACCTGAGGTTGGTTCTATAGCCAAGTTACATATCACCCTAAAAAGTTTCCCCTTTCACCCCGACAATAATTTTCTAGAGCTTGAGTTTACATGTTTTCAGAAAGAAGATGTACCCTCATTGACTAGAAGTATTGAGAAGCTTATTTCTGGAGGTCCATGTGTTTGCACAAAATTTGAGAGTTTTTCAAGAAGCATTCGTGGGTTACAACGTTAAAGAAAGCTTATGTCCAAGGCAGTATTCCAGAGGCACCTGAGAGGGCATAAGTTTATAGTCTACATTTTCCAGATAGAATTTGCATGTTGAAGCATCTGAAATCTCTCAAACTCAAGTCTTGTTGGCTTTTTTGAAAAGTTACCAAGGATGTTGGCTGATTAGAGATGTTTAGAGATTTTTGAAGCAGCTAGAATTTGTTCCGCATATACTTTTTATGTTGGAACATGTCGAGAGGTCTTTAGTTTACATTCACATCAAGCACCCATTACTGGAACTATTCTACAAGGTACTTTCTCAGTTTTCAATTAATCATTTTACATTCATTCAAAAATTGAAATTGATATGACAATATTAAAATTTCCGGTCAAAAACCAAGAATTATATATATATAAAAAATACAAGTATACTATACATACAGGAAGGTTCATGTTATAGTTTTAAGCTTGGTTCCGTAGAGCAGCTTATTCTTGGTTTGTGTTAAATTTGGATCCTTGATTTGTGTTAAATTTGTAAATGTTTAGTTTTATAAAAATAAACTTTAGAAAGACTATTTAGAAAGTACATTGCTATAAATTCAAAGGCTTATAAAGAACTATGCTAAAACAGAGTTTTTGCCTCTGTTATGAATTTTCTGGAAAAACAATTCTTTTAAGAATTTTACTTTGTAAACATTTAGTTTTATAGCAATGAACTTTAGAAAAAAGAATGTACATTGCTTTAAAACCAAAGGTTCATAAAGTATAATGCTAAAGTAGAATTTTCCTGAAATAAAAAATTCTTTCAAACATTGTACTTTGTAAACCTTTAGTTCTATAGCAACGAACTTCAGAAAAAGAGTATTTAAAAAGTACATTGCTATAAAACCTTATAAAGTATAAAGCTAAAATAGAGTTTTTTGCTACTGTTATGAATTTTGTGGAAAAAAAATCTTCTAAGCATTGTACTTTGTAAACCTTTAGTTTTATAGCAATGAACTATAGCAAAAGACTATTTAGAAACTACATTGCTCTAAAACCAAAGATTTATAAAGTACAATGCTAAAATACAGTTTTTTGCCACAGTTATGAATTTTCTGGAAAAAAAAAATCTTTTAAGCATTGTACATTCTGTAACCGGTTTTAGGAAATTTGCTTTTAGTGCTTGTTTTTCAAACACTAAACGGTTTAAATTGTTTATATTTACGCCCCAGTTTGAAATTTTAAATTAACTTTACATAGAAAATGAGCGGTTTTTTTTGTAAAAATTGGCTTGAATATAAAGAGATCTAAATGTGCGAAATTTTGAAGATTTTTGCATACGTTATGTCTAAAACAGGAGAAATAATAAACCGAATGCCTTAGCACATTAAATACGTTTAAATTATAAAAGAATGGTTCTGCTACTAATTTATTTTGAATTGATCGTGCAGATGTGATGGCAAATGAAAGAAAAATGCACATCTTGACCACATCGTACCGTTTTCAGCATATATCACTCATCAGAACTCCGATTGAACTATTCAAGATGTTTCGGAAAGAGAACAGAATTACGTACAACTTTCGTGTTTGGAGTTTATCAATAATTGGTTGTTATCAGGTTCAGATTTAGCATGGATGTTCGGGTTAGAATAGCTAAAAAGAAAACAAGTGAAATGAAAATTGTTTTGGGGACTAATATCGTACAATGGGAAAGTCGAGGGTTGCAATTGTGTAATTAGAGTCTAAATTTCCAGATTGTTACCTAGTCATTGAGGATAATATCATGAAACAACATTTTCCTACCCCTATGCTAATTACCTTCAAACTAAAAACCCATCGACCACCATATCAATGGAAATTATTATGGCCACAACCCCTGAATAAGAAAAAATTGAATAAGAAACTGTTTCAATAATGATAGACATGAACTCATAAATACTGAAAACATGTAAACGATTCAACAAATCAACACAAAGGCATAACTATAAACAGTTGGCATGGTTGGGCTTGAAAAATTCAAAACCTCAGGGGCAATTCATGTTTATATCAAACTTGCTTAAAACTTAATAGGTCACCAATTTTCAAGATCGACACTACATTAAACAGCAAAAGAACGAACTCAAAGAGATAGATAGAAGGTAGCAACCCAGCGATTACGGAACACAAAGACAGGGCTGATTGCTGATAGTGGCGAAGCATCATCGACGGAGGGAGGGCTGATTGCTGATGATGACGGCGTCGACGCTAGAGCAGGCGACAATAAACGTTGGAACAGCGATGGCAGCCCTTAGACCGCGTCGAGGAAGGAGGCGGGGGGAGAAGCCTTGAAGCTCTGTGCGTATGAGAGATGTGAAGAGAATGAGAAAGGGCGCTGTTAATGAAAGAGGCAATTTAGGGTTAATTGTTATTCAGATACATCCTCCAAACTGAATCGGTTAGACATTTCCCAAAGCATTCAAACATGAAAATATTAAGATCCAAATTGTCTTTCGCGATTCAGACATTGCCTCTTAATTAATTGAACCATTTAGTGGCTACTAAAAGGGACATAGTTATATTTGGTTTTAGAAATAATGGTAAGTTTATTGTTTATTGTTTTCATTTATTATTTAATGGAGTAATTTATTTTTATTTAGGAAGGCAAATGACATAAAAGCCCTTACGTTTGCAAGAAATGTGCGGATTTACCCTTTTGAGTTTTTTAGGTTCATTAAAGCCGGAAGTTTGCGCAAGTTTTTGATTTTTGCGCTTTTACCAAGTTACCCGGTCACCTTCAGGTTAACCATCCTACGTGGCGCGCCATGTAGGCGTTGACTAGGCATATTTGGCTGACGTGGATGGCCACGTCAGCAAGATACTTCACTTTAAAAAAATCCTTTTAAGCGCAACAAATGGGCGGTTGCCGGATTCAAACTCGAGTCCACACCTACACAAAGTGCACGGCTCACCACTAGGCTAGGAGAATGTTGATGGTTAACTTCCTCCAATTTAAAATATAATGTCTATAAAATTGCAGTTTTTTAATTATATTATTATTATTATTATTATTATTATTATTATTAGGAATGTATACGTAGATTTTTAAATATGTTTTTTAATGTATAAAAATAGTTTTATATATTTAAACATATTTATGTATAAATATGTTTTAATACAAAATATGTTTTTAATGTATAATTACATTTTGAAATATATCTAAATATGTTTTTAGTATTATTTAGGTATTGAATACGTATTTTTCGTATTATTCATTTATTAAATAAATATTTTTATTTATTTTATGTATAATTGTATTCTATATGTAAAAGTGCAGACTAAATACGTATTTGATAACATATTTATACATCAAAAAATATTTAGATATATTTAAAAATGTATTTATACATTAAAAACGTATTTTGTATTAAAACGTATTTATACATTAATATGTTTTAAATATAAAAATACGCTTTTAAATGTATACTTTTGTTTTCAAATGTATAAATACCATAAAAATATATTTATACATTAAAAATCTATGTACAGATTCCTAATAATAATAATAATAATAATAATAATAATAATAATAATAATAATAATAATAATAATAATAATAACAACAACAATAACGTATAAATATCGTAAAAATATATTTAAACATTAAAAAACATATTTAAAAATATGTATATACATTCCTAATAATAATAATAATAATAATAATAATAATAATAATAATAATAATAATAATAATACGTATTTAGGGCATTTATACGTTTAAAAACATATTTATATATTTAAGTACGTATTTATACATTCGAAAACAAAGGTATACATTTAAAAGTATATTTGTATATGTAAAACATATTAATATATAAATACGTTTTAATACAAAATACGTTTTTAATGAATACATTTTTATACATAAAATAAATAAAAAGATTTATTTAATAAATGAATAATAAGAAAAATATGTATTCAATACCTAAATAATACGAAAATTACTTATTATGTATCGAATAAGTATGTTTCGTAATTTTCATATTATTTATATATTGAGTACGTACTTTTCGTATTATTAAATAAGTATTTTTCGTATTATTTAGCTATTATAATAATAATAATAATAATAGTGTTTAAAGCACTCAAATATGTTAGCCATTATATATCAGCTTTCAGGAAGATAAACAACAAGATTCTCTTAGCTTAGTTTTTTTTTTTTTTTTTTTTGGAAACGGCAAACGATATATAAGCGGAAGCCTCACCCGAATATTTCACAGGTGACCCCGAGTTCGAGCTCCGCAAAGCGGGCAAACCCAGCCCCCAATGGGATTTCCAGGGAAAAATCCTCACATGTGCCCATTTGAGGTGTGAGACAATTACGCTTTCGCAACGCTCCCAATGGGAGTCGAACTCACAACCTGCAGCTCACATGGGTAAAAACCCGGTGCATCACTACCAGCTAAGCTGGAGATCACTTGCTCTCTTAGCTTAGTGGTATGCCGCTAGCTTTGTGAGTGAAGGGTATCGGGTTCAAACTGAGGTATGGCGCTTTTGCTTACCCAACAAAGATTTTTTTTTTTAAGTAGAGAAACTCGCTGACCTGGTCATCCACGTCAGCCAAAAATGCCTAGTCAGCGCCTATTTGGCGCGCCATGTAGGTGGTGATGTAACGTCCCAAATTCCGTAATAAATTTTTCATTTTTAAAACGATTGAAGTACTTAAAAAGGATTGTCAACCTAAAACCATTCAAATTAAAACTTAGTGTTTAAGCATATAAAACGTATTTATTAAAACATTTGCAAACATCACCCAGCGGAAGACTTTAATCATTGAAATCCTCAAATGCGGTACAGTCGCGTCGTGCTCCAAGCTCAAGCAAGTAATTACCTGAAAAACATTTAGGGTAAAAGGGTAAGCACGAAGCTTAGTGAGTTCGGCAAACATCGTCATCGACTTTCGCCGGTAGACATCGTCATCGGCTTGCTCCGGCAAACATCGTCATCGGCTTGCGCCGTCAAACATCGTCATCGGCTTTCGCCAGCAAGCATCGTCATCGGCTCTCAAGCTGGCACTGTACCGCCCACAGTCCGACAGCCTTCGACTTTCGTCGGCAAACACGTAAAGCACAAATAATCACATTATTCCACAAAGTAATACAGACTCTCTACGCATGTAACATCACCCATAGTATTGTGAGAAGACTCACCTGATTCGCGACCTCAAGCTAGACAGCACTCCCCGCAAGTGCCCGCAAATCCCGACAGTACGCATTTCCTAATAAGGATAAACCCCACTTAGAACTTTCTAAATCCCGAACGTAATAATCCTATAAGTTCATTACCCAAAACCTTCAAGTTTGACCAAAAGTCAAACTGGTCAAAAGTCAACGGTCAACAAAAGTCAACATCTGGTCAAACAGAGAGATAGCGCCGCTATCGATAGCGCCCCTATCTACTGAGATAGCGCCGCTATCTCCTCTGTTCAGCCATTTCCTTCATTAAGTGCTTAATCCATCTAGACAGAAGCTCCAACTTTCAAGAGTTGTCCAAAACAGTTCCTTAACTCATGAAAACGTAATTTCAACCACCAATCCTAGCCAAACAAGCTCATGGTGACAAATCTAACTCCAAAAATGAATATTAACAACTCAAAACTTCATTCACAACCAAACTAAGACTAGGCTTGGGTTTTTCTCAAGGATTCAGAGGCGTAAAGGAGAAGAACTCATCCTTAGCCTATAAATACCACCCTCATCCAAGATATGGAGCCATCATTGTCTTGAAAAGCTTAGAAATGGCTTCATAACTCCATTAACAACAAGAACTAAGGAAAACAAGCTTCTAAACACTTACAATGGTCCAGGAAAATCTAGAACTTGACTCCTTCTAGGCACCACCTCTCTTGAGGACCTTGTTACCTTCTTCTTCTACCCAAAAACCTTCACAAACCCATAAATGAAGCTCAAAACACCATGGAAGCTTTAGAGAGGGTTTAGGGATGTTCTCTGAAGTTCTAAAGGCAAAATGACGAAGTGGGAGGTGTTAGATGGCTTAAAAATGACCCAGATCACGAAAATTTGGACTTATTCTCGATCAGGCAAAGATAGCGCCGCTATCTCCAAAGATAGTGTCGTTATCTCTGATAGAGCTGCTATCTCCAAAGATAGCGCCGCTATCTCTGATTTTCTGCAAAAGCCACCCACTGGTCGCGACTGATACGGGATTTGGTCGAGATAGCGCTTCTATCTCTAAAGATAGTGCCACTATCTTTAATTTTCACCATTTTCTCTATTTTGTCCTTATTAAATGCCACCCTCTCGATACTTGGTTCCGGGCTTTACACATTGACTCACTAAGACTCGAAACTTGACCTTTCATGATTAGGGTCTTACAAATACCGATGAAATCTTCCTGCTTCACGAACTATTTCTAAATTGCTGCAGACCCTCGGTCACTTCTGCAGTCCACGCATTCGAAGGTCATCCCTATGCGACCATACAGACTCGACCCGACCCTCAAACCACCAGACATTGAACCCCCAACAACCCTTGATAATGATGACGAAGCACCCACAAGCTCGCTTCTAATGCGTACGGGAATGCGATACCTGGTCAAAATTCCGTACTGCGCTTAACCTGAGCTGACTTTCACTGCCTCCACGCCTATGCCGCAAACAGCCCCCGCCGATCCCTCTTTGTCCGGTACCAACAACAAAGCCTACACGAGACGGTCAAGAGAACCTGAGATCCCCACCAAACGCCCGCAGCCCAACGAGACGCTCTAATACAATTTTCATCCTTTGCTCCAATAGTTCTCCCCAACTTAGGGTTCAAACCCCCTACTGGCTGTCCCAACAGCCACTGCTGTTCCACTGACAGTCTACCTTCTACTTATTGACAATACCACAGACTACCACTTGATTTCATTCGCGCGCTCGAGATAGATCTTGACGATTTTTTCCGAATGCTCAGATCCAATACACAGGCAGTTAAACATGAAAACGATAAAAGCATGATTGCGAAAACGTACCGACGAGGTTCCACCTCTACATTCAGCTGCTAAGCCCTATCTTCCAACTCCGGGTCCTCCATTTTCACCTGACAGACACCCTTACACTTCGGAACAACGAAACCCGGACAACTTGCTCTAACATGGCCAAACCGATTGCACGAAACACAAAAATTCACCTCCAACTTACCGTCCCGACGGTAAGGATCCTCCACTCTATCTGAAACTGCAGCTCGAAACTTTTTCTGTGACGACTGTCCCGATTCCTGGTTCTGCCTCTTCTGCCCCAACTGAGCATCGAACCCGATCTCCCTCGATCCCGCAGCAGACTCCATCTCAACAAAAGTCTGTCGTCTAGCAGCGGTCACAAACCCGCGGATCTCTTTTCTCATCATAGCCTGGCACCGTGCCATCATCGCCTCCTCCTTCGCGGCAACTGTTCCTTGAACATGGCTAACATCTCCGACTTAACTGATTCAATCACTGGAGGAAGCATCTCGAACACAGCCCTAGTCACCTCCGCAGTGACCAAATCCCGAACATCCTCATTACTCATCTCAGGCCCAACCCGCCCTCGTGAACTCGACCCAAGTCCCGAATCATTCCTCATGGATCATCCTTCCTCATTCCGAAATCCGACGAGTAACGAGTTACAACACTCGTCTAGCGTATAACACACACGATTCACTCGTCTACAGACTCCTTAGGTCCCTCGGGTCTCTCATCGTCCCAGGTACGAATCCTGTGCTTCCAATAGTACAGGCCCTTGTACTATCTTCCACACCTATTCGTACTTGTTTCGAAGATTATCCCGGTTCTCTAAGTCGCCCCACTCCCTTCTAAAGGGCATTCAGACATCATCCAACCATCCTGCACCGAAGTGCCTAACACTCTTCCTAGTCTACCTAGGAATTCCACATCTCACCTGCACCACGAGAACTTCCGCTCATACCGTTAGGTCGTTTCATGAAAGCGTAATTGTATGCAACAAGAACAGATGGACTGTCGAATAAATGTCCCTGCCTCAAAGTCACAACCAAACAAGGAACAGCGAGTAAGGCCGGTTCAAGAATTCTAGGGCTATCCGATCCGATTACATACAATCCTAAAGCATTCCCGCATCTTCCTAACAGTATAAGCATAGGTCCAAGAAGGTACACAAATTCAACACATAGTATATAGCAAGCAACACACTAGGCAAAAGGCATCCCTATGATCCAGGCCAATTCTATCATGCAATTTCCTGAGCGGATCCTTAGCCTATTTCTAACATATATCATTACATCAGTACATAATATCGTGGGTATTTTGGGATATAACACTTACTTGAGCTCCGGCCGACTGTACGCAACGCATCTCATTCTTTCCAAAACCCATTTATCCATAACAATTATAAGTCAGATGTGCGTACTATGTTTCAGACTCCCCAGCAACAATCAAACAAGAACATGTAGTGAATCTTCCACATGTTACACAACCCAACTATTTAGGAATTTTACTAAAAAAACAAATTTTCATTCTAAAATCATTTAGAAAATCCTCAAATCCTCGGTTCAAGTTTGGAATCCCATTCATGTTCATCAAATTCCTTGGAATCACATTCCTGTTCATCCAAATCCCTCGAACCAAGGCTCTGATACAAACTTGTAACGTCCCAAATTCCGTAATAAAATTTTCATTTCTAAAACGATTGAAGTACTTAAAAAGGATTGTCAACCTAAAACCATTCAAATTAAAACTTAATGTTTAAGCATATAAAACATATTTATTAAAACATTTGTAAACATCACCCAGCGGAAGACTTTAATCATTGAAATCCTCAGATGCGGTACAGTCACGCCGTGCTCCAAGCTCAAGCAAGTAATTACCTGAAAAACATTTAGGGTAAAAGGGTAAGCACGAAGCTTAGTGAGTTCCCAAAAAATACCACACGATCCATCACATAAACATCGTCATCGACTCTTGGGCTTGCCCCAATCCGTCGGAAATCATCGTCATCGGCTTTCGTCGGCAAACATCGTCATCGGCTTTCGCCGGCAAACATCGTCATCGGCTTTCGTCGGTAAACATCGTCATCGGCTTGCGCCGGCAAACATCGTCATCGGCTTTCGCCAGCAAGCATCGTCATCGGCTCTCAAGCCGGCACTGTACAGCCCACAGTCCGACAGCCTTCGACTTTCGTCGGCAAACACGTAAAGCACAAATAATCACATTATTACACAAAGTAATACAGACTGTCTACGCATGTAACATCACCCATAGTATAGTGAGAAGACTCACCTGATTCGCGACCTCAAGCTAGACAGCACTCCCCGCGAGTGCCCGCAGATCCCGACAGTACGCACTTCCTAATAAGGATAAACCCCACTTAGAACTTTCTAAATCCCGAACGGAATAATCCTATAAGTTCATTACCCAAAACCTTCAAGTATTACCAAAAGTCAAACTGGTCAAAAGTCAATGGTCAACAAAAGTCAACATCTGGTCAAACAGAGAGATAGCGCCCCTATCTACTGAGATAGCGCCGCTATCTCCTCTGTTCAGCCATTTCCTTCATTAAGTGCTTAATCCATCTAGACAGAAGCTCCAACTTTCAGGAGTTGTCCAAAACAGTTCCTTAACTCATGAAAACGTAATTTCAACCACCAATCCTAGCCAAACAAGCTCATGGTGACAAATCTAACTCCAAAAATGAATATTAACAACTCAAAACTTCATTCACAACCAAACTAAGACTAGGCTTGGGTTTTTCTCAAGGATTCAGAGGCGTAAAGGAGAAGAACTCATCCTTAGCCTCTAAATACCACCCTCATCCAAGATATGGAGCCATCATTGTCTTGAAAAGCTTAAAAATAGCTTCATAACTCCATTAACAACAAGAACTAAGGAAAACAAGCTTCTAAACACTTACAATGGTCCAGGAAAATCTAGAACTTGACTCCTTCCAGGCACCACCTCTCTTGAGCACCTTGCTACCTTCTTCTTCTTCCCAAAAACCTTCACAAACCCATAAATGAAGCTCAAAACACCATGGAAGATTTAGCGAGGGTTTAGGGATGTTCTCTGAAGTTCTAGAGGCAAAATGACGAAGTGGGAGGTGTTAGATGGCTTAAAATGACCCAGATCACGAAAATTTAGACTTATTCCCGATCAGGCAAAGATAGCGCCGCTATCTCCAAAGATAGCGTCGTTATCTCTGATAGAGCCGCTATCTCCAAAGATAGCGCCACTATCTCTGATTTTCTGCAAAAGTCACCCACTGCTCGCGACTGATACGAGATTTGGTCGAGATAGCGCCTCTATCTCTAAAGATAGCGCCGCTATCTTTAATTTTCACCATTTTCTCTATTTTGTCCTTATTAAATGCCACCCTCTCGATACTCGGTTCCGGGCTTTACACATTGACTCTTTAAGACTCGAAACTTGACCTTTCAGGATTAGGGTCTTACAGGTGACCTGCTGGTAACCGGGTAACCTGGTAAAAAGGCAAACATGAAAAAACTTATGCAAACCTCTGGCTTTAATGAACCCAAAAAACCCAAAAGGGCAAATCCGCACATTTCTTGCAAACTTAAGGGCTTTTATGTCATTTGCCCTTATTTGGAATTTAGTTGGTAAAAGGTAATATGGTAATTTTCGCGTGTTATTTTATTTAAATTAAATTTGGTGGAAAAAGAATAATATATTTAAGTATATGTATAATTTCTAAATATATTAAATTCGAATGGGTAATTTTGACGAAAGACAGACACTTTGATCAATGTTAGTTAGAAGTAATTTTGCTTGATTCAAAATGTATGTTTACGTGCAATATTGAGATAAGTTAACATAAACGTGTGTTAATGCATTTTTGACAAAACATTGAATTTAACGCTTTTTAATCTCATAAATTACATAGAGATATGAGGGGTGGGGGGAGTAGATCTCCCTCAACTCTTCCAACCCTCTTGTCATATCAACTCTTCCAACCCTTTTGCCATATCAGTTTTTCTTTCTCCTCTCACTTTCATCTTTCACCATCTTTCAACCATGGAAACAAATATTTCTCAGCTCTCAATGCCACGTCAGATAATCTATATCAAAATTAATAAATAAATCATAAAATAAAAATTGCATTTAATTTAGGCAAAATGATACTGTTCCCATACGAACTCTTAGCTTTTGTTTTAAAAGGTCCATAATGTAATTTTTTGCTTTCTAATGACATAAAGTCTAACTTTCTGGTTTTAAAAGGTCATTAAAAAGAAAGTGAATGGGTAACCTGGTTACCCCTTATCTTTTCCCGACTTTTCTGCTTTCTCTTGTGGTTCTTCCTCAATGCTCCTCTCTTCCCGACTTTCCTTTTCTCTTGCGGTTATGCAAAAATCGGAACAAAATATTGTTATGCGACTTGAACAAAAATTAGAAAAGGTAATCGGTCCTTAAGTGTGATTTAGGGTTGCAAAACCGAAGGATACGAGACCCACAGGAGGTAAATTCTAGGGTTCAAGGTAGACTACCGAATAAATTATTGATGGAAATGTCTAATTTTTCAAGTGATCCGAACTTTCCAATGTTAATCGGAAAATTCATGGAGATTTTGTCACTCGAAAGATTAAGAGTTTTAATTGAACCCAAACTCCAAATATCATCAGGTAAGTAAATCAGTAATTTGATTATTGCTTAGATCTAAAGATTGAAGCTTTGTGAGTTTGCCGATTGTGTTATCGGGCATATGTTGTTCTTGTTGTTAACCAAGGTTTGAATTGAAGAATAGAGTTAGAGCAACAATTGAACCAAAGACAACAAACCCCATGTTTAAGGCTGGAGGGAGTGGTTAGCATGTTCAGCACATGCTAAACTATGCCACGTCAGCATTCAGCAAGTTTAGCACATGCTGACCAAAAATGGTGGTAGTAGTTAGCACATGCTGAACTTCATGCTAAACTATTTTATCAAATCTATTTTTTAAATTATTTATATTATTAAAACCAAATATAAAATAAAAAAGTACCATCTCATTAAAATTAAAATGCATTACATTAAAATTAAAAACATAAATTAAAAACATAAATTAAAACTTAAAACAAACAAATTTAAACTACAAACTACTAATCGAAGTGATATCCCAATTGCCTCGCTGCATCCTTCTTCATTTCCATCGCGATTTGGTACTCGAACCCCGTCTTCCCCGATATGTCTTCTTGTAGGATTTTCTGTAGCTGCATAGTATGTTTAAGCTTCAAGTTAGATTGCTTGATCAATTGAGCTTCTTTGATATGTCTTCTTGTAGGATTTTTCGTCTACACCAACTATTCCACACCTTCACTTTGAAGGCTTTTGTAGTTTGGTTGATTCATGTCTCGGCTTCTTGTGAACAATCCACCCAAGCTTCACCCAAAGCTCGGACCTCATCATCATGCCAACTGATCCTAGCGGCTTTGCCTTTGTTAGTTGGCCCGGTGTCTTCTTCTTCTTCTTCTTCTTGTTCTTCAACTTGTTCGGGTTCTTCTTCTTCATCATCTGAGTTGTCTTGTTCTAGGCGGCGGGGTGCATTTCTTAAAAATTGGGAGTTGGGAGTGAATTGGGAAAGTGATTCTAGCGGTGGAGACATTTGTTGTGAAAACATTTGTGGTGGTGTTGGTTGTGTTGGAGATAGTTGTGGTGAACAAGCTTGTTGTAACCAATTGTTGACATATTGGTGTTGCATACCCCAATATTGACCATATGCCATCGAAGGGTCACCCGGTTGAGGTACATAACATCCAGCCGGAGGGGTTGCAATTGAAGTAGTGGCGGATTTCTTTTTGCTAGCTTTGGATGCTTTGGATGATTTGGATGATTTGGTGTTTTTGTTTTGGCTTGAAGACATGTTGAATGAATTTTGAGAGTGATTTTGGAAGAAGAGAGGGGATGATTGTGTGAATAAAAGAGTAGAAGGGTTGTGTTTATATAGGGGAAGATGTAACGGCTAGTTTTTTTTTTTTTAACGGCTAGTTTTTTTTATAAAAATTTTTGAATTTTATAAAGGTTTTTGTAAAGGTTTTAAAAGATTTTGGTTTGGAAAATGGAAAATGGAAAACTAGTCGTTGGCGAGTTCGTCGATTTGTTGGCGAGGGAGGTGTTCAGCGAGAGCGAAGGCGAGGGCGAGGGTGGCGGTGTGGTTCAGCATGTTTGGCGAGTGGGTTGGCGAGGGGTTTGGCGAAGCCACTCCCCTAGCCTAAAGTTATATGAAAACGGCAGATAAAGGGTTTCAAGATTCTTATCAACGATTTTAGTTTAACCCGAACACCACTAACCACTGCAGCCCGCCACCCACCACCCGTCATCGATCTACTGCCCTAATTGATTGTGGAGTGTTTTGAAGAAAATGAAAAGAGGGATGACTTTATAGCTTAAAGTTTATGTAAAAGTTTGGGTCCCACATATTTTATGTAAAGTTTAAATACATGATACCAACTAAAACAGGTCTAGGTCCTTAATAAGCAGGTTAAAATAGACTTTATGCCCTTAGAAAGCAAAGAAATAATGTTAGGGACCTTTTAAACCAAAATATCGAGAGGAAAGTCGTTTATAAGTCTTTAGCCAATAATATCGAGAGGAAAGCCGTTTATAAGTCTCACTACTAGAAAAAGGTCTTCAATAACAGACAAACAATGACAGACAAAATGTCTGTCATCTTTCATAATATACGACATACATCATTGTCTATTATAAAATGTAAAAGTTTATGTCCTTCATGAATTAATGTCAGATCAACATCCATTTGAATTCTTAAACTGATATGACAATATTAAAATTTCCAGGAAAAAATCATGAATTATATTTATAAAAAATACAAGTATACTATACATACAGAAGTGTTCGTGTTATGGTTTGAAGCTTGGTTTCATAGAGTAGCTTTTTCTTTGGTTTGTGTGAAATTTGGAGCCTTATTTGAGTTCAAAACTAGATCCAAGCAGCCAAGTAAGAATCACTTGTCAAAATTCCAATAACATGTGCGTATTTCGTGCCAATTGAATATGTAAAAATTGTATTCCTTTTCTTTTTTTCCAATTATTTCATTTGAAATTCTATTTTTGTTACTATGTGTCTTTACATTTGAACCATTTCTTATACGTAGGAGTTCCAAGAAGCAATGAGTACACAAGGTGATTTACTTGACTACGTTTTGAAAACTAAAGTATTTAATCAATTTAATGGTTAAAGGAAAAAATTCATGCTACATTATTTTTATGAAAGTGGATAGTAAATCTAAGTAAATTATAACTGAATTGTTTTTATGAAAGTTGTTATAACTGAATTGTTTTTTTAGAAAATGATAAATTAGGCTAAATATTTAATCAATTTTCCAAATTTTGGCCAAAAAATAGGAGGCTGACCAAAATGTCCATGATTCTCGTAGATGGGTACCTGCAAAAATCTAGCAAACCGAAAAAACCTGAAAAAGGCATCGTTTTATTAAGAGTTTCAAAGATGGCCATCTATGAAAAACTAAGGTATCTGCGAAAAAGTGAGCCTCAAAACTAGATTTGAAAAAAAATCTAAATAATAATAATAATAAAAGAAAATTCATAGATGACCACATGCAAAAATCTAGATTTTAGCAGGCGGCCTGCTATAGTATAAATCATGGATTTTAGCAAGTGATTACATACGAAGATCTAAGATTTAAGTGAAAATCTTAGATTTTAGCAACCCATAAATTTTTCACATACGTCAAGGATTTTTGCAGGCCTCCACCTAAGATATTTTGATTACTCCCCTATTTTTTTTATTAAAACTTGAAAATTATAATAAATAATTTGTAATACAATTAAACTTTTATTATGATATGTCATTTTCTATAGATTTTTTACTATATTCAGCTTTTTAAATTATAACGTCCGTCTAAAATATAAATAAATTTTGATCTCAATAAGCCTGAACTAGCCCGTTACAGATCCCTCATTCGTAAATCGTAACCCCAAAATACTCCCCTTTCTTCAAACACAAACAAACCCTAAAACTTAACCCAAAAGGCCCAATCCAATCCCCTGGCCCCATCCCATACCCGATTAAAACCAAAATTAGACCCAACACAAAGACCACACCTGCCACAGACCCAACAAAAACAACCACGATGACTTTTTACTTTTTAGGATGAAGATCTTTTAGAAGCAACGTTCACAACTAGCATTTGTCTTCCTAGAGGTTCAAGAGATCTCCAACCTAAATTAAACATCGATTATTGAGCAAAGAGTAAGCATTGTAGAGCAAGAACGCTTCCCCGGGTTGTTCGAATGCATTTTCGTCGCCAGAGTCAGAGCGGTAATCCCGGCGATGGAGCTATCGACGAGTCAATGATGGCCAGTGATGTATGTGATCTTGAACCCACATCTTCTTTCTTCTTCTTAATTGAATCTCTCATTGTTGTCAATCCAACTGGACCCTCTTTAGTAGGAATCTGATTCGCGACATTGGCAATGGCCGTAGTGGAGGGAGGGGGAAACGAGGTGGTTTGGTTGAACTGAACCGAGTTTAGCTTTGTACTTTTTTTCAAGTTTTTTTTATTAACTATATTTAATAGGCGGCATGTGACATAACGATTTTTCTAAAAAGCTTGCAAGATGTAAGCTACAAATGATTTAACAAATCGTTATGCTGTTCAACAAGACAACAACCGGTTTCATATTGCCTTTTGAAAAAGATATAGAGTTGCGTGGTAGAAACAACTCAAACAAGGAAGTTGCCTGATTTCCATTCTTTATTATTATTACTATTATTATTTTACTTTTTAGCAAAGACTATAATTCTTTTTTGACCAAACGCGTTGCTTTTGTTTCTCCACCTACTTCCATTTGTTCGTATCCTCTTCTATGGTAGCCTTCATATAATCAGAGCTAGAACCATATATTTCAGTTCGTCTAATCCAAGTTTCTTTGCAATTGTTTCATACAAAGTTTCCACAACAAATATATTATCTTACAGGGATCCTTCAAGCATTCCTTCAATGGCGTCTTCTTCAACTTCATCTGTTTCTAAGAGCTTCAAGTATGATGTGTTTTTGAGTTTTAGTGGCAAAGACACTCGTAAGAACTTCATCGATCATCTTTATTATGCTCTTCAGCAGAGTGGAATTTCCACTTACAAGGACGACGAGAGAATCGAAAAAGGGAAAAGGATCAGTGATGAGCTCATGGGATCCATTGAAGACTCAAAATTCTTCATCGTTGTTTTTTCCAAGAACTATGCGTCTTCCTCTTGGTGCTTGAATGAGCTTCTAAAGATAATGGAGTGTCATAAGACAACCGAACATGCTATTTACCCCGTCTTCTATGATGTGGAACCCACTGAAGTCCGCAATCAGGCTGGGGCTGTCGGAGATGCCTTTGCCAGACACGAAAGGGAAGAGGCTGCTGGGGAATGGAGAAAGGCTTTGAAAGAAGCAGCTGATGTGGCCGGGTGGGAGTTGAAGAACACTGCTGATGGGTAATTCCTTTATCATATCTCTAGAATGTTCTATCTTTTTTGTTGCTTTTTAATCTATGTTATTGGATGTAAAAGGCTCTCTCATGTTAGATTGTCAAATCTTAACTCTGTCCCCAGTCCCTAGAGTCTTGTCAAAAGATTAAACGTGAAATATGATTATGTTATGATGTTATTACCTCATGTGTCATAGATCTGAAAGTAAATGTTTATGTGGGATTTTGAGTAACCTAACTAAATCTTCTCTAATATACAGGCATGAAGCTAAATTAATCCGACTAATTGTTGAAAAGCTTTCTCTAGAGTTACGTGACATCAATGTCCACATTGATGAAAACTTAGTAGGCATGGAGACCAGGATCAAAGATATCCTATCATCTTTAGAAAATGCTTCTGATGATGTTCGAATGATCGGGATCTGGGGGATAGGAGGTGGTGGGAAGACAACTTTGGCCAGAGCCCTTTTTGATCAAATATCCTTTCAATTTGAAGGGAAAAGTTTTGTCGAGAATGTCAGGGAAGTTTCCAACTCGCCTTTGTTTGGTTTAAAGTCGTTACAAAGACAAATCCTTTCAAATGTCTTGAAAAAGGACGCCATCAAGATAGATAGTGTTTCTGAGGGAAAAAATATGATGCGGAGGATGATGCGTGATAGGAAGGTTATTCTTGTTCTAGATGATGTGGATCATGGAGACCAGCTAGAGGCGTTAGCCGGTGACCCTAGTTGGTTTAAGGCGGGAAGTATTATTATCATTACAACTAGAGATGAGCAAGTGCTATTAGCACACAAAGTAAACTTGATTCATAGTACACATCTGTTATCTGATAAGGAAGCAATGTGGCTCTGCAGTAGGTATGCATTTGGGAGAGAGATTCCAATAGAAGGTTACGAAGAGCTATCAAGTCAAGTTGTACGCTATGCGGATGGTCTTCCCTTGACAATCAAAGTTTTGGGATCATTTCTCTGTGGTAAACATAAGCGTGAATGGGTGGATGCTCTAGCCAGACTAAAAACAATCCCGTTAGAGGAAACTCAAAAGAAGTTGGAATTAAGCTATATCGGTCTAGATGACGAATACAAAGAAATATTCCTCGATGTTGCAACCATATTAAAAGGTTGGAGAAAAGATATTACAATCGAAGCACTCGAAAGCCGTGGATTTCATGCTATAATTGGTTTAAGGGTTCTTCAGCAAAAAGCTCTCATAACTTTGTATGATGATCATGGTGTTAAGTGTGTGGGCATGCATGACCATTTAGAAGAAATGGGCAGGAATATTGTTCGTCTTTCGCACTCCAATAAACATAGCCGATTGTGGGATAGCAAGGAAACTAAAGATATATTGGCTGGTAACTTGGTAAGGATAAAATTTATTTGTTAGTTGAAAAAATAACACATACATTTGTTACAACATAAGTTTGATGGTGATTGGTTTTCTGGATACAGGGCACTGAAGCAACAAAATGCATTAGGTTCTTTATAGAGAGACTCGATCTGAAAGTTTTTCTGAATGGTCTTCGAAAGATGAAGGAACTTTCGTATCTTCATGTGGCTATGAGAACTTTTGAAGCGCATCCGGATACCAATATATTCATCCCAACCTCTCAAACTTTACGATTTATGTGTTGTAATTGGAAATTTAATGAAGTCAGCCCATACTTTCCAGAGTCTTTACGATATCTGATTTGGGACAGTTACCCTTTTAGGTATTTACCAAAAACATTTCAAGCAAATAATCTTGTTGGACTTCGTATGATTTACAACAATCTCGTTCAACTTTGGGAAAGGGGAAGTAGAAAGGTAAAATTGCGGTTGATTAATTGTTTTGATGATTCATTATAATGCTATGGTACTATACATCCATGGTTTTGTTATTATAACAATATTC
This sequence comes from Cichorium intybus, assembly GCA_023525715.1. Taxonomy (NCBI): domain Eukaryota; kingdom Viridiplantae; phylum Streptophyta; class Magnoliopsida; order Asterales; family Asteraceae; genus Cichorium; species Cichorium intybus. The sequence continues at coordinate 28,292,290 of CM042015.1, forward strand.
ATTTTGTTATTTTTCTTATGTTAGGTTCTTTACAAGCTCCGATTCCTTACCCTCATAGGTCGAAATTTGAGGGCTTTTGACCTTAGACTGACTCCAAATCTTGAGAAATTGGAGCTAAGGGGATTTGGTGAATTGGTAGAATTTTACATGCCTGTTGAATGTCTAAAACTTAGATACCTCACTCTTGAAGGTGTAAAGTTGGGGACGTTTGACATTGGGCTGACTCCAAATCTTGAGGAGTTGTCCCTTCAAGATACTGATTTGGTAGAACTTCACATGCCCTTTAGATGTCTAAATCTCAGATTCCTTGTTCTCCTCCGCAATTTAGAGTTGAGGACCCTTGACATTGGGCTGACTCGGAATCTCAAGGCTTTAAGTGTTGGATTCTGTGATAATTTGGAAGAACTTCACATGCCTGATGAATGTGTAAACCTCAAATCCCTATTTCTTCGCGGTTTAAAGCTGAGGACCCTTAACCTTGCGCCATGTCCAAATCTTGAGAGGTTGGATCTTCATGAATGCAATGATTTGGAAGAACTTCACATTGCCGAATGTCCAATACTCACAGACATCAAAATTAGTGCTTTGAAGTTGAGAACCCTTGACCTCAGGTTGGTTCCCAATCTCAGCAACTTTATTTCTAAATGTGAAGGTTTGGTGGAACTTCACTTGCCCAGTAGATGTCTAAATCTCAATAAACTCGATGTCAGTAATTCAAAGTTGAGGACTCTTAACATTGGGCTGGCTCCAATTCTAACGCATTTAGACTTTGAAAATTGTTGTGATTTGGAAGAACTCCACCTGGTCGATCAATGTCAAAAGCTTCTATATCTAGACTGTAGTTGTTCAAAGTTGAGAACTCTTGACCTTGGGCTGACTCCAAATCTCGAGTGGTTGTACCTTAAAGATAGTGATTTGGTAGAACTTCACGCTCCCATGGGATGTTTGAAAAATATTGTCCGCTTAGACTTGAGCGGTTGTTTGGGGTTCTCATTGTTTACCTTTTTTCCCCCTGAAAATGATGATACTTCTTCTATGGAAGAATCACCTGAGGTTGGTTCTATAGCGGAGTTACGTATCACCTTAAAAAGTTGCCCATTTCACCCCGACAATAATTTGCGAGTGTTTGACTTTAAATGTTTTCATAAAGAAGATATACCCTCATTGACTAGAAGTATTGAGAAGCTTATTTCTGGAGGTCCTTGTGTTTGTACAAAACTTGCAAGGTTTTCAAGAAACATTTGTAGGTTACAACGTTAAAGAAAGCTTAAACTTGAAGTCAGTATTCCGGAGGTACCCAAGAGGAGATAAGTTTACAGTCTACATTTTCCAGATAGAATTTGCTTGTTGTAACATCTGAAATCTCTCAAACTCAAGTCTTCTTCTGTCGTGTGATTTTACATCCACATCAAGAACCCACTACTGGAACTATTCTACAAGGTACTTTCTCAGTTTTTCATTAATCGTTTTACATTCATTTAAATTTCGAAACTAACATGACAATATTAAAATTTCCAGCCATAAATCATGAATCATATCTATAAAAAATACAAGTATACTATGCATACAGGAAGAGTCCGTGTTATAGTTTTAAACTTGGTTTCTTAGAGTAGCTTATTCTTGGTTTGTGTTAAATTTGGAGCCTTATATGAGTTTAAAACCAGATCCAAACAGTAAAGTAAGAATCAGTTGTCAAAATTCCAATAACATGTGTGGATTTCGTGCAAATTGAATATGTAAAAGTTGTATTCCTTTTTTTTTTTTTTTTTTTTACTTATTGCGTTTGAAATTGTATTTCTGTTACTATCTCTCCTAACATTTGAACCTTTTCCTACAGTTAGGAGTTCAGGGAAGCAATCGGTAAACAAGGTGATTTGGTTGACTACTTTTTGAAAAGTATTTGGTTTACATCATTCCATGTAATCTGAGTCTTTTTATCAATTTGGAGAACTATTTGGTTGAATGTATTGCACGAGGTCCATGATGAAGTTGAAAAGTTAGTTGGTGTGTTCTTTTAGCTTATCAAAATTTCAATTTGGGTGTTTAAAGACACTGTAATTCTCAAGGGTGGATGCTGTCATTTTTTTTTTTTTTTTTTTTTGTGTGGATGTGAGTCAGCAAGTGGTATGCTTATTGTTTCAATGTCTACTAAAAGTCTAAAAAAGACATTAATTTGTGGACAGAATGGAACGCAGGCTATGGTAATGTTTTCCATTAGCCTCTATTCTTTTTTATTTACCCTTTCCCCACTTTACATATTCTAAAATGATGTGAGATATCATTTGCCATTTTCACAATTCAAGAATAGTGTATTAACGTGTAACATACATAAGCATGAAAGATGGAATTTCCTTATTTTAGAGGGAAAAAAAATACTTTTTACACATGTCACTCTACAATTCTTTGCAGAGTTTTTTTCCCGCCTAATGAAAAATCCCAGCCTTCAACCCGATTTTCCTGCAAAATCAGTAAATTATATCAATCTTATCCGTTTTTGAATTCACAATATTCCTATATTTAGACTGGAATTTTAAATTAAAATCGTATCCTTTTTTTAAATCACAACATCCCAGCCGAAATACAAGCACATTGACTAAAATATATCAAAATCGTATCCTTTTTTGAATCAGAAATTATTCCTATCTTATGCTTGAATTTAAATTAAAAAGCTGTAAAATACTGCATATATTCCATAAATAAGGTCCGTAATCATGCCATATCATTATTAAACCTCCAAAGCTGTGACTTATTGCTTACCAATTCTTGATCTTTTTTCTTCTCTTCCTCTTAGTCCACAGGCGTGTTTTCAACTGGTTCTACAATCCCGTCATTGAAGTCTGCAATAGAATGTAAGTTAATATCGTTTTTAATTACTATATTTATAGCATCCTACTTTCATTAAGTATGCAATGATAGCAACCTACGTTCATTTATGTCTAAATTTTGCAAACATGCTATTTTTCTATAAATGAAAGCATCCTACTTTTATTATTTGCGGTTTGAAAATTTTGACAGTTCTGGTCTTTGACAATAACTACTATCGGAACCAGATTACTTCTTCTGGTGTTTGTCAAAATACCAAGTTTATGTTTTTGTTGTTTATATCAACCTACTTTCATTTATGTCTAAATTTCGCAATTAATACCATCCTCATTTCATTGACTATGGATTATGGAATAATAGCAACCTACTTTCATTTATGTCTAAATTTCCCAATTAATAGCATCCTCATTTCATTAATTATGCAACAATAGCAACCTACTTTCATTTATGTATAAATTTTGTAAAAATGCTATTTTTCTATAAATGACAGCATCCTACTTTTATTAAATGCGGTTTGAAAATGTTGACAGTTTTGGCCTTTCACAAGAGTTAAAACTATATGAATCATATCATGGAATATATGTAGGGACAAAAACTGCAAAAAATAAAACTATTTTTTTATTAACAATTTAATCCCAACTAATTCTAATTTATAATCAACTCATAAAACTAGCCGGTTAGCCTGTATTATCTTTCCGGTGCAGTTTTTAAAAAACTGCAAAAACAACCCCTTTTTGAGAAAACCGCAGAAACAGTCCTTATGAATTTTTTTTCAAAAAAATTACAAAACAGCCCTTGGTTTAACAAAAAAAAACTGCAGCAACAGTTCCTGTGAAAGTGCAGAAGTAGTCCCTCTACACAGTTTATAAAAAACTGCAAAAACAGCCCCTATATTGTCAAAATTGCAGAAACAGTCCCTATGAATTTTTTTCAAAATATTACAAAACAGCCCCTGTTTGACAAAAAAACTGCAGAAACAGTATTCCATTACCAAAACAGCATATAATAGCAAAATATAAGGACTTTTATGCATATTTCCCTTTATTTATCTGCAATTTTGTACCTTGACTTCAATATAACATTGTACATAGTATCTATTTTCTATATATAGCAAACGTATAAATTCTAAGTGCCTAAACACCTAATAAGATATTTATTGAATTCAAATTTTCTATTTTCTAACTTTACTCTCATTGTTGGTTTAACATGTATTTTTCCAATTTTAAGAGTTCATGAAAACTCCACAACTTCTATATATAGCATGCAACTAGTTAAATTACATGTTTTTATAAATTTCACTCTGTTTTTTTTTTATGTTACTTGGTTGTATCTATCTTCTATCTCTTATAATAAAACAATCCTAATGTGCCACATGGCACTTTTTTAGACTTCTAATTTGCCACGTGTCTATCATATAGACAATGTATAATTTTTTTCCCGCCTAAAAAAGGTACCGAACCATATATGTCTGTATTTCCTGTGACCTGTATATATAAGATATAATATAGATGGTTGTTAATCTTATCCTAAATTAAAATTCAATTCATTCTTATCTAATTAGATATTCTAAATTTAAATACCTTAATTGTAAGTTAATCCCATAAAATCAGCATAATTAAACGCAAGAACCTTTTAAAGTTTCTGATTTGTTAACAAGTATTCCCTCCTAGCAACCGTGATACAGAATCCGACTCTCTTCAACCTGCTAGCAGTTCTCCATTCATCTACACAGAAAAAACCAACGAAAATAAGTAATTAGATTTATTTTTTCTGTTTTCTTTCTCAAAGAAGTTGGTAATGCTCACTTGAACTCGGGCAGCTTCCCTGATCTAAAAATAGCGAATTTCAAGAGCTGCGAATAAGAAAACCTAATCCCATTTTGATTAAGTAACTCTTCCGGCATCAATTTAGGTTCATCAGGGTCATCACTCTCGCATTCGATTTCATAATTAACCCCAAAATCAAACTGGGTTTCATCCAATTCCAATTTCAAACCATTCCACTTATGAACCGCTCTCACATTTCTAAACCCTCCCAGAGACACAACCTCCATCAAATTAACCCCAAATTCCTCCTTCACTCTCTTCAAGGTTCTGGATTTGTCGATGGTCGAGAACCGCCATGGCTCCGCCGCGCAAGCCCGGGCGAGGGAGGGATCCAGGGGCTCTTCCTCCTCCTCGATGGGCTGATTCCGGCGGAAATGACGGGTTTGGATTTGAGGGAGAGGATGGCTTGGGAGTCGAGGTCGTAGAAGCGGAGGCGGAGGGCGGCGTGGTGAGCGGTGGCAAGGGTGAGTGATGGGGTGTCGAAGAAGAGATTTTGTTGAAGGTGGGTTTTGGTGTGGTAAGGTGAGAGTAAATCGGAGAAGAGATTTTGATCGAACGGGACATGGCCACTCAATACAAACGTTTTCTTAATAAGTTGATTAATATAGCCGTTTTTGGTTTAGTTATTGGGTTTAAGCTCAGTATATTTAATAAAATATATATCAATACTGGACACCATTTGGAACGTCAAATATTTTTAAGTGTTTCTCCAAAATAAAAAATAACTTATGTGACATTTATAAGTTCTAATCTTATTGTCTTTGAGGATTTTTAATTTGATTTTTTTTTTCAAATTCATCGTCAAGGAACAAGTTAGTTTTTAAATAATTTTTGTTTTTTCTATTTCTTTAAACTTGATAATTACATAATCAAACTACACTAGCTTATATCTAGATATATAGAACAATGTATTAAATAAACAATGTTTATTTATTTTTCATGCATATACCTTTTTCAAATAATGTTTTTTATTACTTAAATTGTTTACGATTAGTCTCGCCGATAAAACTTTCAAAATTTATGTTAAAGTATTATTATGTTTTGACTTGTGACATTAATTCTCTATTACTTAGAATACAAAAGTATTCCATATTATTTTAGTTGTGATTTATTTTGTATACATATAACTCTGTTACATTACCTTATTTGTTTGGATTTTTTATAACGTCTATATTGTCCTATTATGTATCATTGTTGTCATACATACTATGTCAAATTGTATGGTTAAATAAAATGTTTACTTATTGATAAAAAATTTTTAATTGTCAACCGTGTAACATACTGTCACACCCCGATCCTTGGCGGAATCGATCAAGGTGTGATATATTGTTCAAAGTCTCATGACAACTATGTTATAATATGATTAGATTCAATTAAGTACTAAATATGCAAACAACATCCACAACATACAAATACAAATTCAAATACGAACAACATTTATTACATCAAATTTAAATAGTCTTGTGGGTTTCTAAGGTACACCCTACTTTTCAGCAACTTCATTTTTCAAATGTGCATCATGGGTAAAAACAGGTCAACTACGAGAGTTTGTGAGTAATCTAGTTTTATTAAAGAAAATTGTGAGTTTGAATAATTTGAAATTTGTTTTCTTTTGAAGTCTGCAAGCAAGTGTTATTGAGATAACAGTTTATAAATCAAAAATTGATTAACAAATGATAACAACAACAATAAGTCCTCACCCTATATATATATATATATATATATATATATATATATATATATATATATATATATATATATATATATATATATATATATATATATATACACACACACACACACACTCAACCACGTGCGATCAATCACCTTAGCGTCCCAAGGCGGGGTGGTCAACTCAATAGCGCTATTATTGTCCATAACGTACCTCAAGAATACGGGCATAGTCATGGAGATAAGACTAAAAATAGTAATACACTACAAGTACATGTAGCGTAAAATAAACAATAATTATACAAATAATGATTCACATATAAATGTCCCAACAATGTCTCAATTGTGATAAAATAATAAAGTGAAGTTGGAACATATTAGAACCACATGATACACCCTAAAAGTATTGAAAATTATAAAATATTGGGTAGATTACTTACATTAGTCCAAACGGAATACGAGTGTCGTACGATAGACGGCTCGGGTCAAAATGACGTAGATACTAATATAATTAATAGTTTAGGTTTACGAACTGCTAAACGGGAATGGAGTATTAATAAAAATAATTATACACATGTTCTTATATTAGATGAATTAACAATAATCCATTTGGATTTGAATATTAAGGTATTCATTTGTTAAATAAATTTTAAATTGAATTAATTACTTTGCATAATTAATTTATATTTTCAATTTAGTCAAGATTTTAATAATTTCTTATTAAAATAATAACTTGTCCAATTATAAGTATTTACAAATTTTAAAAATTATTTATATGAAATAATCATTAAAAATGCATTTTTACATGCTTAAATACTTAGGAAAACGGTTTTAAATAGTAAACAGTATTGAAAAATTCTGAAATTATTAGGAAATCATTATTTCATAAAATAGTAATTACTATAACATTTTCATATTTTTCTGAACGGTTTTAGTATTTATTTAATATTTTAATGTTTAAACAACAACAAAATCCGGGAAAAATAATAAATGATCCCCAAAAATTCTGTAAAATTAACCATAATTTCCTAACATGATATAGAGCCTATTGTAAGGGATTTGGATATTTGTGACTAGGGGAAGTATTTTTATATGTTTCATTATTAATTAATCAATAAAATCATAAATAAAGTAAACGATTAAAGGAAATTCATTAAACTTTTTATTTATGATTATATGTGATATATGACATTCTGATAAGGTTTTATAATTTTTGGACATGTGTAACTTTTTATTATTAATTTAAACCATTAAAAAATCATTAAATCAGGAAAAATAAGCAAACATTCTTACAAAAATCTGTACATTTTGTCATGCAATCTTTATAATGTTAATAAGATGCGAAAAATATAAAATATAATTTTTGACATAAATAACTATATTTTTCTATTTATTTATCTATAACATAATAAAATACACAATAAGCATAAAACAGTAATATAAATGCATGAAACTTCATAAATCCACTTTACTCAATGTATGGGTTATTCCAGAAGTTTTCCAGAATTTATTGACTGCAAAATGTATTTTATGTGAATTATTGCCCTATTTTATTGCAATAATTATAGTAATTCAATAAAAATAAGTTATTTTCTGAAAATTTCCAGAACTTCTTATTTTACTGATGGGATCCTGAGAAAAATCAGGTTTATGCATAAAATGAGTTTTAGATAGTTTGGTGGATTTAATTTGTTTCATTCATGAATTTGAGACTTTTAACAACATACATTGATGAATGCTTCAAGAGGGATGAAGATTTGAGTATAATGGATTGTTCTTGGCTGAAATATGGAGCTTTCTTGGAGGAATTTCAAGATTGAGAGTGAGAGAAAGAATAGAGAGGGTTTGAGTGGTGATGAGAATAATGTGTTGGGAGAAAAATGAAAGAAAAGATGATGGGAGGTGTGAGTGGGAGACCATGTGAATAACTTTTTTGCTTTTGGTGGTCTTCATATTCCCCACTAACACAAGCATCTTTTATATAATACACTAATTAATATAAGAGTTTTATAAAATTTAATATAGAGTTTATAAAAATAGAGTTTTATAAAAGATAGGTTATTATTTGATTATAACAATCTACTTTGATTTGAAGTTTAATTATAGCATTCAAGTTTGATTCTTTTAATTTAATTACAGCATCATACTTTGATTTGATTTTAATATGGTGTCATAATTTAATTTGATTATAGTTATAACGTTATACTATGCTATATTGCTATTAACGTCAATTTATATCGTAGTGTATGAGTTTTGATCCTATTAGCGTCAAGTAATCTTGAGTAGGGTTTATTAAATTTCCAATTGGGTTGGGTTGACCCGAATTCATTTTAGGCGGATGTCACACATACGGGTTTATAAACTAGTAGCTTAATAAAGAAAGCTCCAAAGCCCAAACATGCTAGCATTGAAAGAGTTAAATGAGCATTTGCTCTTTGGTCTGAATTGGCCCAAAATTGAAGGTATGCTACTTGAAATATTTGAAGGCTTGTGATTTAAAAGCGGGCCTTTTAAAAAACTGGTTAAAAAACCTGTTGGTAAAAAACCGGTCCAACAAAATATTTTCAACTAGTGCATAACTAGTGGTTCAGTTAAACCTAAATCGGTTCTCTACTAACCGGTTTGTAGGTCCCAATCTTCTCCAATAACAATATCAATCATATATATTTTCAAATGGTGGGGAAAACCAATTGAAACAATCAAGAAAAGGAAAAGCAAGATGAAATAGAAATTACCAATATGATCAAATGCACGTGTAATTGATAAACTTCCAATGTTGGTACAATGATCTCACACTCAAGCTCACGAATTCTAGAGCTCTCCCAAGATGCTCTTCTTGCCAACCAACCATCAAATGAACTAACAAAGGACTATATATACTATCCATGTCATACAAGCCCAATACAAATCTAGCCCAAACCCATAACTAACTAGATAAGCCCAAAAGACATACAAAGCAGATAATAAAGCATAAACCATCAAAATAGTGCCTAACAATCTCCCACTTGGTTTAATACTTTCTTTTGCTTCAGAGACCTAGATCCATCAAGCTCATGGTAGCTCTGCCCCAACCACCATACCAATAGCCTTTCATGGCCATCTTGATAGCAACCACCGTGCAAATTTTAGCCACCTCTTCCAAAATAGGACTCTCACATACAATCTGCGTTTGAGAAAGCTTTTTGATGTCATTTTCACGAAACATCAGCAAGTCTTTAGGCTCGATCAGACAGATCTGATTGTTGTGAAGCTTGATCACGGCAGTGCTGGATGTTGGATCAAAAGCCCAAAACTCCATGTTATGAAGAGTGTTGTCTGGAAGAGCTTTTGCTATCGGGATATCTTGAGTTTATCAGTAGCAGGCCAGAAAACGTGTTCAACCTGCTTGCCTTCAGTAGTTCTTTCCCCATAGAGTTTTCTGAGAAAGGATTTTGCAGTTGTCATAGTCTCGAATTCGGTAAACACTTGTTTTTGAAGGGAATTATATAACATTGTAGCCTTCGAATCATTACACGGATTGATAAACTGAGAGTTAAACAGCTCCGTAAGGTCTACTTTGGTCCAAGAAGTGAACTTGTTTGCATGGTCATAGTATTCAGTGTTCCCAGAATTTCTTTTTACCCACCACAATCTTTTCATCTCATCAAACCCCCAGCTTTTTATTCCAGTGCGATCTCCAAATCTGCCAGAGAACTTTTCACCCAGATCTGTAATAAAGGCAGTAGGCTCATTATTTTCTTGAGCATGCTGATTAGCATTTACTCTGAGTAGAGTTTTTCCTTGTCTAGCCCATGAAAGTTCTCTTTGTCGCTGCTCTTCTCTCCTATCCTCGGCAGTGTGAGGACCAGCTGCCATGAATTGATCAATATTTACTGTGCGGAGAGGAGATTGTGGTCTCGAACCAGAGGCATTAGCAGCATGGTAGATGAACGGTTTCTTGAATAGGGCTGATGAACGGTTTCTCGAATAGGGCTCTAAATATCTAACTCCATTGGATTGGAGTCTAACATTAGACTATGTATGTCTATGTATTCTTGGCTAGGTGGATCTTGAATAATGGGAGTTTGAGCAGAAATATTTACCTAGTTTGGCTCAGGTTCAGAGGATGTGGGAATTATGGCAGAAGTGTCCTTTGATGGTTCTGGACGGTAGACTCTAGGTCTTGGATCTAGACGTCTTTGTTTGAATTGGACTGGGTTGGCTTCATGAGTTTCTTCTTCTTCTTCTGTTGCAGCAGTAGCAGCAAAGTCTTGTTGAGGAGGAATCAACGAAGACTGCTGGGAAGCATTCTTTTCAGCTTCACTTCCTTTGGAAATGCAACTAGAAAGATTTTCAATAATATCATCGAGCTCTTCTACAGTGAGCTCAACGACTTCATTATCACCTAGTTTTTCTTCTTCTTCATTCTTTTCATCGTCAGAAATGTCGATTGCATCTTCAAATCCAAACACCAGTTTAGCCTTTGGAACAATTGGTGCTTCAACTATTTCTTTGTGAACTGGAGCTGCAGATGTTGTAGCAGCTTCTTGAACAGTGGGGGTTGCAGCTTCTTGAACAGTGGGGGTTGCAGATGCATCAACAACTGGCACCTCAGCGGGTATCTCAATATTTTCTTCAGCAAATCTACCGCGCTTTACCAACTTCTTTATCCCCGTGTAAGAGTTCTTCCTGCTTTGCTTGATCAATGCAAATGTATGATGACTCATGAATTTCAAGTCCAGCATTCTGTTGAGTGTTGAAATCAATAAAATGAACAAGTAATGACTAGTGATTCAATAGAAGATCAAGTAATAAGCAATCAAACAGTAATACGAATAATCAAGAACAGATAAGGAACATGATGAATTGGATAACTTGTGCCGAATGCTTTGATTGATTGATTTAGGGTTTTACAATAGGACTATTACAATCTCGCACTAGACACAGTATGGTATCACTGATATTTATACTAGATCAGTGATACGCATAGTATAAAATGTTATAGAGAATATTCTATCAGATGTACTATCCAATAGAATGCTAGATACATGCAACACGTAGTCTGCAACCACACGTGCATCAAAATGTTTGACAGCTGTGAAGTCTTCGGATCCTTCAGGTGATACCCTTCGGAGTCTTCAGACTTCGGGGTTCTTCTTTTTGTTTATTACTTCGGGGTTATCAGCAGGAGGTCTTCGGATGCATTGGCACTTTATCACAAATATTCTCAACAATCTCCCCCTTTGTGTGAAGTGCATCCGAAGCTTATACACGGAAGTTTCTTTTGTAAGCCCTCTTCAGGGTTTTTCTGACAGCTAAGTACAAGGTCATATGATCCATGAACTTCTTCTTCTTCTCATCAGAATTGACATGGCAGGCGTTCACATGAGGAATCATGCATGAGATAAATGAGGAGGGATGGAGGCCAAGATAGTCTATTTCAAAGAACTTAATCATGACTTCGGTTTCGTTTCGAAGTCCTTTGAAGACTACAATATATGGTTCATCAAGAATCTCTCCATTCTTAAACCTGCTTATATTCTGAACTACCACTGGAGGAGTATTCAATGGCTGTTGGTAGTAGGAACATAATTCAATGTCTTGTTTTGCGAATCTCAGCAGGTAGTTGTTTAGAGAAAACCCAGGAGGTGGTTTTTGACCGTTCTGATTACAACCAAAGACTCCGAAGCAAGTCCAGGATCACCTCTACCCAAGATGTCTAGCATTTCAATGAAGTCCATTGGATTCATTATTGGGAAGTCAGCGATTGTAAACCTTGATTCAACTTCATCTACACCGCGAAGAACAAGGAATTCATAATTCGTGAAGTTCTCAAAAGTCTCTGCCTCTTTGATCGATATGATTTTCTTAATCTTTTTCAAACTCCATACTACATTCTGATTTTGAATGAACATAGCATGGAAGTTGATTTTGTTGGTTCAGTAGGTTGGCCTCTGTTCATTTGTTATTGACTGAACAAACTGGAGAAAGGCGAAGGTCTTCGGATTGAAAGGTATGTCAAGCTGAAATTCTTCGGAGTCGGCTGTCTCAAAACTAAAGAAGAGGTAGCCTATTGAGTACATTCAGATCTTGAAATCCGAAGAGTTTGATTGCCTCTGCGGTCCATTTTCCATCATCTCGGGCAAAGTTGTTCATTTTGATCATCAAGGCGTAGTCAGCACATCTTGCCTTGTAGATATTTTCCATGTGTGGGGCAATTATGTTTTCAACTGACCTGTCTGTTGAAATTCCAGCACCAACTGATCCCCTAACTCCAGATGTTCCCATGGTAGTTGTAGTGATGGTTGAAAATCTAGGACCAGCAGTAGTGGTTGTTGTGGCTGCGGAGGTTACCGTTGTGACCACTCTTTCTCCCCCTTGTGAAGCATGGCCCGCATGCTGAGCAATGGGAAGTCTGCCTTGTGGTCTACCAGTCCGATCAGCAAAGTTTATCAGAGGTTGTAATGTAGTTCTCAACCGTGTGACCATATCTTGGTTAAGAACTGCATTTGTCTTTTGGAGTTCTTCTGTAAACTTAGTGATCTCCGTAGCAGCTTGGGCGGCTGTGAGCACTTCAATCTTTGCTCTTGCCTCATCAAGTTGTTTTTCAAACTTGGTACTTTGCTGAGTTTTGCTCTGAAGTTCTTGTAAGGCTTTCATAACTTCGGAGTTTGAATGTTCAACCTTTTCAGCAAATGATTGGATTTTCTTGTCAACCTCAGCAACAGCAGACACTAATTTTTGTTCAAATGAGGATTGTATCTTATCCTGTTGATCCACGAGTCTTTTCTCAAGCTGCTGCACTGATTCTTTTATTTCTTTGGACAATGTGAACTCCAGAGTCTCGATCTCTTCGGTAATGTCACCCATGGTTGGTTTTGTAGGATCAAAACCAGTTTGTGCTTGAATCAGAGTATCAAGCTTTGAATTGAGAATCTTGTACTGTTTCATTAGTACAAAAGACTCATCTGGCAGTTCTTCATCGGATGTTCCTTCAACAACCAAGGGGGCCATATGAAAAGCTCAAAGAAGGATGCTGAAGTAGGGTTTTGTCTTGAAGGTGATTGAGGTAGATCAAATTCTGGTAATGAAAAGTCAATACTAGAGAAATGAATAGAAGACGTTTGAGGGGCAGTTGTAGGTGGTGGAGGAGGTGGTACATCAGATGATGTAGTGTGGATTGAGGTTGTTTGTTCAGCTGTTGTGGGTGATGGGGGAAGAGGTGTTGTTGTATGAGGTGGTGTAGGTGGTCTGGTTATTTTAGGTGGTGAGGGTGGTCTGGTTGTTTTAGGTGGTAAGGGTGGTGCATTAGTATTTGGTGGAGTGGGTGGTCTGGTGGTTGGTGGAGGTGAAGGAGGTCTGTTTTCATGCTGTTCTTCTTCTTCTTGGATTAAGGATGGAGTCTTATTGGACTCCGAAGACTCATCCCTAATGGTCAGTTTTCTTGACCTCTTCGGTTGTTTTCTCTTCGGAGTGGATTGCTCCGAACCTTTTCTCTTTTTATCCATTTCTTCGGATCACTAGGTCCACCAGTGACTTTTCTCTTGACTTTCATCTTTGCTTGTGCCATGGTGGGTGCTGCTTGATTTGTATCACGAATGGGGTAAGGTATAACTGAAGGGTTTCTATGCAATCAATGAACACAAAATAACCTAAGGTTCACATGCAACCCTAATATTGATCTATGTTTTCTTCTATGAAGATTAAAACTAAGAACCTAAAGGATACAATTCAATTCTAAAGAAGAATTAAGAAAACCAACCTTTGATCTTATGATCCTTTTAAGCAGCAGCAAAAGTATCCTGCCTCAAATGCAAGTCACACCCAGGGGATGGAAGAATCAGTCCAGCAGAGTGAATCTAGAGAGAAGATGGCGTGAATATGAGGTGCCAGGGGGTTCCTTTTATAGCCTCCAAGGGTTACACCTGAAACCCTAAGGAGCCTCCAATTGGACAAGGCTTTTGACCACTTGGACCAGGCTTACCAAAACCCTAATTAGGGTTTCGCCAAACCCTTGGAGAAGCCTCCAAGGTGGCGCCACTTTTGGTCCCTGGTTTTCCTGGCCAGTTATTCAACTATTAAATAAATACCAACCCAGTCCCTGCACCTTTTAATTAATTAATTTAATCTCCAAAGTAAATACAATTAATTCTAGATTAAATATTAATTAATTAATATAGTTTCTAATTAATATATTAGCACTTATATATTAATAAACCATATATATTTTCTATTGATTTATTATACAATTAATAAATCAATTATTCTCTCTACTGAACTATCTTTCCTCCACCCATGAGGGCAACCCAAATGGACTTTGCTTTTAACCATAAGATAAAAGTTTAATTACAAGTCATGGCTTAGACACCTAATCCAACAGAACAAGGGTATTACGATAAGTGTTTACCTCATTGCACTCTATAGGCACCTTTGAAAGCATGGCTTAAGGAATTTGAGCATAGAAGGTTGCACTCAATGGGCACCTTTGAAAGCATAGGGCTGGAATTGCAATGGGAGTGTACTTCATTTCTGGAAGTGAAGGGTCAGGAACACACCCTGCTTGCTGATAATGGGCGTGAACAACAATTGCCCAAAATCTAGCATTCGAAATGTCGGTTCCCTTCAGGCTATGGTTGATGTGCGAACAAAAATCGGCCCATAGAATGGATGCGAAATCTACCTTGACATCATAGTAGATTCCGTAGAGCAGACTTTGGAATGAGACACTTGCAGAGTCTAATCCGGAAGTTCTTCCTGAGAGACATCTGAGGAAGATACTGAAGTAGTATCTCCAAAGATCAGGCAGTTGGTTCTTCTTGAATGTACTGATCTTCTCAAGAAGAGGTGAGTAGCCCATTTCGTTGAACATGTCAACGAGTTGATCAGCAGAGGGAACAACCATCTCCTTGGAGTTGTAGACGGGGAGGTGGAGGGCTTCTGTGAATTTTTCTTTAGTCAGTTGCACCTTCTTGGTATTTCCATTTGAATCGACGGCCTCATAGAACACCGATTTTACTTGATTGTTAGTGTCGAACAGAGCGTTCCATGTGTAATGGGCTCTGTGAACAAGAGTTGCTGGAATTGAAGGAGTGCAGGTCAGGGCGTAGCCAAGAACTGACCTCTTCAGGCACTCAACCAAGGCATCGATTGGTTGAGGATATAGTTGCAGATTGTTGCAAAGAACCAAGTTTGCAGACTGGCTCTTGAGATTCGGGATTGAAATGGCTTTAGTGGTTTGGGAAGATGCTTCAGCCGCCATTGTTGATTGAATGAAGAAGATGAAGAAAATTTAGGGTCAGAGGTTTATATAGTGTTCGTGGTCCCTAGCCCATTTAATGCACAATTAAATTGGTCCAGTAATACCCGGACACCTCAGCACCTGCGCGTCCCACTAACCCTGCAAAAGGGGAAACGTTCGGCTGTCAGTTGCAATGATTTGAAATTTGAACCGCCATTTTCATGAGATCTTTTTGTTATGATTTCTCTTTATTTTCTTAATGACAGCTGTAAAAGAACAAACATTCATTTATTTCGAAGGAATGTTTGTCTTTGAGATTTATCATAAATGCAAAAATCATTTGATCAATAAATTGACTTCAGAACAACATGGATGTTTGCAACTTTTATTTGTTTACTTCGGGGTATAAAGGTTTGGTGAGCGTTATGTGATGCTCCGAAGAGTATGGATAACGTGATACACCGAAGTCCATTGTGTTCTTAATGGTTTTCTTGATTATTTGGTTGTTTTAAATTTTTGAGTGATGCATTGTAACACTTAACCTTGACTTCCCTGAATGTTATGAAATGAAGATTTGACAAGTTAATGTTCAGAATCATTCGAATCATGTTGGAAGTCCATTTTTCATTCTAAAGTCTGTTTGATACAATATCAGTCATGAATGTATAAGCCTAATCACCCCATTACCAACTTGATTTCGCATTTTGAACCGATGTTTGATCGAACTTTTGTGCTTCAAATTTTTCATACTAAACAATTGTAACATCCTTTGCATTTGAAATTTTAAGAAATTTTCATTCTTGAATTGAACACCAGAAGTGTGTTTAGAAATTGGATTGACTTTGAAGAATCTTTTGAAAAACCTATTCCCTTTCATCAATTGAAGTGTTTGGATAATAGGCTCTGATGACAAGCCTTTGAGCTTCATACACCACTTCAACTTTACCATTTAAGATAGATTACTTGAAATGTTCATATTCTCTACAAAGTACTCGACTATGTTATAAGAGCTCCTTGTATTGTTATTTAAAACAGATGAATACGCCTTCGAGTGCTGATTTATCATTCTTTTGCACTCCTTGTTTATCTTTTTGTCTTGCTTGTTGTCTTTGAACCTTTTGACAATTTGTTTTCTGTTTATCTTTTTGAGTTTTTCTATTTTTCCTTTTTATCTTTTCCTTTTTGGATTTGCTTATCCGAAGAGACAAAATTTCACCATTTAGTTTCTTTCTTTGGTGCTTTTTGGTTTTTTTTTGTGCAATCATTGGGTTTGAGAAACTTCATTTAGTTCAATTTTGAAACTATGATGAAAAGAGATTTAAATTTACTTATCAGACGATGTTGGTACTATTTTTGAAGAAAACTTTGGAGCACTTGAGTTATCCTGTGTAGTTTTGAGGCTACATGATTAGTTTGATGTTGAAGCGAGTCAAGTTCAGAAGGGAGGTTAGGTATAAACATTATGTTAAGGATATTAGTACCAAACAAGGCTTCGAATTATAATAAGGTATGATTATCAGAATCTAAAATCAAAGTTTTGGTAGTTCATGAAAGTAAGGTTAAACTTTGTCACTATGCATAAAAAATGTGTCTTGAAACTTTAATGTTTTTGCAGTGATATTTGTTTTTGATTCTTCTTTGAAACAACCCTCTATTATGAGATTATTTATCCTTGAGATACGAAGTCAAAATATGTTTCAAGAAGATTTTGACATTTAAGACATTTTATTAACTTGAATTTTCTGATCCGAGGTGCACCGAAGCAACAAAGGGCTTCGGTGTACTGCGGTGCAACATTAAGTTGTTTTACTTGTTTTACTCTGATGGGCTCCGAAGCAGCAAAGGTCTTCGGAGTGCTGCGAAGTGTTATGATATTTTTTTTTCAATTGAAAAGGCTAAGGAAAAGAGTGAGCAAATCTGAGATTTATTGTAGAGTGGACCCATCAATCATTCCAAGTCCACGAACAATTCTTGTAAATGCCTCTTCATTCAAAGCCTTTGTGAAGATGTCTGCCAATTGTTCTGTTGTGTGAACAAAGTGCACTTCTATATTCCCCTCCTCAACATGACTTTTGATAAAGTGATAGTGAAGAGCTATGTTCTTTGTCTTGGAATGTTGAACACGATTGTGACAAATCCGAATTGCACTTTGTGAATCACAAAACAGTGGAATCTTTCTCATGTTGATGACATAATCCTTCAGTTGACTTTGAATCCAGATGATTTGTGAGGTATAAGCAGCAGCAGCCACATATTCAGCTTCAGCAGTGGAGATAGAGACACAAGTTTGTTTCTTAGATTGCCAACTGATTAGGTTTCCATCAAGGAATTGACAACCACCCGAAGTGCTCTTGCGATCAATAGAGCATCCACCAAGATCTGAGTTAGAGTAAGCTTGTATGTAGAAGCCTGAGTTTGCTGGGTACCATAGACCATAAGCAGTTGTGTTGTTTAGATATCGAAAGATTGTTTTAACCACAGCCAGATGAGGTTCTCGTGGGTCAGCTTGATATCTTGCACAGTTACAGACTGCAAACATGATATCTGGTCGACTGGCTGTGAGATAAACCAATGATCCAATCATGCTTCGGTATGTCTGGATGTCAGTCTTCGGTTTGTCCAATGAAGGATTTAACCTTGTACCTGCAGGCAATGGAACTTTTGCTTTGGAACAGTTAGTCATTCCGAAGCGTTCAAGCAAACTCTTCGTATCTTTTTGTTGATTAATAAAGATCCCCTCCTTGGATTGTTTTATTTGTAATCCAAGAAAGAAATTGATCTTTCCCATCATACTCATTTGAAATTTGCTTTCATTAGTTTTTCAAAGTCTTTTGAAAGGTTGGGATCAGTGGATCCAAAGATTATGTCATCCACATAGATTTGGACTAACATCAAATGAGATCCAACTTTCTTTCTAAAAAGTGTTTGATTCACTGAACCCTGTTTGAAATTTGACTCTTTTAAAAATTTTGTTAAGGTCTTATACCAAGCTCTTGGGGCTTGTTTTAAACCATAGACAACTTTTTCTAGCACATAGCAATGGTTGGGATGTTCTTTACTCTCAAAGCTAGGTGGTTGTTCAACAAATACAGTTTTCTCGAGATCACCGTTCAAAAATGCACATTTAACATCCATCTGATAGACGTCAAAATTTTTATGTGTAGCATAAGCTAAAAAGATCCAAACTAATTCGAGTCTGGCAACAGGAGCAAATGTCTCTTCGTAGTCAATCCCCTCCTGTTGACAATAACTTTGACAACCAACCTTGCTTTGTTCCAAACCACATTGCCTTCGGTGTCTAGTTTATTTCTGTCAAAGGTAGTGATTGGTGATGCATCAACAGCTGACTATGGAAAGATCGATGACATTGGAAAGGGATGTTGTGATTTCTTGATATAGTAGTCATCGAACGAGAGGTTGAAACTTTCTTCGATTTTGCGTGTCCTCTTCATAACTCTATAGGCTTTTGAGTCTTGTGAATAACCAAGAAAAATCCCTTCTTCTAATCTATCATTGAATTTTGTCAAATGATCTTTCAAGTTCAAGATAAAACACCTGCAACTGAAGATGTGAAGAAACTTGACATTTGGTTTCCTTCGGTTGAGCACTTCGTAAGGTGTAATATGAAATTTCTTGTGGATGTAACATCTATTTTTGGTGAAACACGAAGTAGAAATAGCTTCAGCCTAGAAGTACATGGGCAAATTTGCAAAGTTAAGCATAGTTCTAGCAGTTTTACATAAGGAACGATTTCGTCTTTCTACAACACCATTTTGTTGAGGAGTATAAGGTGCTGAGAAATTGTGATTGATCACCCTTGTTTTCAAGAATCCCCCAAGAGTTTGGTTTTTGAACTCTGAACCATTGTCACTATGTACGGTTTGGACTTTCTTGTTGAGCATTACCTCAATCTTCCTGATGAAGTTGATGATTTCTTCAGCTGCATCTGACTTGTTCCTTAAAAATAAGACCCAAGTGAACCTCGAATAATCATCAACTATCACTAGAATATACGTTTTCTTCCCTATTGACTCCACTACGGATGGTCCACAATGATCCATGTAAAGAAATGAAAGAGGTTCGATGATTTTTGGGTTGATCACAGTTGGATGCTTTTGCTTTGTTTGCTTGCCATGTTCACAAGCAGTACAAAGTGAATCATTATCGAATTTTAGAGCAGGAATCCCTCGAACCAAATCCATAGCCACTAGCTTGTTTAAGTCTTTGAAGTTTAGATGAGCAAGTCTTCGGTGCCATAGCTAGCTGACATCAGAGTTGGCTTTAGAGAGAAGACAAAGGGATTGCCCACCAGTCATTGGCTTTAGATTTAAGGGAAACATTGATCCCTTTCTTTTAGATTTCAATAGGACTTCTTTTGTGTCCATTTTAGCAATAACACTTCCATGGTGATTGAATGTAACTTCATTTCCAGTTCCCACAACTAACTGAGAAATGCTTACAAGATTATGCTTTAAACCTTCAACAAATGCCACCCGGTTGATTGTAAATTGACCATTTGTTATCTTTCCATAACCTCGGATTGGACATGTCTCATTGTTACCAAATCTAACATTTCCAGCATCATCCAACGTCCTATAGTCCCTGAGATATTCCCTCTTCCCTGTCATGTGTCTTGAGCAGCCACTATCCATGTACCATTTAGCATCGTACCGCTCATTAGACGTTATCTGCAATTAATCAAGAAGGAGTTGGTACCCAATCAATCTTGGGTCCTCAGGGTAAGCGAAGGATTCTTGAATACACTTTTCTACAGCCTCTTCTGATATTTCATTTGCATTTAAGTTGATCAAATTCTCCGAAGCCTCATGTGATGAACATGATTCCGAAGAGTTTGAGCATGATTCTGAAAGGCTTTTTGTCAAAATTGAAGAGTCCGAAGTGACTGACAAAATGCAAGTCTTAGGAACCCATTTTGTTTAGATGACTTCGAGGTTTTTGATTTTTTTCTTAGAGGTTGATGATTTTGAAGACTTGGTTTTAGCCGTGAGATTTTCTTTCAAATAATTTCTTTTCCAATGTTGTTTCGGATTTTCAGTTGTTGATTTCTTTAATATTGAACTACATGACGTGGAAGCACAAAGGTACTCCTCGTATGCCAGTTTGAAATCATTTAGTGAAAGATTCTTATCTTTAAACAAATCCAAAATTTTGTCTAGCCATTGATGAAATGTATCTATCAAATTGTTGCCTTCTGAAAACTTTTTCTTTGTGGGTTTTTGAAAATTTGGTTTAGGAAAGTTAGGTTTTGTAGGTATGAAAGTTGGTTTGACATGTTGATTTTTGTCTTCTGAAACATTTGAGTCAAAAGGTTTTGTTCCAGAAGTTGAAGCGATTGTCTTAGTTGGTTTAAATCTCCGAAAGGGGTTTTTCTTTTGACAAGATTTAGAGTTCGTTTTGATTTCGAGTTCACAGGAACAGGTTTCTGAATTGGTTTTGTAATCATTATTGCTGGTTTTGATTTTTGGATAATTTGAGGTCTTTTCAAAATCTGAGGATTTTGTACCGAAGCCTTGGTAATAGAAACTTTTGGTTTTGAAGCAGCATTTTCAGAGGTTTGTGACAACGGTACACTATCACATGATTCCACTAATTGAAAAACATCCATCTTCGGAGCTATGGGTTTTTCCATAACTTGAAATTGTTTATAATTTCGATTAGAGTAAACATGATTGTTGTTTTTGACATTCAAAAGATGATTTAAATTCTTTGGAATTCTCTCTTTTTCATAACATAAACGATTGTAAATGTTGTGACCATACAAATCCTGTTTTCTTATGTTAATTTTCACTTCCATGTTTTCATTTACTTGATTTTCAAACATTTTAGATGAAGAGAAGAATCCTTCCTCAGTTGCTGTGGAGTTATCCTCATCAACAATCTTTTTCAAATCATTATCAATCAAAAGCACATCACCAGGTTTCACAAAGATGGAAATTTTGAAGTAAGATACCTTAGGATAAACACAAGCAACATGGACTAGTCTTTTTGAAGTGCTTTTGAGATAATCTTCATATGATTCACATTCATCAGAAATTTGAGTTTTAGTTTTAACAGTTTCCAAGTTCTCAGAATTTTCACAATCAACTTTAGCTTTGCCTTGATCCACCGAAGACAATTGTGAGATGTCTTCGGAGGGTAATGCGGATGTGGAGGATTATTTTTGCAAGGACAAGGTTGAACAATCAATTTCCTCCATATCCGAGTCGCATTCAAAATCAGTTTCAAACACAGTTTCCACAACAACATTAGATTCGTTTTCAATTTGAGGTACATCCCTTTTCAAAATTGGAATTTCTTATGGCAATAGTTTCAACAAGTTTTCAGCAGTCAGGTGTTTTTCCACCGAAATTAAACCATGTTTATACGAAGGATTGGTCACTTTGGACCCTGAGACTATGGATTCACATTCATATGTAATGCTATCAACATTCTTAAGCTTGAATTCAATAAAGGGCAATAGTTTCCTATGTTGCACATTACACACATCCGCAGAATGATAAATACGAGTTATATGAGCATACAATCGTCTAGCAGTTTCACAAAATATATTCCGTTGTCACAAAAGTACATCATTATCATTCAAAAGTTTTTCTCTAGTTTCCTCTAGCAGTGTGATTCTTAAGTTGGTCTTCTCTAAAGCTAGCTTTGAACTCTCTATTATCCCCCTCAAGTTGAGAATCTCCTGCTCATTGATTTTCTCCCTATTTTTAGCATCAACAAGCAGTTTTTGCAATACAGAACAGTCACGAGTTATTTCATTTATCAAAGAAGCAAATTTAGATTCAAGAATTTTAAAAGACAAGAGAAGTTTTGATACCTGCCCCGGGATGGTGAGACGAGTGTCCTTTGCCATAAGACAAAACTCCTCTTCATCATCCGAAGAGTCATCATAGACAACCTTCGGAGCATCAACTTCAAGCTCCTTCTTCATTCCAGAATCTCCATGACCAAAATCACCAAAACCTTCATAACCAAGTCCCTCACAAACCACATCTTCACCCAAATCTTTTTCACCAACAACTTTCTCAAAAGTGTTACCTAGAAGGCTCTTATCAACATCATAGGCTAGGAAAGCACTATGAGATGGCTTACTCACTTCTTCATCAGCAGAGTCCGAAGACTAAACTTGATAAGTTCCCAAATACACGTCACAGGCCATCAAGGCTAAGTCCTTGGTCTTCGCTCTTACTTCGTTCATATTCCTGGCATAATATGCTTCATCCTTCACCTGAGTTTGTTTCTCATTTTTCTTTCTCAGCATGCAATCTTTTGCAAAGTGATTCTTCCCATGATAGTAGTTATAATCGAAACCAGAATCACCTACAATCTTCTTCCCTTCTGATATGTCTTTAGAAGACTCCGAAGTCTTGGATTCGACTGGCTTCAGAGTGAATGATTTAGTTGCATCTTCCTTCGGAGTAAAAATTTTAGGTTTAGGCTTCGGTGTGTAAGAAAAGTTTTTATACGTTTTTGTTGGATTGGGCTTGTTGACAAATGGTTTCTTAAATCTACGATTGTTTGCAGCATACAAGGCAATCGTTTCACCATTTTCACCTTCCACGTAGCCATCAGGTTCATCATTATCATCATCTTCTTCAGTTTTTGACACAAGAGCTAGTGAATTAGAACCCGCAGCTTTCTCACTTCATCTTCCATAGATATCAGGCTCATGAGCTTTAACAAGATTGTAGAGACTGGCCAATGAATACGTGTTAATGTTTTCATACGATTTGATCATCAGCATAATGGGTCTCCATTCAGGCCTTAAGCTGTAGAGAAACTTTATATTTATCTCCTGTTGGCTCCTCGTTTCACCATATTTCTCCAGGTCATACACCATTTTACTGTAACGCTCGTAAGCTTGTTCTAGAGTCTCATTTTCCTGCTGCTTGAAGTTGCCAAAATTTGCCAATACCTCCTGAACAACGCTTGATTGCAAGTTATTGTCACCTGCGAAGCAAACTGCCAAACGATCCCATATTTCTTTAGCAAACTTTGCTCCAGAAATATGATGACGAACATCAGGTCCGAGTCCACTTCGTAGTTCACGCATAACTCTTTCATCATTCCTTACTTTCCTTAGATCTGCTGCATTCAGCACACCACCGGCTTCGACATCATCAATGTTAATGAATCTTCCTGCTATATCGGTGTGTGGACCATCTTTCACTGATCTCCAGATGTCTTTTGCTTCATCGAGGCCTTCCAAGTAGTCCTTCATACGATCAGCCCAGTAATCGTAGTAGGTTGGAACGAGCACAGGAGCTTTTGTAGATGAACCAATCAGATTAGCGTAGTTGAGCATGTTAGCATAGGTAGCAGTTGAATCAGTCATTTTGAATGGATTTCAACGGGATCTTTATAGAAAAACTAGTTATAGAGATGAGTAACAGTTGCGGAATACTAAATCTAAGAAGCGATTCAGATCTAGAACTGTAACAAAGAAATAAATCTCTATGAACATGTTTTTGAGCTGACCGGCTCCGATACCACTTGTTGAGTGTTGGAATCAATAAAATGAACAAGTAATGACTAGTGATTCAACAGAAGATCAAGTAATAAGCAATCAAACAGTAATACGAATAATCAAGAACAGATAAGGAAGAGGATGAATTGGATAACTTGTGCCGAATGCTTTGATTGATTGATTTAGGGTTTTACAATAGGACGATTACAATCTCGCACTAAACATGGTATGGTATCACTGATATTTATAGTAGATCAGTGATACGCATAGTATAAAATGTTACAGAGAATATTCTATCAGATGTACTATCCAATAGAATGCTTGATACATGCAACACGTAGTCTGCAACCACATGTGCATCAAAATGTTTGACAGCTGTGAAGTCTTCGGATCCTCCAGGTGACACCCTTCGGAGTCTTCAGACTTCAGGGTTCTTCTTTTTGTTTATTACTTCGGGGTTATCAGCAGGAGGTCTTCGGATGCATTGGCACTTCATCACAAATATTCTCAACACGTTCTTTCAGTTCTTTGCAGCTGTGGGTATTTCTGATCAAAGATCTCTTGAAAGAATCTTGGATACATCAAGAACAGATCCTTCTTCAACAAGTTGCTCTTGAATTCTTCAAAAACATACTTTGAGTAGTTGTACTCCCAATCAAGTGCAAGGGAGACAAAAGCAGATGTGGCAATCTTGCTGATTTCATTAGAACCCGCTTTTCTTCCATAAATACAAGTCACAATAGCGTGTGCTAGGAATCTCCAGAAAGGAGGTAGCATCTTCTTGCCTGTGGGTGGGAAGTTTCCTTCGTAGCTCAATAGTTCCAACCCTTCCTTTAGCTTCTGCATTGGAAACTCTATGGTAAACCCAGGTTCATCTTCAAATTTAAGTACCTCCCTGATAACTGTTCAGAAATAACAACTTCAACTCCTTTAATGATTGAGTTAATAGCATTTTCTCCCACCTTCTTTGCACCTCTCCAGAAAGCATTAACCAGGTTAATGCAGATGACTAGATTTACACGAAGTGCGTGAGTAACCCGGCAATTGTTTAAACCATTTATCAAGGACTGAAAATCATCCTTGTGCTTTGCAGGCAAATCCATCAGGTAACATGGGATGTTGTGGTGAGGCACGTGCTTCAAATAATCCTCAACAGCCATTGAGTCTGCATTAAACTAACCAAGTTAGAAAATATTTCATGAAAATATATAAACACGCAATAAATTGTCTAGGTCACTGAAATAAAATAATTAATTTGGATTAAGTTAACAGTTTATTTCATTGATCTCGATAATTCATTAGCCCATTTATCTTAGATTAAAGTCCACACGAGGTCCAGACAGTTTAAACTCAAAGCAATTTAATCAAACAACCCAAAAATGAATTAAATGGCTCAAAGTAATGTTGTTTGGTCCAAAAATATCCGGCCCACAAAATATTTAAACGATCCAAGAAGGTTGTTCGGGGTGGCAAGGTTGTTCGGTGTGGGAAAAGGTTGTTCGGTGCGCGTGGATCGGATCCGGGAAAATGGGTCAAGGAGCGGGTCGAAACAAGTCGGATAGCATGTTGTTCGGTCGAGGTGGGTTGTTCGGTCGAAGTGGGTCGGGTCGAGAAGGTTGTTCGGTCCGATCCGGATCCTATTCAAAAACCGGATGAAAGATGACGTAAGCGAGGGGCGAAAACCCCCAATCGATACCGAAGCACTAAAAAACACCGAGAAACCTGCACAAATGAAGAAAATATACCGAACAACAATAAAAACGAACTTAAAAGGACCTTTGGACGACTTTGAACGGAGCAAAAGCTTGGGAGAATCGAGAAGCGGAGGTGCGGCAATAAAGATGACGAAGATGAGGGAGTTCGCAAGAGAGAGAGAGAGAGAGGAAGGAGACGGAAAGTTTTTAGGGTTTTTGAAAAGTTATTCGATGGAGAGAAAAAAAATTAAATACCCCGAGAAACAAAGTGGATCAGTTAACCGACCCACAAACCCACTGATCAATTCTAAATTACACCCAAAATCAGCCCAAAATGACATAATTTCAAAAATCGTGACAAAAATAGATAAAAAATAAAATTGAAAAATAATTAGAACACACAAACATATATTAAAAATTTCTCAACTTAAAATTTTATTTTGTTGGATTTTAAGATTTTGAATACACAAAACTGATTTCAATTTTTAATTTTTAATTTGAAACATATGAAATTTTCTTTTTCTACTCCTAAATCAAAGATTTAAGTAAATTTTTGATTTTCTAAACGTAATTAAAAATAATCTAAATTGTTTTGACAAACCGTGCAGTCAACTATCCAAATATTCATGTCAAGAATGACGTTAGTTCCACGTTTGGTTGATATTTTTCAGAATAGGCTTACATTTTCATTGCGAATAGAATCACACAGTTGCATCACAAACAATTTTAACTAAAATGATGTGTATACCAATACCGAATTTATAAAAGGAGATAAACGGTTATTGTGTCAAGAGAATCGCCAACCAGGAAATTATTTTAAAATTCGTTTCGATTTGAAACGGCTTTTCCAGTTTCTTCAATTTAAGTGAGGGTTTTGTCTCAAGAATCTATCTCTCAAACAAAATTTCCATAACATATACAGGTTATCTCCCCTTTCTAATCGAGAAACTCTTTGGTTAACTGACTCTTTTCCCTAAGTCTAGGTGCCTTTTTTTAGTCAACCTCTTACATGTTTTCCTTACTCTTTTGCCTTGTGCAACATTGGCATCTTTTAAGAAGTTTTGCTTCTTTTGTGCATCATTGGCATCTTTTCAAGGAGTTCTTATACAAACTAATTTGATGCTCCTTAGGCTTTAAACATATGAGCTCATTGGCCTCTTTTAGGGTCTCTAGATGGGCTGATTTTGTGCCTCTTTCAGTTTGAACCTAATAACCCTTTTGACATGTGGACACATTGGCCTCTTTTAGCCTAACCACACACTACTTTAGTGTGGGTTGTGACAGTTGGACACACTCAGCAGACCAATATAGTATACTAAAAGTTTCTCTGAGACCCATACCCTTGGGAAAGCCAAGATTGATAAACCATGTATGTAGAGGAAATTAAGTAGACACCAATTCTCAAACAAAACATCCCCACAACAACTTGAAGTTTAATGAACTTAAGTTCATGGTGATAGCACATGAACCAGATAGGAAACCACAATTAAGCATTTATAATCCTTAAACAGATTCTTAACCTTCTACACATCATCTCAATTCCAAATATCTTATTTTGCAACGAGTATGAATTTTATTTGACTTGAAAACAGCTATATTTATCTACATGGATATCATTTCCAAACAGAAACAAACTAACATTTAGGACTATATTGGAAAATCAATGGGCATAGTCAGTTTTTGATATTCTGAGAAATTTAAGCACACAGAGAAATAAAAGAAAATATTTTTGTTTTTTAATTTTGTTGGAAGGAAAGATATGAAAATTATAAAAAATTAATTTATTTTAAAATTTTGTAATTTTTGTTTGATTTTATGAAAATTACTCCCCCTCACTCTGAGCACAGAGGGAGACAAAACAAAGTAAAAACAAAATTTGTCACGAAACAGAAATCAAAACAATAATGAGTACATCAATTTAGATTGGAGAGATCAAACCGAATTTCTATAATTGAAGAGACTTGATGAGACGCAATATGAAGATTTGCAATTTTTTTCAAAAACCACATATTCTCTATAAAGGTTAGAATGAATGACGATAGAGATATGTCTCTCATTGTGTGCATGAAATAGCCATTATCAACAAACATGAGTTTGATGATATGCCTCCATGGCTACTTCTGCACATAATGCAGACTTAGTTCCTTTTAGGAACCCAGTCCATCTTGTAACTGGGTTTGCCACTGCTGTGTGACTGTAACACGTTCTCCCATACCATATCGTGTTTGTCAAGGATAGAATTTGAAGAAATAACAGAGTAGAGTGAGGGTTTAGAAGTGCTCCCTTTGAGTATCCACTGATAGTTTGGTCTGGATTTCACTTTGACTGACTGGTTGGATACTTCTGTCTTTGTCTTTGGATTTTGTTTGCCTTTTGATTTATGTCTGTATTGCCAATGTGCACTGAAACTGGATCCTTGAGAAGATGTTGAATTGTTCTTTCTGATCCATTGTGCTTGTCTCCTTGCCTTGGCAATATTCCAGTCACCATCCCTTGAATTAGATCTAGAGGAGTTTCTTTGGACAAATCTTTCTGTTGGCATCTTTCTGTGACTTTTGGCATTCTGGAAACAATTTCTTGCAATATGCCCAGGAGTGCCACAGTTGTAGCAGGTTGGTCATTTGTGGGCACCATGATGTGAACTGTAGCCTGATCCAGAGGTGGATGGCTTTTGAGATTGTCCACAATTGCATGCAAGAGTTGCTGCATGTTTCTTTGGTTGGTACATATCTGGATTTCTGACAGCAGCATTATAATTTCTTTTTGAACATTCAACAAATGCAGTTTCTGAAGTTATTTTAGTCTCTGCACACTCAACAGATTCATTAGAATTTTCAAGCACACCTTTCTCAGCCTGACTGGACTCTTCAGGGATAAAAACATCGTATAAATCAAGGGGTGGAGTACAATTGTAATTAAATGGTGGTGGAAGACTCTTGTATCCAAGACCCTGACTTTCATCCCATTTGAGTTGAGACTCTATCATTAACTCAACTATCGCGCTTGACCCTTCTAATTTTTTGAAAACAAATTCTTTATCTTGAGCTTTGGCTCTCAAAGATTTAAGCTCGACAGTCAATTTGGCAATGTCTTTGTTAGCCATTTTAAGAAGACAATTTTTTGTACTGTAATCGTTTTCCAATAGTTTGAAATCATTTGTTTTGCTATCTAGTTTTTCTTACAAAGGTTTAATTTTCTTCTTTAAATTATAATTTAGATTTTCAAGTTCGAAAATTTCCCTGACTAGATTTTCATTTATCTCACGATAGTTTTTAATCTTTGTCTCACATTCTAGACAACATGAACCTTGACACGAGTCTTTTGTTTCGTTGGTCATTTTATAATATTTTGTTTTGAATGTTCTTAATTTTTTTAAAAATTATTCCTAAGTTTCAAAATTTTTAATTTTAAACAAAAGAAAAAAATTTGATGTGCAAAAGAGATGACAGATTTTACCAAAAAAATTGTTGAAGTTGGCCGATTTGACCGAGTCAACCTGGTTAATCGGTGAGAAAAGCCTGGCCGAGTTACCCGGTTCGGTTGAGGATGAACCGAATAACCTTGGTTACACCGAGTAAGTTGGTCTGTTGACCAAGATTTGACCGAGCAATCTTGAATGTTGATCGAATAACCATATTTGACTTCAAGTTTGACCGAATAACACACCTTTGACCGATCAACCACCTTTTGACTTTTAATGATGACCGAACAACATCCTTTTGACCGATCAACCACCTTTTGACTTCATGATAGACCGAATGAACTTTTGTACCGGCAAACGACAATTAAAAGACACCGAAAAACATTTTAAAATTTCACCGATCCACCATGAATCCACCGAGCAACCATTTAAAAACAGAATTCCCTTAATTTGCGAGATTTTGAATGATCATTCCACCAATAGTTGTCGATGAACACAATGAACACCGTATGAACTCGATGAACAATTGAAAAAAAATTTCCAGAGACTTCAAAAAAATCAATCCTTTTCTCGAAAAATGATTGATATTAAAACAATAAGAATTGTTTTCTTGCTCTGATACCAATTGTAGGTCCCAATCTTCTCCAATAACAATATCAATCATATATATCTTCAAATGGTGCGGAAAACCAATTGAAACAATCAAGAAAAGGAAAAGCAAGATGAAATAGAAATTACCAATATGATCAAATGCACTTGTAATTGATAAACTTCCAATGTTGGTACAATGATCTCACACTCAAGCTCACGAATTCTAGAGCTCTCCCAAGATGCTCTTGTTGCCAACCAACCATCAAATGAACTAACAAAGGACTATATATAATATCCATGTCATAAAAGCCCAATACAAATCTAGCCCAAACCCATAACTAACTAGACAAGCCCAAAAGACATACGAAGCAGATAATAAAGCATAAACCATCAAAATAGGGCCCAACACGGTTATCCAAAAAACAAGTTTTGGTTATTATATTGGTTATAAAAAAACCAATTGTAAAGTTGCACCTCTACCTAACAATAGAAGTGTATCATTGTATAGGTATCTATAGAAGCATAAAAGAAACTGGGCCTTTGAAACCGGCATTGAACCCAACCGACATTTATGTAACCGGGCCTCAAGTCACAAGTCGTGGGTCTCAATCGGGTCTAGACCTAAAAATGATACGGTTAAGGCTTTGTTCTAAAAGGCTTGTAAATCTTACACTGATCCCGAATTTAATGAAGCCATGCAAAGGATCCGTAATCATAATCTGGCGTTATTTGATTTCTTAAACGAGGCCAAATCAGTAAGGTGGTCTAGGGCTAAGTTTACCGAGTCTAATCTAATGACTTCTAATAGTGTAAAATCAATAAATGCACTATCTAGATAGGCATAAAAGACGACAGTGTTGATGTTGATTGAGTTCTTTCGTGCAACTATGCAACAATGGAGTTTTAAATGTCGCAATTTCAGAGGTACTATCATCTGCCATATATTTATTTGTTAGTTTTTAAATTATGATATTTAATCGACATATTGACAACTTAACGGTACTTTCCTTACTGTTTGAAGCAAACTTAACAACATTGACTCCGTGAGAGAATAACAAAGTCGCAAAAAGAAGAGGTAAATATAATAACCGGACAGTCCACCCGATTTCTAATACTAGATATTAGGTGAATGACTTTTAAAGAGGTAGTACCGTTGACTTAGATCAAAATACATGTAGTTGTATTGTTGATATCGTTGACCAACCTGGTTACTTGTCATGTTTTGTTAATGTTGTCTTTTGATGATTTAGTGCTAGAATCATTTTGTTAAGTTTATGTTGTTCAACTTTCTACAATGTACTTTGTATTTCAATCAAATGATCTATCAATTAACAACTTATGTGTTGAATGTCTTCAATGATCTTATTCTCTTCACCGAATGTAAAGTAAAGATAAGAACAAAGAGAAGTCTAAAGATCACCGGTTGATAAATTAAGTTGATCTTAACTGAAAGTTAATGTACAATCTGGAATAAAAGGCTAGTTAGAAAGTAAAGACACTTCAAAAAGTAAAGAAGGCGGAAACAACACTTGAACCAAATGTCAAGCTGAAGACTGCGATTGAACATGTACAGAAAGTAGACTTGTTTAGACTAGCAAATGAAGCATGCACCGAACTTCAACGTGCACCGAAACTCAAAGATGAACACCATGATTTAGACTAGTTTAGGCGTGCTCGCTTACAAGCATATTCATTATACTCATCGTATTATTATAATCATGCATGGGCCGTCTTAATATGAAATTATATTATTTTATATCTTAAGTCATACTTTGCTAATAGAAGAAGGTTCATCTATATATGTGTGTGTGTAAATATATATATATATATATATATATATATATATATATATATATATATATATATATATATATATATATATATATATATACATACATTCTTCCGTCCTTTGGTCTTTACCCAACAGTCTTCGCTTTCGTTATAAAATGGAGATCAGCTTTCAACTTAAGTTATGGTTTTGAAACTCCAATCTGTAAACTCTACATTGTTATGTCAAATACAGAATTTCATTCCATCGTATTCTTGTCTTACGTTTCAAGTACATGATATATGAATCTTGCATTTATATATTCCACCGAAAGGATTCCTCCTATTTATCAAATTAAGTTATTTTTAAACTAATGATTTTGTTTTAGCGTATTAATGAAAATGTGTTGTTTTTTAAATAGGGCGTGTCACTTAGCCAAGTAGGCTTTTGATGAAGCAATTCAGAGCTTGATACTTTGCATGAAGAGTCATATAAATTTAGTACATTGATTATGCACTTTTAAGGGACAATCTCACATTGTGGACCTTTGATATTTCAAAGAAAGGAGGTTCATTTTTTATGTGATTTTGTAATAAATAATGATTATTTTTTTAATTTTTTTACGATTTTAAGCTTTTGATATTAGAGAAGATTCACATAAACATGCTAAAGATAGTAAAACCGGTGGTGAGATTGATAATGCAGAGGTGGGTGATCCTTTTTAATTTTATTAATTATTGAATTTCAAGAATAATGCATAAATATTATTAGTTATTATTATTCATTTAATTGTTAGTGTGTGATGGGTATGGACTTTAATTCATGATTTTTGGAATGGTGATAAATAAATTGTTGTTGGTAGATCTCATGTCAAGTAATTGTTGTTTGGGTAAAGCCTAATTCAATTATATGCCTTTCCTTCTACACAAAACTCATGAACTCCAAATGTAAGAGGGGTAGGTTCAGATGCATGATCCCAGTTCCACTATAACTGTTCAGTGACACACGCTGATTGGTCTGAAGGAAAATAGCATCTAAAATCTTATAGGGAGAATGATATTTCTGATCAGGCACTTAAAAATTATAAGGTATGAGGTTTGCTTATCCATAATTTCTTCTATTCCTTTATAGAGTCCCATCATTGCAAAATATGAGGGCGATTTTGTGCCATATCAAACTAAACATGAAAATCACTAATGTTTCTGGATGTAACTTTTCTTTACTTTCATTATTCTTAGAGTGCACCAAAAATGTTCATGTTACAAGAAATGAAAGTTTATATGTTGCTGGTATTATCTTTTTGCCCCTTTCATGATGATTCTTTAAATAATAGAAGCTAAGACATCTTTGAATATACTACAAAAGGTTTGATAAAGATGGATAGTTTTCCAATATACATAACTCAACCAAAAGACAGAGCTTGGATAAAAGATGAATTTGAAAGGGTGTCTATTTGTATTTCTAACTAATTGCAAGAAATAGAAAGGTACTTTCCTATAAGCATAGAGTATACGGAGTTGCAACTAGTTTCCTAAACAAATTGATCAACATTAATTCATCATAATTTGTAACACCCCTTTCTCAAACCGTATTCAAATACAGTTTACATTACAAAACGTGACTGAGAAATAGTTACTTAAAAATTATTTTTTACAAACTTAACTCAAAGGGGGTATTACAGACTCAATACAGATAACCATAATTTAAACTTACAGTGTACAAACTGGTCCCAACTGCAACTTTCGCTCCTTTCACCTAAGTACATAGCATTTTAAAAATAGTATACGTGAGACATAAAGCCTCGTGAGTAGTATGGGTTTTAGACTCAAAATATTTCTGCTCAAAACTTGAATTAATAACAAGTAAGCTGATAAACTGCTATAAACTTATTTTCAAAAACAAATCTTAAATCTTTTTGTTTTACTCTTTTCAAACTCAAAATACTTTCTTTCTCAAAACTGCTTCTTACTTTAAAACTGTTTTATTCTTTAAAACTACTTCCTTTCTCATTTACTCGTGACCAACTGAAACTCATGAATTAGTTTAATTAATTCATTCAACTAGCTCCCCTCGCGGGACAGAACAGATCCGTCCGCTTGGTTATGCTCATTCTGTCTCCCCTTTGTGACTTGGAACGGATTCAAGCACAAGGGTATACTAAGCTAGACAACTACTTCGCGACGGGAGGTACCATCCCAGTAGTGTCTTCCGATCTCCCGATTATGTGGGTGATCCTAGTCCGGACAACTAACTCTTACTACTTTCTTTGCTTTGGTTTTTATATTTTTACTTTCTTCATTTTATCTTAAATTTGTCAAATATGGACACAATTTCATAACAAACTCTCATTTTAACTCTTTGACTCATACTCTTAAAAATCACTTTAAAACCTACTTCAAAATCTTTAGCTCTCATATAGAGCTTCTTTCAAAACTTCACAACTATACTTCTTTTTAAAAAAAACTGAACTTCTTTAAAACTTCTTTAAAACTTCTTTTAAATACTTAGCTCTTGGAGCTACTTTCAAAACTGTTTCCAAACTTTAGAATCTAAAAACATTTGGAAATCTCATACTTTTCTGAAAATATCATTTTGCTATGTACTAGAAAACAATCCTCATAAAACTCACCTTGGTTTAGCTATAACCACTACGCTTCTTATACGCCGTCTCCCTTTCCGTGCTTTCTAGTATTTGAAGCACCTCCTATACATATATCACACACACACATATATATATATATATATATATATATATATATATATATATATATATATATATATATATATATATATATTTAATAAATATATGTTACAACTGACTATACAGTGCTAAGGCCTCATACGACTCAACTTTAGGTTACACTAAATGGATAACCATTAATAAACTCATTTTATAATTTTCTTCGAAATACGCGTATTTTGCTACAGTATCCCCAAGGGGTCGTATTTCAGTTCCGACATTTTTGCATGAAATCTTAAGCCATATTAGACTTGTGTTTCAAATTTGAGGTCAAACGGACAAGTCTAACCCCAATTTCCAAAAATCAAAACTCAAAATTCCCTTCAGTATGTTACACGGTCGTGTAACTTTTGCCTTGCAAATTACACGGCCGTGTAACTTTGCAGGCCTTATATAAGTTACACGGTCGTGTAATATGTACCCTGTAAATTACACGGCCGTGTAATGTTTCTGGGTGGGTTTCGGGTCCGATTTTCGAGCTGCAGACCTCTATTTTGCCCTATTAAGTGCTTAATACTTAACTTAATCGTTTACTATCATTCCATGACTAAAAACTTTGCTTTACATCAAGTTTTAAGCCTTGGAATCACTGATTTCAGTTCTAATTCCTTGAAAACCCGTTTTTGATGATTTTTACCAAAAATCCAACTTTTTGAAATTAATCACTTAGGAGTGTCTTAATACATCCTAAGTGATCATTTGGACTTAGAAAAAAACATAAAAACTGATCTTAATCTTGCAAACTCTTGAATTAGGGTTCTTGAGCAAAATCACCATTTCTTGATTTTTACACATTCTATGGTTAGAACATGCTAAATGGATGATTTTGAACAAATTGGTTCCATTAAGATCATAACTTCTGGAAAATCAGAAGTTGAGAATCAACTCCCGTTCAAGAATTTGAGTTCAAAGGCTAGTATAGTACCTCTTGGAGCTTGGAATCACCAATTCCAAAGCTTTTCTTGATTCCCTTGGCAAAGATTCTTGAACTTCTTCTTCTTCCCGTGCTCTCCCTCTCGTTCTCTCTAGCTCTCTCTGAAATGTTCTACTAACTTCTGGAGAATGAGAGTGATAATTCTCTTTTATTTATATTTTTAGTTTATATAAAAGATTTACACTTTAGTCCCTCAACTTCCACCTTCTTTTCAAAAATGGTCCTAAGACCCATAACTTTGCAACCAAGTTTCCATTAACTTCTAACTTGACATTTTCTTGACAATTTGGTCATTTTCATGTCAAATGACCATTTTGCCCTCCTTGGTCAAGTTTCACTATTTGCGCGACAAAACTTCAAATTTCACATAAACTCTTATTTATTATATTATAATTTCACAAATACACATTATTTTACATATTGGTCTTATACTATGACAAAAGACCATTGTACCCTTTTACAATTTCGCGGGTTCTTACAGTCACCCCTCCTTAAGCGGATTCCGTCCTCGGAATCTTTTCATAATCTGTGAAGTCTGGATATCTTCTCTTCATCTCTTCTAATGTTTCCCAAGTCAAGTTTAACCCTAAGGGATGCTTCCACTTGACTAATACGAGGTCAATCTCCTTGTTCCTCAGCTTTTTAGTCTGCATTTCTAGGATGGCTTCAGGTTCCTCAATCAGTTTGCTAGGAGTCTCCACCCTCAGATCTGTATACGGTATTACTAACTCTTCTTTACCAAAATACTTTTTCAAGTAGCATACATGAAAGGTATCATGTATTCCACTAAGTTCAGGTGGTAACTCCAACTTAAACGCCTGTAACCCAACTCTCTTTAGGATTCTAAAAGATCCAATATACCTTGGACTTAGCTTTCCTCTCTTGCCAATTCTGACCACTCCTTTCCATGGCGACACTTTTATCATCACCAAATCTCCTTCTTGCAAGTCATACGGTCTCTTCTTTAGATTTGAGTAACTCTTTTGCCGATCTTGTGCTGCTTTCATGTTGGCTTAAATTACTCCAATCTTCTCATTAGTTACTCTAACAATCTCTGGCCCTGTAAGCTTAGTCTCACCCGCCTCCAACCAGCATAAAGGAGTTCTACACTTTCTACCATACAATGCCTCAAAAGGTGGCATTTTAATGCTAGAATGGTAGCTGTTATTGTATGCAAAGTCCACTAATGGTAGGTGTTCATCCCAACTTCCTCCAAAATTCATCACGCATGACCGTAACATGTCTTCCAATGTCTGGATCGTTCGTTCACTCAGACCATCTGTTTGTGGATGATACGCTGTACTTAGTTGAATTCTCGTCCCTAATTTCTCTTGTAAAGTTCTCCAAAAGTTTAAGGTAAATCTGGGGTCTCTATCTGACACGATGGACAACGGTGCACCATATCTTCTTAACACTTCATCTATATACAACTGGGCTAACTGCTCCAATGGAGTAGTTTCTTTTATGGCTAGAAATAGTGCACTCTTGGTCAACCGGTCTGCTATGACCCATATGCTATCATAACCTTTCTTCGTTCTCAGTAACCCGAAAATTAAGTCCATGGTTACATCTTTCTACTCTTCGACTAGGATGTGTAATGACTGAACATATCCATGCAGGACCTGATGTTCCGCCTTGACTTGTGCACAAATAACACACCTGGAGATGTACTTAGCTATCCTCTTCTTCATTCCAGACCACCAGTACTGTCTTTTAAGATCTTGATAAGTCTTGGTACTCCCTGGATGTATGGAATACTTTGACTTATGCGACTCTTCCAGAATCAACTTCCTCAAACCTCCTGCTTCCGGTACCCAATTGCGGGTTCTAGAAGTCTTTAGCTCTTGTCTACTTATCTCAAACTGCATGTCTTCCTCATTTCTCATCTTTCAAGTCTATGCTTTTTCCAACCTTTTTATTGGACTGCTTTAATCTATTCTATAATACTGGACACTAGTTATATACGTATCAATCTTGCATTGATTCTTTTCTCTGGAACTTTTCTACTCAATGCATCTGCTGCTACACTTGCTTGCCTGAATGGTATACAATCTCGCAAATATAATCACTGATCACTCTAATTATCTTTTCTGTCTTATGTTCAGCTCTATTTGAGTGAACACATACTGTAAACTCTGGTGATCAGTGAATAGCTTGCGTTTTGTTCCATATAGGTAATGCCTCAAATTTTCAAGGCAAATACTATTGCTACTAGCTCTATATCATAAATAATATACTTTGTTTCTAGGGCTGTCAACTATCTGGGAACATATGATATACTCTTACTCCTCTACATCTACACACAGCTAAGCCCTCTATGTGAGGTATTGCTGTATACTTCAAAATCTTCTGTCCCATATGGTAACATAAGGACAGACGCATTACTCAACTTCTCTTTTAATATAATAAAAGCTTTTACTTATTCTTCTTACTTGAGTAAATTTCATATTTTAAATTTACTTTTCTCTCTCTTATTTTAGAAGCTCTATCACTTCATACTTTATTATAGAAAATTGACTTTCCGACAGTCAATCTACATTTCTAATTACTTCTTTCTTGTCATTAGACTTAAATCTCCTATTATCTTTATATAATTCCTTTAGAAGTTTCATAACTTCTTATATTTACATATACTAAAAGAATTGACTCTTCAAAAGTCAATCGTTGTTCTCGCTTCTTTTGTCTTATTTTTCATCTTTAATTCCCAAAAATTTTCTATCTTTTTTTTTACAAGCAAAACCTTTTGTATCCAAGGTGTTGCTATAATTACTACTAAATTTTTTTTTTGTCTTTACTACTAATTTTCATACATTCTCATAAGGTTATTACCTTTATCATCTTGTTACTTGCATGTATTACTTTTATAATACATATCTTGTATCACTCTTTACTTATATTAGTTTCATCTTTCGACATATTAATGATCTATATACCTCTTTCATTTTTCTTTATAATTTAGGAGATTTCAATCTCTTTTATTCATTATACTTTCTAATATAATTTTGTCCATTTCTCAGTTTTCTTTCTGTACCCTTATGAGTACACTTCTTATCTTCTTAGGTACCCCATGTACCATTATCATTTTATTACTTATGTTTTAATATTTTCTTGTAGTTCTTATTTCTCACACTAATGCTTAGTTTAGCATTCTATCTCTTGCTTACTCTTTACTTGCTATGGC
This sequence comes from Cichorium intybus, assembly GCA_023525715.1. Lineage (NCBI taxonomy): Eukaryota > Viridiplantae > Streptophyta > Magnoliopsida > Asterales > Asteraceae > Cichorium > Cichorium intybus. The sequence continues at coordinate 28,330,644 of CM042015.1, forward strand.
TAATGCCAAAAATAACTTTTACTTCTATCTTTATTCTGACTGCATTTTAACCATATTTCATAAACATTTAGTCTCTTTATCTCACATATTTTACTAATAAATTTCTTTTTACCATTTCTCTCTATGTGTCATGAGGCTATATGCCCAACACATTACATTGTTCTTTCCTTTATGCTTCTTTTCTTTACTCTTTTTTATTTATATATATTTTAAAGCGATATACGCTATACTCTTTCCGATGTTTCATAACTACTAGTCATGCACCAAACATTTCTCTAATCTTTGTCTACTTTAACCCGTTACTTCCACTCAGAGGTAGTCACTTCCTGTCTCTTTGTTTTAATTCTTATTTCATATTTGACTCTCTGTCTAAAACTTATCTAGATATTCACTTTTTCTCTTTATCTTGTGTTATTTATGACTTTCAGTCATTTTTCTCACATTCTTTAGGTTATCCTTTTATCATTCACGGTTCTTCTTATTTATACTTTATATGGTCATGCAATCTGATTTCAAATGACCATTTCTTTGATAACTGTCTTTATATTCTTCTCATTATCATCATTGTCTGTCTTATCTTTAACTTTTCGCCCAACACTTGATTAGGCATTTAATCTCTATTTCTCAACTCATTCCCTTGCATAGTCACAATGTAACTTACTTATAATCTTTAACGATTTTTTTAGATAACTTACTTTGTTATATTACTCATTATAGCACTATACTTACGACTTATTTATTTATTCCAATCATTGGATATCTTTCCTTGTCATACTTCTTTCAAGTTTGGAAGTCACGACTTCCCATTTCTTACACTTTCATTTATGTCCTTGGTTCCTTATCTAATACTTGATTAAGTATTTTGCTTTCATTTTGTACTATCTTATTTACAACTTTTATATGCATACTTTAATCTCTTGGTTGTCCATGAACAATACATCTTACTACTTCTCAATATTTATTCTATACTCTTTTATACATCCTTTGGGTTTGTCTACAATTGCAAACCCAGTTCATTTCCTTTTTACTCTTTCTACTTAAATGTTTTCATTCTTCTTCCTTATATGAATTTTATTCATATATTAGTATCCACTTTCTTTTTCCAATATTTCTTTCTTTAGTCACCGTAGTGACATTACTCTTGTTTTTATAGTTGTATCATATACTCCATTACTTCTATTAATACTTTCAATGCATTTATACTTTCTGACCATGTCTCTTTTATTAATTCCTTTCATACTTTACATTATTTCTCATATTATTCAGTGGTTATTACAACCACAAATTTGAACTTTCCTTCGTCATTACCTTTGTTATTCTTATCATCTTATTTTCAGTGCTCTTTACTCATACTTTCTTATGTTTTATTACATATACTTTACACTGATTCATACAAAGTATGGGGTTTTCCCCACTACATACTTCGTATTTGTAACTTCATCTTTAACACTTTTTCTTTTATACTTTAGTATTTCCAATCATACTGAATTTTCTTCCATAGGTATACTAAATTTATACCCCTCAAACCTCTTTCACTTATCTCTTACAGCTTCACATAATTCCTGTGTGGTTCCACCAGACTCAAATGTATATCCTGTGATTAGAATAGTATGGGCCCATATTATTATAACCACCTATACACATTTGCTTCCCGTTTTACCACCAAGACTCATGTTCCGCTGTTGTAGATTTACTCCCGGTTCTACTTACTCTCAACATCATACTCAAATATGTACTCTACTTAACTCCTACATAGTTTAAGTCTAGGTTCAAGTACTGACACCTAGTTCGCTTAAACTATGGCTCTGATACCAAAACTGTAACACCCCTTTCTCAAACCGTATTCAAATACAGTTTACATTACAAAACGTGACTGAGAAATAGTTACTTAAAATTTTTTTTTTACAAACTTAACTCAAAGGGGGTATTATAGACTCAATACAGATAACCATAATTTAAACTTACAGTGTACAAACTGGTCCCAACTGCAACTTTCGCTCCTTTCACCTAAGTACATAGCATTTTAAAAATAGTATACGTGAGACATAAAGCCTCGTGAGTAGTATGGGTTTTAGACTCAAAATATTTCTGCTCAAAACTTGAATTAATAACAAGTAAGCTGATAAACTGCTATAAACTTATTTTCAAAAACAAATCTTAAATCTTTTTGTTTTACTCTTTTCAAACTCAAAATACTTTCTTTCTCAAAACTGCTTCTTACTTTAAAACTGTTTTATTCTTTAAAACTGCTTCCTTTCTCATTTACTCGTGACCAACTGAAACTCATGAATTAGTTTAATTAATTCATTCAACTAGCTCCCCTCGCGGGACAGAACAGATCCGTCCGCTTGGTTATGCTCATTATGTCTCCCCTTTGTGACTTGGAACAGATTCAAGCACAAGGGTATACTAAGCTAGACAACTACTTCGCGACGGGAGGTACCATCCCAGTAGTGTCTTCCGATCTCCCGATTATGTGGGTGATCCTAGTCCGGACAACTAACTCTTACTACTTTCTTTGCTTTGGTTTTTATCTTTTTACTTTCTTCATTTTATCTCAAATTTGTCAAATATGGACACAATTTCATAACAAACTCTCATTTTAACTCTTTGACTCATACTCTTAAAAATCACTTTAAAACCTACTTCAAAATCTTTAGCTCTCATATAGAGCTTCTTTCAAAACTTCACAACTATACTTCTTTTTAAAAAAAACTGAACTTCTTTAAAACTTCTTTAAAACTTCTTTTAAATACTTAGCTCTTGGAGCTACTTTCAAAACTGTTTCCAAACTTTAGAATCTAAAAACATTTGGAAATCTCATACTTTTCTGAAAATATCATTTTGCTATGTACTAGAAAACAATCCTCATAAAACTCACCTTGGTTTAGCTATAACCACTACGCTTCTTATACACCGTCTCCCTTTCCGTGCTTTCTAGTATTTGAAGCACCTCCTATACATATATCACATATATATATATATATATATATATATATATATATATATATATATATATATATATATATATATATATATATATATATATTTAATAAATATATGTTACAACTGACTATACAGTGCTAAGGCCTCATACGACTCAACTTTAGGTTACACTAAATGGATAACCATTAATAAACTCATTTTATAATTTTCTTCGAAATACGCGTATTTTGCTACAGTATCCCCGAGGGGTCGTATTTCAGTTCCGACATTTTTGCATGAAATCTTAAGCCATATTAGACTTGTGTTTCAAATTTGAGGTCAAACGGACAAGTCTAACCCCAATTTCCAAAAATCAAAACTCAAAATTCCCCTCAGTATGTTACACGGTCGTGTAACTTTTGCCTTGCAAATTACACGGCCGTGTAACTTTGCAGGCCTTATATAAGTTACACGGTCGTGTAATATGTACCCTGTAAATTACACGGCCGTGTAATGTTTCTGGGTGGGTTTCGGGTCCGATTTTCGAGCTGCAGACCTCTATTTTGCCCTATTAAGTGCTTAATACTTAACTTAATCGTTTACTATCATTCCATGACTAAAACCTTTGCTTTACATCAAGTTTTAAGCCTTGGAATCACTGATTTCAGTTCTAATTCCTTGAAAACCCGTTTTTGATTATTTTTACCAAAAATCCAACTTTTTGAAATTAATCACTTAGGAGTGTCTTAATACATCCTAAGTGATCATTTGGACTTAGAAAAAAACATAAAAACTGATCTTAATCTTGCAAACCCTTGAATTAGGGTTCTTGAGCAAAATCACCATTTCTTGATTTTTACACATTCTATGGTTAGAACATGCTAAATGGATGATTTTGAACAAATTGGTTCCATTAAGATCATAACTTCTGGAAAATCAGAAGTTGAGAATCAACTCCCGTTCAAGAATTTGAGTTCAAAGGCTAGTATAGTACCTCTTGGAGCTTGGAATCACCAATTCCAAAGCTTTTCTTGATTCCCTTGGCAAAGATTCTTGAACTTCTTCTTCTTCCCGTGCTCTCCCTCTCGTTCTCTCTAGCTCTCTCTGAAATGTTCTACTAACTTCTGGAGAATGAGAGTGATAATTCTCTTTTATTTATATTTTTAGTTTATATAAAAGATTTACACTTTAGTCCCTCAACTTCCACCTTCTTTTCAAAAATGGTCCTAAGACCCATAACTTTGCAACCAAGTTTCCATTAACTTCTAACTTGACATTTTCTTGACAATTTGGTCATTTTCATGTCAAATGACCATTTTGCCCTCCTTGGTCAAGTTTCACTATTTGCGCGACAAAACTTCAAATTTCACATAAACTCTTATTTATTATATTATAATTTCACAAATACACATTATTTTACATATTGGTCTTATACTATGACAAAAGGCCATTGTACCCTTTTACAATTTCGCGGGTTCTTACAGTCATATCATGGATAGCTATTCATAATCTATTTAGAGCATCAACAACAACAATTAACTATCTCTAAAACTCAATCTTTTGGTTTTCATTAACTTTTTTTTTGAAACAATTCATTAACTCTATTTAGAAAATATAAATAATTTTAAATGCAAAAAGGCATTTCAACATCTTTTGTAACAATTAAATATTTACTATTATATATTTGAAATATTTAATAAAGATCATTCCTCTAAATATTTTTCATAAATATACACATATTTAATATTGATTAAACATGTTATTATAAGTTGTAAAATAAAATAAAAATATTGTTAGCAAACTAAAATACCCTAATATTTTATATGATTGTTATGTTATTTAATATTTAATAGTTATGTAATTTTTTTTGTATTAAAAAATATTAGAGATTTTTTATAATGAAATAATGCTTATTTTATTTTTCATATTCAACAATAGAGATGAATCGGTCAAACATAATAGGACTTTAAATACAAAAGATGTCATAAAAATATTATTGAGGTGAGAGTGTAAATAATAATAATAATAATATATGATAAAACATCTATAAGAGATTTTCCAAAGTAATGAAAAAACTTTATTAATAACTTCATTAAATCAAAGTTTAAGCAATGGAAAAGCCCCCTTTCTATTATGCTAGTTTCTTTGGAATTTTAAGTAGTGTATCTCTATTGAGTAGTATAAGCAAGGACTTACTAATGAAGATCATTAAGCATGCTTAATATAGTCTACAAAGGCAATATAGTAAAGTTTTTGACATAATTTCTAGAAGGTACAAATGCAATGTGGAACCACTGATCATGTTAGTCCTGCCACATGTCTTCTCTCCAATTTATGAATCTCAAAGTTTTGATTTGAATTTATTGTTACATTATATAGACAAGATGTCACACTCCATAATAACCAACCAACAGACTTTGGAGAAATTGAGCAACTACTTCAATTTTCTAACTCAAACATGGCAAGGGGGTTCTAAAGAAGTGCTTACACCGTAATGGTAAAATTTTCCAACAAAGCAATAAGAAATGACCATTTCCTTCAATGGTCGTTTCTATGTCAAAGTTTAAAAAGGTGAATTGTGCCTTTTTTTATGGATAAACTTGACAGCAAAAGTAAGCCTACATCAGCCACAACATGGGAAAGAAAGATATCTTTGAGGATCATCATCAAGGTCTTATAATTTATCAAGATTTATCATAGATTTTCATATTTTTCAAACATTTCTTAAAGATTCTTTTGTGTTCTAAGCTAATATGTGACTCTTGTAGGATATGAATGGTAATTTTGAAAAAGTTTATGGGATTATTTCTTTCATGTATGTAAATGTATGGTTACATACACATTGATATTATATTTCCCCTTAGAAATGCTTGGTCTATAGATTGACCCGAATTAGGAAAATCAGGAAAATCACCTTCTATATTTTGTTTGTGTTCTGTTTCTACATCCTTTTTATTTTCATGTTGTACACCAAGGTATAATGTTCAAGAACAAACAACAATTGTTAGTTTATTAAATAGAACCCAACATGTATATTAAAAGCGAATTCATTGCATATAAATCAAAGAGATTTCCATTTAGTTAATAGCATATGTACCTTTGTTAGTAACTTATATAATGTGGGATTATAAGATCACAAATACTAAAATAAGAAAGCATGGTGTGTTGGAGTTGATCCTTTATTAATTCGTGAGTTTTCATTGTCTTTTAATCAATAATGATAGTTTTTAAAAAATAATAATTAAAAAATAAAAGCTTTGATTATTATGTTGATATTAGTATTCCAGATTATATATGAATGTATCGATAACATGTTATATAAACTGATGTATGCTTTAGGTTGTTTTACTCTTAATTAATACGTTGTTATATGAAATACAAATGGACATCACAACATCAAAGACATACCATATACTACATATTATTTGTAATTAGGATCACATATTATTATCATCATATAGAATATATATCTTTCTAAGTAAGAATTTATCGTAAATATATTATTTTTAAATATATTCAATAATTTATATGTACAAGTTTTATACAATAATCACATTTCAAAGAAATTTCATTAACTATACACCATAATAAATGTAAATTATAATTGATGATGCACCGAGTGTTCTTTAAATATTTGTGTGGTTCCTATTACTCGATTCAGATTTTCGTTTTCAGATAGCTTATTTCTCAGAACGGATTTTGCTTTAAAACTATATTGACTTCTTTGCTTTAAGTTTTCACTGGATCATAAGTAGACACATAAAGTTGTATGAACTTTCTGGTGCTATTGCTATTTGGTCTTTGCTGTCACTTTGGATGTTTTATCAATAAAATGGGTCATTTTGAGCTTGTATGTTACGCAAAAAAATTTAAGTTGTCAACCCATGATTATCACGATCTTATAACCTACAATATATATATATATATATATATATATATATATATATATATATATATATATATATATATATATATATATATATATATATATATATATATAGATGGACAATGTTGCAAAAGTCGCTATGCGGTGCCAGGTCGTTCGACTAGTGAGTAACGATTATTCAGTCTAGGCAGGGAATACTCGGTGAGTACTCGGATAGGGTAAATACGTACATATTATATGATTATTCATACTGAAAATGCTGAATATAGTCATAGTTGCATGAAATTTGATTTGAATTAAACAAAATTAAAGTTAAACAACAAAATGTTTATTAGATAAGTAAATATATGATATATTTTAAACTAAATTACAAAAAATCTAATTATTTATTTTATAAAAAAAATTCAAAATTCTCGAGTTACCGAGTTTGACAGATTTTTTTCGAGTTTGACCGATTCCAAGGTTGACCGAGTAACACTGAGTTTGACCGAGTAATCCCGACGTTAACCGATTGTGACCGACTTTGACCGAGTCCGAGTATTTTTGACCAGTTCCCATAAAAGCGCCTCGAACAATACTCGATTCCAACACTCGGCCTTTAACAACAAATACACCCAAAAATATTCAATTTGAAAACATAGTTTTAACACGCAAAACCATATAATTAGGTGTATAAGTTATATACAACGGTTACAAGTGTATCAAGGGTACAAAAACCAAAATAATCAACTCCTAAGCCGGGCTGCTGTCATCATCTACATGTCATATGTCCTTAGCCATGAGGTACATCCTTACCCTTACCAGGGTCACGCTCACCTATAGGGACATCACACATCTACACTGTGAGCTATAAAGCTCAATGAGTAATCATATGAACAATTCAACATGTGTAAAGAAAATAAAACAAGTGAAGTCTTAATACAATGTAAATCCACATTTGTTCATCGTTTCTACTAAACAATTCCTTTATCATATGAACCACAAAGGTTTCAACCATGTATGTCGGGCAATTAAGCCTAACCTCCTAGCCATAAAGGCCGATATATGTTGGACAATTAAGTCCAATCTCCTAGCCACGGGTTGCTGTGGCGGTTGCGGGTTCGGCTCAATTCCTGCATTAACCATGTTATTGACGGGTACACTTCCATGAGAAAAAGTGTGGCTTGCTTCTTGCCCGTCAACTGGAGGATATTGTCCACCTCCTTCCATTTACTATATACGATAAATGGAATTTTTGTTTAATACACATTATTTTCATTTAATAACGAAAGCGGTAGCATGTTATCTCCCTAAGTAATCTTCCTAGTATAAGGTTCATCTAAACCTATAAATCCTAACTTACAACCATGGTCCAATAAATTTAAGCGTACGTACAAAATTCCTAAGGCATACCTAATTCCTACCTTAATAGTTTAAGCCTAGGATGGATTTCCAACCTAATTCGCTTAAACCATGGCTCTGATACCAAATTTGTAACACCCCATTACCAACATATACATTTTAACCCATTTTAAATATGCAAAACGTGGTTTTAACAAAAGCTTTGAGCATAATTACAAAAGATTGTCATGTTGGGGTATTACAAGTCTAATACATCACCATGGAAAAGCTACTACTAAGGATGTCCCAAAAGTAATGCTTCAATTCTTCTAAAGTCTTCTAACATTTAAACTCCATCACCTGAGTACATAGCATTTAAAAAAAATATACGTGAGACATAAAGTCTCGTGAGCAACATGGGTTTTAGACCCAAATAATTTTCATTCAAAACAAACCATTAAACAAATTCATCATAATCAAACATAGTGCAAAAGCTTTCTTAATTAAAACATAGACCAATTGTAAATCGTGGTTCATTGTTTATTATTTGGCTTTATACGGGTTTCCCCGTATCCCTTTCCCTCCCCGGAATAGAACTAATATATCCGTGAGGGTGTGCTAGTTCCTTTTCCCTTCATGGAATAGAACAAATCTATCCATAAGGGCGTGCTGAGACAACTACTTCGTGACGGGAGGTACCATCCCAGTAGTGTCTTTTGACCTCCCCTCACTAGGGTGAGATCTTTGTCCAGACGTCTTTCTCATTTCATTCATTTAGTTCATGTTCCAATTTATCGATATCAATTCATTACAACTTGGTCATAACAACAATATCTTTCAACTTATAGAAAAATAAAGCTTTTTGCATAAAACGACATGAGAAACATTTTTCTTAAAAATCATTTGACACAACAATGTTTATAAAAATTATTTTCCATGTACTCATAAAATCCACATGTTACTCACCTTGTACTAAAAGTGGCTAGCTAGGTTCCCAAGGTCTTCTTGCTCTCACCTTGCTCACCAACGACTTGGTCACCACCTATTAAACCGACTTGGTCACCACCTATTAAACCATATACAATTCGTATTCATTAACACTAATACATACTTATTCACCTATGAGGAATCATCATAATCATTTAATCTATAGGACTCATCATAAATTTATACTTGACTAATTAGGACATATTTAATTTTTCAACAATATGTCACTTAAATCCTCCCCCTTATCAATAATGTGGTTGTTAACACTTCATAACATACAAATTCATCAATTAGTCCGGAATCACCATATATATGCATACATTTCGACCTCAAGAGATCTCCAAAGCTTCAAATGGTTTCTTCCCTTGTCAACTCCATATTCCATTGGCACTCTTTTGTCCAACATGACATAATTATCCATATTCTAACTTCATATTTCCATAGAACTTGCATACATTCATCAAAAGAATTCTCACTCACTTAAATTCATCCAACTTAATAATTTGATGGTGTTTTGAGTGAAGTTTTTATGAACTAAACATAATCTAGGCATTAGGAACACCATACAACGATCAATTTCATAAAACTCTTAACAACCCAAAAATTAGGGTTCATGTCATCATCAAATTTCCATGGAATTAACTAAAACAATTTGTAGGGATATGTTTCTTACCTCAAGAGGATCACTTTGAACTAAAAAGCCCTTTGAAACGCTTGAATTTCGATGCTTGATTTGGTTTACACCTACTTAAACACCAAGAACACCCATAGTGTTCTTGGGAGTGTTTTTATGCAGAAAATGGGTGGAAAATGAAGATTTTACCCCATATTCACGCCTTTAATCGTCCAAGGGATAGTGGAAAACAGGTGTCACAAGTCTAGGGTATCTAGGTGTCAAAAATGGGGTCAAACGGTCAACTCACGCGCCCACACGCCAAACGCTGATTCGTCAGCTTTTTACACGGCCCGTGTAAAAATGCATATTGATCAACCCGAAGGTTACACGACCCGCGTAAAAATTACACGGCCCGCGTAAAAATTACACGGCCCGCGTAAAATATTTCCAGACTTAGAAAATTTCCTAACTTTTCTCAACTCAACATGATTTTTCTTTAATCTTGCAATATTCGTAATTTCTTTATACGATCTTCAAATTTTACAAACTTTATATGCCTAGAAAGCTAAGAATAAGCACTACAACTTACGCTTACTGAAGTTTTCCCCATTCCCTCTACATTTATCTCTAGAATTGCTTGAACTTGACCATTTCTCGATTTTTGGTCTATTTTTGCCCTACTTCAACTCATAACTTTTTCATTCCAACTCCAAATGTGCCATTCTTTTTCCTATATCTTTAAAATTTCAAATACTCCATTTTTAATAATTTGAATAATTTCCCCATTCTGAATCTATTTTGAGTTATTAATTTGCAAATTACTAACAACTCCAACTTTCCATAATTTCCCTTTTTATGGTGAAATACACTTCTAATTCAAACCCATCATATTATATTTCATACAACCATCATAGAAGACTTAATACACCAAGTTACACATTATCACATAAATAAATAATTTCCACATAAGTTTTTAGCAATGATACAAAAGTTTGGTTGTCACACTGCACGACATGTGTGGCTTCACACGACTCGTGTGAGGCCACTGCTCAAATCTGCATCCTCTACACGACAGGTGTGAGCTCGACACGACCCGTGTGAGCTTCTTTTCAAACCTTTCAAGTTAAACTTCTTCCAAAAGAGTTTCTACCCATCCAAACACATACAAAATCATACTTAATCTTAATTACTCTGAAATTCTCCTCCCCTTCAAAAGATTATGTTCTCGGGATTATACAAAAAGTTGGGGATATTTCACCCTCATTTCATTTTCGGCTTCCCACGTCATATCGGAGCCTCTATGATGTCGCTAAAACACTTTAACCATACTAATTTTCTTGTTCTGCAACTGTCTCACATTCCAGTCCAACACTTTCTCGGGTTGTTCCGGGTATCTTAGTTTTTCGTCCACTTCAATCTCGACAAGAGGTATTCGTTGAGACTCATAAAACAATGTCTTTCGCAAGTGGGACACATGGAAAACATTATAGATGCCTTGAAGCTCGTCGGGTAACTCTAATCGATAAGCCACAGCTCCTACTCTTTGGGATATCCTAAATGGTCCAATAAAACGATGACTCAACTTACATTTCTTCCCGAAGCGAATTAAACATTTCCAAGGGGATACTTTAAGCATTACCATTTCACCCACTCTTAAAAGGAGATTTTTTCAAGGTAAGTAATTCTATGATAGTTGACTTTAAATTTTGGGCAAAATGAAAAATGCAAAAAAAAACCCCACACTATTTATGAAAAACATCCTTAAATAATATTTAGGTTAAAAAACCCAATCTAAAATTGTTAGACCTTCTATATTAAACCCATTTACAGGTAGCTCACCAAATTACCCCGTAATTATAATACATGGATAAAAGCCCCACAATTTATGAGGTAACATGTGAAAAAAACCCTTAAAAAATACAGTACGCTTACACTTCACTCTTCATTGATCCCATTGACGACCAATTAGAGGAGAAACTTAGGGTGCGTTTAGTTGCGGAAAACTGTTCCGTTTTCCGGAAATATTTTCCAAGAAAAATGAGAATTCTGAAAACGCGTTTCGTTCGACAATTTTTCTAAAGTTTTCCAAGAAAATGAAAATTTTCAGTTTTCCAAAATTAAAAAGAATTTGGAAAATTTTGGAGAACCCAAAATTATTGTTTTTTGTATTTTCTGTTTCCAAAGTTTTTCTAAAATATAAAAAAACAAACACACACACACACACATACACACTCATTCTTAGCTACACCCCACAATTACACCTACACCCACCCTACTCTCTACCCACCACCCACCTTACCCAACCCCCACCCACCACACACCAACCTTACCTCCACCCCCATCCACCCACCCTCATCCCATCACACCCAACCCACTACATCCCACCCACCCCCACCTATGCCACCTTACCTCACCCACCACCCACCCTAACCCACCAAACCACCCACTACATACTACCCCACCCACCTACCACCCACACCCCACCCCAACCCCACGACCCACCCACCCCCACCCACCACCTACCTCATCCTCACTACCCACCCCACCCCACTCATCACCCACCCACCCTACCCAACCCCACCCACCACCAACAACCCTACCCTATCCCCACACCCACCCTACGCCAACCCCAACCCAACCAGCACTACCCCTTAGGGTTGGGTGGGGTGGGTAAATAGGGTGGATTAGGGGTGGGTGGGGTATGGCTGGTGAAAGGGTGGGGGTAGGGTGGGCCGTGGTGGTGTGGGGTGGGAGATAGGGGTTGGCGTGGGGTGGGTGGGATGGGATAGGGCGGTCGGGTTAAAGGGTGGGGTGAGGGTAGGTGGGGGTGGGGTGAGGGTGAGGGTAGGTGGGGGTGGGGTGAGGGTGAGGGTATGGGTATGGTGAGATAAGGTAGAGGGTAGGGGTATGGTAGGGTGGGGTGGGTGGTGAGGTAGGGTAGGGCGGGTTGATGGGTAGGGTGGGGTGGGTAAGAGGTAGGGGTATGGTAGGGTAGGGTAGGGTAGGTGGGGTGGGGGTGGGTTGATGGATGTATGTGTGTTATTTGAAATAACAAAAATTGGAAAATGAAAATTGATAGAAAATATTTATCTAAACATGTTTTTTATTTTTCCAAAATAGAAAATGAAAACGGAATCGATTTTATCTAAACAAGTTTTCTAAATTCTTCACTGGAAACTGAAAATGAAAAGTTATTTCATTTTTAAGAAAATGAAAAATGGAAAATGGAAAACAGAAAACAGTTTTCCGTAACTAAACGCACCCTTATCTTTTTGTGTCGCCATCTTCCAAAATAGAGCAGCAGTTTTGTAATTAAGCATCGATTTGCTGCCTAAGATAGGTATTGTATGTTTGAGTTCAAACCGTTGAAAAAGAAAGCGTAGTAGTTAAGAAATATCAGTCAAAATCAAGAGCAACATTACGATCCATGTCATCGGAATTTTCATCTTCTTGAGAATCGAGCAACCGGCTGTAATTGAAAAAAGATTGGCTAAGTTTGAATCAGTCAAAATCAGGAGCAACATTGATTTGAAATTGTGTATTGAGTGTTATTATAGTTGCGTTTAATTGAATATAGATTGGCTAAGTTTGTATTAAAATGTCATAAACAATGGTGTTTTTAGCCAAAGTTTGTATTATATAGTATTTTTGGCAGCCAACTTGTACATAATTTGTGTGAATAGCAACCAAATTTGTAAATGAGGTTGTAATTAGCAACCTACTTTGTTTCAATTAGGATTACAAAAGAAAGTTGATCAATATGCACATTTTCACCTTCAGAAAACTGTCCCGCACCAGGAAATGTCATGGCTCGTTTTTTGTCAAGACAAGGGGTATAATCGGGGTTTTTTTTTGGACTGCATGGTTTAAAGTCTTTGACTTTACAGATGTGGTTTTAGCAACCGATTATGGACCTTATATAATACATATAATTGAACAAAAAGGAAAAAAAATTACAGAATTGGTCCTTCAAATAAAGAACATTACATGTATGGTTCTTAAATGACTGACAAAAATGGTCCTTTTAGCAACCAACTTTCAAAAATATTTGTTTTTTAGCAATCAACTTTCTAGACTTTTAGGAACTAATTACAGGTGTGGTTTTAGAAACCGATTAAAGAATCAAGTTGATCAATAAACATATCAGCCCCTTTAGGAAACTGTGTCCCCCATCTAGGAAATGTCATGGCTCATTTTTGGTCAAGACAAGGGGTATAATCGGTATATATTCTGGACTGCATGGTTTAAAGTCTCACTTTTACATGTGTGGTTTATAGAAACCGAGTATGGACCTTATAAAATACAAATATTGAACGAAAGTTACAAAAATGACAGAATTGGTCCTTAAAATAAAGAACATTACAAATATGGTTCTTAAATGATTGACAAAAATGGTTTTTTTGACAACCAACTTTCTAAACTAATTAATAGCAGCCCGATTTTTTACATGTTTTGATTTGAACTTTTTTCTTGGTAAAATCTATCGCTTATATAGATTTTGTTTATTTACTAAGAAAGTTGGTAGCAAACGCCGTTAATAGCAACTAAGTTTTGAAAATAATGTTTATTGTAGGAACCTACTTTGTCACAGTAACGTAACATAATTGACAAAAATGGTATGCAATCAACTATTGATTTTATTGGTTTTTTAGCAACCAAGTTTCTAACTAATTAATAGGAGCGCAGCTTTTATATTACATGTATGGTTTTAGTAACAGAGTTTGTAGCAAACGCTGTTAACGAATTAATAACTTCCGAAATTTTTAAACAATCAACTTTACAAAATGAACATTTATTTAAATTTCCACCCGAATTTTATTTCTTTCTTCATAAACACTTCGATCAGCTGATTCCGTGGCTAAACCTTAAATTTAAATAATTTATAGTTTTTGGTGTTATAAACAGATAGCTTTTTTGGTGTGTCCAATTTTTAAAATTTTTACGTTTGTCATTATTGAAAATTATTTTTGTCACGTCTTTTTCATTAAGATCCCAAAATTCTGTTCCGGAGATCCATGACAAATGTAATCGGGAATATGGTCCGAATAACCCTGTCCAAACCCCTCCTTTCAAACGCAAACCCTCGCCCATCCCATTTCCCGATTAAAACCAAAATTAGACCCAAACAAAAACAACCACCACGATAACTTTTTAGGATGAAGATCTTTCTAGGAGCAACGTTCACAGAGGTTCAAGAGATCTCCAACCTAAATTAAACATTGATTATCGGGCAAAAGGAAGCATTGTAGAGCAAGAACGCTTCCACCGGTTGTTCGATTGCATTTTCGTCTCCAGAGTCAGAGCGGTAATCCCGGCGATGGCCACGAGGGAGAAAGGAGAATGGGTGGAGCTATCGACGAGTCAATGATGGCCAGTGATGTGTGTGATCTTGAACCCACATCGCATTTCTTCTTCTTACTTGAATCTCTCATTGTGGTCAATCCAACTGGACGGGAATCTGATTCGCGACATTGGCAATAGTCGTAGTGGAGGGAGGGGGAAACGCGGTGGTTGGTTGACCTGAACCGAGATCAGCTTTGTTTTTTTCTTTAGTTTTTTGATGAACGGTAGGCGGCATACGACATACGAAGTTTTATAAAAAGTCTGTCAGATGGAAGCTACAGATGATTTAAACAACAGGTTTCATATTACCATGAAAAAGATGTTACATTAAGTGGTAGAAACAAGGAAGTTGCCCAATTTCCTCCTTTTTTGCGCAAAGACTATTATCCTCTTTTTTGACCAAACGAGAGGCTATTGTTTCTCCACCTTTTCCATAGATCTTAATCATCTAATTAGAGGCGCACAAAAACAGTCTTAGACCGGTCCTAGGTCCGGTCTCGGGTTGGACCGGTTTTTTTTGGACCAGTATCAGCGGGTCCTCAACCGGTCATTTTTGGGACCTGTCTTATTTTGGACTAATCTATTTTTGGACCGGTCTTATTTTGGTCGATCTCATTGTAGACCAATCCGATATTGAGTGTCTTTCTGTTCGGTTTATTAAGTTCGGATTTCAGGTTTTTTTCCGGTTTGGCTTCAATTTTGTTTGGGTTTGGTTTCATAAAGTTAAATTATTTATAGGATGATATTTAAGAGGAAAAAAAATTAAAAAAATATACTACTTAGCCGTTGAGAATAAGAACAATTGGGTGGAAAATAATAAACATATAAACTTCAAGCTTTTAGTCATTATCTGATTATTTATTAGTACTTACCGTTGCACAATTCTCAATTTCTAGCTGTATGGGGAAAACTAATAAAAAAATAGACAGACTAAAAAGAAGACAAAGGAATTGGGAGTTTGGAGCATTCCACGCACATGGCTGTCATACTAAAAAGAAGAGAAACATTTTAGCTTATAAAAAGGAATTTAACTAAGGCATAGAGGACAAAAGGAATATGCAGCCAAAATAGCACTTCAAGGTGAAGTTTCCTTGCAATTTTCTTTGGACCAACTTTTGTTATTTTTTGGACCGGCTCAGTTGAAGACTGGTCTGGTCTTGACGTACGCTGAAAATGAGGACTGTACCCGCACTGTCGGTTTGGACCAGCTAAGGAGACTTGACGGTCTTGGATTGGTGGGGAATGGAGAAAGGCTTTGAAAGAAGCAGCTGATGGGGAATGGAGAAAGGCTTTGAAAGAAGCAGCTGATGTGGCCGGGTGGGGGTTGAAGAACACTGCTGATGGGTAATTCCTTTATCATATATCTACAATGTTCTTTCTTTTTGTTTCTTTCTATATTGGATGTAAAAGGCTGGGTGGGACATGGCCTCTCATTTTGGACTGTCAAATTTTAACTCAATCCCAGAGTCTTGTTAAAAGATTAAATCTGAAATATGAATATGTTATGATGTTATTACCTCATATAGGTTTGTATGTCATGGATCTGAAAGTAAACGTTTATGTGGGATTTTGAGTAACCTAACTAAATCTTCTCTAATATACAGGCATGAAGCTAAATTCATCCGACTAATTGTTGAAAAGCTTTCACTAGAATTACGTGACATCAATGTCCGTATTGATGAAAACTTAGTAGGCATGGACACCCGGATCAATGATGTTTTATCATCTTTAGAAACTGCTTCTGAAGATGATGTTCGAATGATCGGGATCTGGGGGATCGGAGGTGGTGGGAAGACAACTTTGGCCAGAGTCGTTTACGATCAAATACCCTTTCAATTTGAAGGGAAAAGTTTTGTCGAGAATGTCAGGGAAGTTTCAAACTCGCCTTTGTCTGGTTTAAAGTCGTTACAATGTCAAATCCTTTCAAATGTCTCGGATAATCACAACATCAACGTAGATAGTGTTTCTGAGGGGAAAAACATGATGTGGAGGATGATGCGTGATAGGAAGGTTCTTCTTGTTCTAGATGATGTGGATCATGTAGACCAGCTAGAGGCGTTATCTGGTGACTCTAGTTGGTTTAAGGCAGGAAGTATAATTATCATTACAACCAGAGATGAGCAAGTGCTATTAGCACACAAAGTGAAGTTGATTCATAGTATCAATCTGTTATCAGACAAAGACGCAATGTGGCTCTTCAGTAGGTATGCATTTGGGAAAGACATTCCAGATAAAGGTTACGAAGAGCTATCAAGACAAGTTGTATGTTATGCTGCTGGTCTTCCCTTGACAATCAAAGTTTTGGGATCATTTCTCTGTGGTAAACATCAGCATGAATGGGTTGATGCTCTAGCCAGACTAAAAACAATCCCGTTAGAGGAAACTCAAAAAAAGTTGGAATTAAGCTATATCGGTCTAGATGACGAATACAAAGAAATATTTCTAGATGTTGCAACCATATTCAAAGGTTTGTGGAAAGATACAACAATCGAAGCACTCGAAAGCCGTGGATCTCATGCTATAATTGGTTTAAGGGTTCTTCAGCAAAAAGCTCTCATAACTTTTTATGATAATAACGGTTATGAGTATGTGGGCATGCATGATCATTTAGAAGAAATGGGCAGGAATATTGTTAGTCGTTTGCACCCCGTTTCGCCCGAAAAACATAGCCGATTGTGGGATAGCAAGGAAACTAAAGATATATTGGCTGGTAACTTGGTAAGGATAAAATTATTTGTTAGTTGAAAAAATAACACATTTACATTTGTTACAACATAAGTTTGATGGTGACTGCTTTTCTGGTTACAGGGCACTGAAGCAACAAAATGCATTAAGTTCTCTATAGAGAGACTCGATCTGAAAGTTTTTCTGAATGGTCTTAGAAAGATGAAGGAACTTCAGTATCTTCATGTGTCTGAGCACAATGAATTGAATGAGTATAGTAATAGATTCAGACCAACTTTTCAGACTTTACGATTTCTCTGTTGTAATTGGAAATTTAAGGAAGTCAACCCTTACTTTCCAGAGTCTTTACGACATCTGATGTGGGACGGTTACCCTTTTAGGTATTTACCAAAAAAATTTCAAGCAAATAATCTTGTTGGACTTCGGATGCTTTACAGCAATATGATTCAACTTAGGGAAGGGGGAAGTAGAAAGGTAAAATTGTGGTCGATTAATTGTTTTGCATGATTCATTATAATGCTATAGTACTATACATCCATGGCTTTGTTATTATAACAATATTCATTTTGTGATTTTGCTTATGTTAGGTTCTTGACAAGCTCCGATTCCTTTTCCTCGCTGGTCGAAATTTGAGGGCTTTTGACCTTAGACTGACTCCAAATCTTGAGAAATTGAACCTAAGGGGATATGGTGAATTGGTAGAAATTTACATGCTTGTTAAATGTCTAAAGCTTAGATACCTCACCCTTAGACGTGTAAAGTTGGGGACGTTTGACATTGGGCTGACTCCAAATCTTGAGGAGTTGTCCCTAGTAGAAATTGATTTGGTAGAACTACACATGCCCCTTAGATCTCTTAATCTCAGATCCCTTGTTCTCCTCCGCAATTTAAAGTTGAGGACCTTTGACATTGGGCTGACTCGGAATCTGAAGGCTTTAAGTGTTAGACACTGTGATAATTTGGAAGAACTTCACATGCCTGATGAATGTGTAAACCTCAAATACCTATTTCTTCGCAGTTTAAAGCTGAGGACCCTTAACCTTGCGCCGTGCCCAAATCTTGAGAGGTTGGATCTTCATGGATGCAACGATTTGGAAGAATTTCACATTGCTGAATGTCCAATACTCACAGACATCAAAATTAGTGATTTGAAGTTGAGAACCCTTGACCTCAGGTTGGTTCCCAATCTCAGTAAGTTTCTTTCTGAATGCAAAAGTTTGGTAGAACTTCACTTGCCCAGTAAATGTCTAAATCTCAAAACACTCGAGGTCCGTATTTCAAAGTTGAGGAGCCTTAACATTGGGCTAGCTCCGATTCTCACACGTTTAAAATTTAACAAGTCTTGTGATTTGGAAGAACTCCACCTGGTCGATCAATGTCAAAAGCTTCGATTTCTCGATGGTAGTCGTTCCAAGTTGAGAACTCTTGACCTTGGGCTGACTCCAAATCTCAAGGAGTTGTACCTTAAAGGTAGTGATTTGGTAGAACTTAACGCTCCCACCGGATGTCTGAAAAACATTGTTGCCTTAGACTTGAGTGGTTGTTTGGGGTTCTCATTGTTAACCTTTTTTTTCCCCTGAAAATGACGATACTTCTTCTATGAAAGAATCACCTGAGGTTGGTTCTATATCCGAGTTACATATCACCCTAAAAAGTTGCCCATTTCACCCCGACAATAATCTGCCAGAGTTTGAGTTTACTTGTTTACATAAAGAAGATATACCCTCATTGACTAGAAGTATTGAGAAGCTTATTTCTGGAGGTCCGTGTGTTTGCACAAAATTTGAGAGTTTTTCAAGAGGCATTCATGGGTTACAACGTTAAAGAAAGCTTAAACTCCAAGGGAGTATTCCAGAGGCACCTGAGAGGAGATAAGTTTATAGTCTACATTTTCCAGATAGAATTTGCATGTTGAAACATCTGAAATCTCTCAAACTCAAGTCTTGTTGGCTTTTTTGAGAAGTTACCAAGGATGTTGGCTGATTAGAGATGTTTAGAGCAGCTAGAATTTGTTCCAAATATACTTTTTATACCGGAACATGTTGAGAGGTCTTTAGTCGTGTGAGTTTACATCCACATCAAGCACCCACTACTGGAACTATTCTACAAGGTACTTTCTCAGTTTTCCATTAATCATTTTAAAAATTGAAATTGATATGACAATATTAAAATTTCCGGTCAAAAACCAAGAATCATATATATAAAAAAAATACAAGTATACTATACATAAGGGAAGGTTTGTGTTATAATTTTAAGCTTGGTTTCGTAGAGTATCTTATTCTTGGTTTGTGTTAAATTTGTAAACGTTTAGTGTTATAGCAATAAACTTTAAAAATAGACTATTTAGAAAGTACATTGCTATAAAACCGAAGGATTATAAAATCCAATTCTTTTGCCACTGTTATGAATTTTCTGGAAAAACATTCTTTCAAACATTGTACTTTGTAAACCTTTAGATTTATAGCAATAAACTTTAGAAAAAGGGTATTTAGAAAGTACATTGCTATAAAACCAAAGGATTAGAAATTACGATGCTTACATAAATTCTTTTGCCACCTATGAATTTTCTGGAAAAAAGTTCTTTTAAATGTTGTACTTTACCTTTAGTTTTATAGCAGTGAACTTCAGAAAAATACTATTTAGATGGTACATTGCTATAAATTCAAAGGCTTATAAAGAACAATGCTAAAATCGAGTTTTTTTCCTCTGTTATGAATTTTCTGGAAAAACAATTCTTTGAAGCATTTTACTCTGTAAACATTTAGTTTTATAGCAATGAAATTTAGAAAAAAGAGTATTTAGAATGTACATTGCTTTAAAACCAAGGATTTATAAAGTACAATGCTAAAATAGAGTTTTTTTTCCACTGTTATGAATTTCTGTAAAAATAAAATTCTCTGAAGAATTTTACTTTGTAAAAATTTAGTTTTATAGAAATGAACTTTAGAAAAAAGAGTATTTAGAATGTACATTGCTTTAAAACCAAGGATTTATAAAGTACAATGCTAAAATAGAGTTTTTTTTCCACTTTTATGAATTTCTGTAAAAAGAAAATTCTTTGAAGAATTTTACTTTGTAAACATTTAGTTTTATAGCAATGAACTTTAGAAAAAAGAGTATTTAGGATGTACATTGCTTTAAAAGCAAAGGTTTATAAAGTACAATGCTAAAATAGAGTTTTTCTACTGCATTTCCTGAAATAAAAAATTCTTTCAAACATTTTACTTTGTAAACCTTTAGTTCTATAGCAACGAACTTTAGAAAAAGAGTATTTAGAAAGTACATTGCTATAAAACCTTATACAGTATAATGCTAAAATAGAATTTTTTTTTTCTACAGCTACGAGTTTTCTGGAAAAATATTTCTTTTAAGCATTGTAGTTTGTAAACTTTTAGTTTAATAGCAATGAACTATAGAAAAAGACTATTTAGAAGTACATTGCTAAAAAACAAAAGGTGTATAAAGTATAAAGCTAAAATAGAGTTTTTTTTTGCTACTGTTATGAATTTTGTGGAAAAAAAATTCTTCTAAGCATTGTACTTTGTAAACCTTTAGTTTTATAGTAATGAACTATAGAAAAAGACTATTTAGAAAGCACATTGCTATAAAACCAAAGATTTATAAAGTATAATGCTAAAATAGAGTTTTTTTTTGCCACTGTTATGAATTTTCTGGAAAAAAAAAATCTTTTAAGCATTGTACTTTCTGTAAGAGGTTTTGGGAAATTTGCTTTTACTGCTTGTTTTTCGATCACTAAACGGTTTAAGTTGTTTATATTTACGCCCCAATTTTAAATTTTAAATTAACTTTACATACAAAATGATCGTTTTTTGTAAAAAATTGGCTTGAATATAAAGAGATTTAAACGTGCGAAATTTTGAAGATTTTTGTGAACGTTATGGCCTAAAACGGGAAAAATAATGAACCGAATGTGTTAGGACGTTAAAAATGTGTATATTATAAAAGAATGGTTCTGCTACTAATTTATTTTGAATTAATCATGTAGATGTGAAACACGTGGTGAAATGAACATGCGATGGCTAACGAAACAAAAATGGGCAGCTTGACCATGCCGTACCGTTTTCAGCGTATCTCTCTCATCAAAACTTTGATCGAACATTTGTTCAGAGTTTTTCAAAATTTGGTTGTTATCAGGTTCAGATTTTGCATGGAATTTTCGGGTCAGAATTGCTAAAAAGAAAACAAGTGAAAAGAAAATTGTTTCGGGTACTAATATCGTATAATTGGAAAGTTAAGGGTTGCAATTGTGTAATTAGAGTCTAAATTTCCAGATTGATACGCAGTTATTGAGGATATTATCATGCAACGACATTTCCCTACCCCTACGCTAATTACGTTCAAACTAAAAATCCATCGACCACTCAACCTAACAACACTACAACCATAGTTAAACTCGTACGAGTCACGAGTCGACTTGTACAAGTCGAGTCAAATAAAACCAAAAAAGAGTCGACTCGTAGGCTTGACTCGCTTTAGTGACTGACTCGGTCAATTTTTGCGAGTTATGGGATGACTCGGTACGAGTCGAATCGACTCGCAACTCGGACGGGTCATGTGACCTATGGATATTTGCGCGATCCACCGGTTAATAGACCGATCTACCGGTTAATAACCCTTCTTTTGTGGATATGGTCAAGGAGACGGCTGCAGAGTAGTAGCATACGGGCCAGCTGATAAAATGCTTGCTGCCCGGCTAAAAAATATAAAAGGTTGTAATCTCACTATGGGTAGCAAAAGAAAGGGAGAAACAGAACCTGATAGTAAATGAGGATATTGAACCAATGACCGGCTTGGACTAAGTCGAGGGTTTAAGGGTTTCATAGAATGATGAAAAACAAAATAGATTGGAAAGGGAGAAAAGACGGATGAAAATGAGTAAAGAGTCTGACATATATGGGGAAAGAAAAAAACATTATTATAATACAGTATTATAAACAATAACAATTACAAAATTTCAATAACAATAATAAATTTAAATCAAATAGAAAATCAAAAAATCTCTATGTAAATGATATCAACGTAACTTTAGAGTTTCTGTTTCTGAAGTATATATATATATATATATATATATATATATATATATATATATATATATATATATATATATATATATATATATATATATATATATATATATATATATATTATGACTCTTACGAGTCGAGTTACGAGTCGAGTCACGAGGCGGAAAATTTATATTTCGAGTCACGAGTCGACAACTATGACTACAACCACCTCCACTCTCCATATACCGCCACCCTCATCTAGCCGATCATAGCCTTCGATCAACTACCGGGTCGACCCTATATTTCCACCACCACAAACACCCTCCGCCCATTCTTACCACGACAGCCCTTCATACCCACCATTAAAACCGCCGTCTCCACCACTTTTATACCCATTGACAATCACCCGGCTAGCCACCCTTATACACCCAACAGCCACCATAAACCTGCAAAAACAAAATCAGCCTCCTTACACCGTTGCACTACAACAGCCGGTACCACCCTACTACCGCCATCCTCCGACTACCACAGCCCCACCTTAGTACAACTTAGCACCTTATAACACTTCCGCCTACTTACCAGCCGGCGGAAGAGAAAGAAAGAGAGGAGAGAAGGAGGTGGGTTTTTTTTTGCCACCAGTCGCGAAAAGAGAGAAGCAAAAACAAATCTTTCTCTCCTATTCTTTTTGTCAAGTGGAGGGAATTTTTTTTTTATTTGGGTTCTACTATCTGTACCCATTGTATACGATGCTCTGTTAAACAAATAATCTCTTCATTCTCATAGAATGTTATAATTTCTTCATTCTTAGAGAATGATATCATACTAATATGTTATTACTCATAATTGATACTACATAACGTGCCATTAGCTCTCATACAATAAATTCTTTCAATATACACATGTTTCTATTCTCAGAGAATAAGTAGTTGGTTGTATCCTCAGAGAATGAATGTGTGTTTATGTTACAGAGAACATATTGGTTGTATCCTCGTATTCTCAGAGAATGAGTAATTCATTGTTGAACCAATGAAAAAGAATGAATGCCATTCTTTGAGAATGCCATTCTTTGAGAATTTCTGTTTTACGTAAGTTGGGATTTTTGAGAATAAAGAAGAGCATTCTTTGAGAATAAAGAAGAGAATGAAGCAGTCGACGGTGGAAGCAAGTTGGGGCGAGAAGGAAGCAGTCGACGGCGAGAAGGAAGCAATCGCAGTCGGCGGCGAGAAGGAAGCGGTCGCCGTTGGCGGTAGAAACAAGGCGGCAGCGGCAGATGAGAAGCACCGTTCGGTGGTGATGCAGGGGAGAAGAAAGAAGAGATGAAGAACTGTTGTTGGTGATGAGTCTAGGGCTTAAATGGAGGCGACGACTATCCCGTTAAAATACCGATCATATCCTTAAATCATATAAGGTCGAGATTGGGTCCTAGATCGCACATTATTTAGAATCCGAATCTGAACCTACATCTGTATATGTATATGTATATGTATATGTATATGTATATGTATATGTATATGTATATGTATATGTATATGTATATGTATATGTATATGTATATGTATATGTATATTGTTTTTATTTAATTAATTAATTTATTTTGGTATTTATAATTTAAATAATTTTCTAACTTTTTGACGTTTAGTTCGAATATAGTTTCTAATATGTTTTTTTACGTTTTGTTCGTTTGCATTATTTAAGGTTGTAATTTACTATTTTTCTAATATGTTTTTTTTACTTAGGGAATGACTAAATAAACACTCTCTTTTTACTTGATGTACACTCTATTCAAAGTCAACTGTTTTTTATTTGTTGAATTTGTATTGTTTTCCGTAAAAATTAGAAACGATTGGTTGAAAACTATTTGACTTATATTTAAAGATGTATGTGGGGTGTTTATATAGTAGCACCTTTTACTTATCTTACCCTTCAATGATTACTTTTTATTTTTTTTGGTAAAAGTGTAAACTTATAATTGATATTCACTTTATTATTAAATCATTAGATTATGACATACATATTATTTTATTATTTCTAACTAATATATTTACTAACATTATTATTATTATTATTATTATTATTATTATTAATAAAAAAGAAAATCTTCAATATTTCAATACATAACAAAAGAAACTACATAATCGTTGTGAGTGATGCATAGCAGTTTTTTTGATTTTGCTAATGCAATCAAATATTGTACTTCCGATGTTCGTCATTTATTTTTTTTTTTTTTACTTTTCGAAGCAAATGAAGAAGAACAAGAAACTTACAAAAACAAATAAAATTGCAAAGGTTTTTTTTGGTTGTGTTGTGTGCTTTTCTTTCAATCGGCAGAGAAAGGCCACATTCCTTTCTTATCAATGTAACTTTAAATATAACATTTTTATTAATTAAAATAAAAGTTTTCTTATTATTTAAAATAATACTTTTCTTATTATTTAAAATAATAATTTTCACCGGCGATGGTCGTCAGTGAAATCAAGAGAAAGTCTGACTAATAAGATTGATCGACGGTGAGCTCGAGTGTGACAGGCGATTGACGATGTGAGACCGAAACCCGACATCGGTGAGCCGACGGTGAGACGATGGTGTGCCCGCGGTGAGACGATAAATCTGTTTTGTGCCGACGGTGCAACGGTTACGTATCGGCTGTAACATTTTATTTTATTTTATTAATTTTATATAATAAAAAATATTAAATTGTATAATAAAAAATATATCTAATAATTATTAATTAATAATTTATATAAATAAGAGTTATAAATAATATAATTATAATTAATATTAATAAGAAAAATAAATCTAATAATTACTAATTAATAGTTTTACAATGATTATAAAATAATTAAATTATTATGTAATCATTATAGTTATTTTACGAAAAAGATTATTGTAATCATTAGATGATAATTGGTAGAAAGTGAATGAGGTATAATTAGTCAACTTCTTTTTTTTACTCCGTTATTTATGTTTTATAAATGAGAAAATGTATTTATTCCTACTTTTTATTTCTACTCATCTTCCTATCCATGTTAAATTGTGACAAGTGTCATATTTAATAAAATTAATAATATTTTAAGATACTTGTCACAATTTGACATGGGTAGGAAGATAAGTAAGAATAAAAGGTAGGAATGAATACAATTTCTCTTTATAAATTAATGGTATTAGTTATTTCTGCTTTTAGAAATAATGGTTAGTATATTTGTTTATTGTTTTTAGTTTTTGTTTTATGGAGTAATTTATTTTTATTTGGGATTTAGTTAGTGAAGGATAATATGATAATTTTTATGTGATGTTTTATTTAAATTAAATTTGGTGGAAAAAAGAATAATTTATTTAAATGTATGTTTAATTTTTTCAAAATATTAAATTTGAATGGGTAAGTTTGACAAATGGCCGAAACATGATCAACGTTAGTTAGAAGTAATTTTGCTTCATTTAAAATTAATGTTTACGTGCAATACTGCCTTTAAGATAAGCTGTGAATGTGAAATCATTTACATACAAGTGTGTGGTTTTGTTAATTCATTTAAAATTAACATAAACATGTGTTAATGCACTTTTGACAAAATATTGAATTTAACACTTTTTAATCTCATAAATTACATGGAGATACAAGTTTGTGATTTTAAATCGAGTCGCAAGACTGAGAAGTAACTGATAACTTTGTGGTGATTATTCCTTTACACAAGATTGATTTAAATAAATTCTTACACTAAAAGAACCATTGAACCCATTTATTTCACATTTGTTAGAATCATTCAAATAAATATCTCATCTGTTTTATTTAATAAAAATAGGTAAATTTTCCCATTTGCTTATTAGTCGCATTAGTTTTAGACTGATTTTTGCTAAATTGCTTGAGTTGTTTGTTTGCCTCTTTAGTCATTTCAGATTTTAGCATTGCCTTGCTGAATTTTTTGTTTATCCTATTTTAGTTTTAATATGTCGCTTAATTATACTTTTTATTTATGTTTTGTGAGTTAATCAAATTAGATCCACTTTTCAACAAGTGCCTAGTTGACTCTACCTGAAAGTATGTTAATCATTATGCGTATGATATCTGGTCTCACAACTTTATTACATGCACGACCTCGTATACTTGCGAGTACGCATTTTCGTCAACATTTTCGCTGATTCGTATAGTTCCTTTTTGTGGCATATCCACAAACACACTATATAACATAATATGATCTTCATTATAGAAAAGGCATCAGCGAGCCTATGAGAAAGTTTTTTTTGTTTGAATGTGTTTGGTGGCTTGAATATCCACTTGAGTTCATGATCAAATACTCTAGTTTAGCAACATAATCATATTTATAAACAAAATTTTACAAATAAAGAAATCTAAAGAAAAAAATTAACTATAAAGCGTGAAGACATGTGATTCCAAAAATGAGACTTTCCCCAATACACTAGATACATCGATTGCCTATGATGGGGATACATAAAACTCATAGATTTCATTAACGGTAAATAAAATTTAGAAAAGGGAATTGTAGAACACGATAAAAAGTCTATAGAGGTTAAAGACTTCAAAAGGAAACTGAAATTTTACAATCTCGTAAAAGCCTAAACAGTGATTTACCGGTCCCTTTAGCTCTCCTAGTCCCATCGAGACTAACCTGATGCAAACTCGTTGGATCCTTCATAGAAAATCATTCATTGAATTTTCTTCTACAATCTCCGTAGGTGCTCTAGTCCCGATTTTGGTCAATACAATCCTATAAAAGGTTTGGACCTCTCGCTTCCTCAACCTAATAAAAAATCGAAACAAGATCTTCCACAACCTATCTAGATTTCAGGAAATGAAGATGAAGGACAGATGGGGTGTGATAAAGAAAGAGGCGTCGAGAGTGAAATGAGTGGGATTTGCTGGTTCGTGATGGGGTGGGTCTTTTTAAATTAAAGTTACTATAAAAAATATAAAATAAATTTAGAATATATATTTTAGTGGTTACAGACCATTAGTGAAACAAAATGACCATTAGTGCAACAAAATGAAACCACATATGTCTTTTATGAGTCAATAAAAAGTTAAAAACAAAACTTGTGAATCTAGAATACAACAGAGATCATTTATAGAGTTTTGTCTAATTAAATTAATGCTTTTAAAAAATTAAAAATAATAAAAATAAATCTAAAAAGAAGGATATAACAGTAATTTTAACTCTATTAGGGACTAAACTTGAAGCAAAACTAAACCATAAAGATGATTAGAGTTAAAACAAAAAGTCATGCAAAGACCAAAAATGTAAATTAATCCAAACTATAGGGACCATTTTGTATAACTTACTCTTTTTTTCCCCAATCACATCCGAGGGTACCAAGAGACGCATCTGCGTCTCTGTTTCAAAATGAACCCAATCCTTTGATATTACTTTTGTTCTTCATTTCTTCCGCATTTCAACCTCTTCTATCAGATATTAGACGTTGAGCAAATATTGATTCCCCTGAATGGATTTTGTTTGCCCTTTTTGATTTATGATCTCCCCCAATATAAGTATTTGAGAACATTAACTACCATCTCCATCCCAAACGTCTGCAGCCGCCGTACCTTCAAAACTCTGCCAAAATCTCAGCGACCACCGGTTCCTTTACCATGGAACCTCTTTCAAGCTCCGTTTCCATACCCAGGTTTCAAGAGACGCGCTCCTCCTTTATCCTTTATGCTTCGCTCGGAATAAACTACAAGTTTCAGGCGATGGCGAAGATGATAAACAACCACACTTTACTTACAGCCCGCATCTTCATCTCTGGTATGAACTTGCTTTTCATTTTGCTAGGCATAAAATTATATTAGATTGCAAAAGGATGAAACTTGCTTTTCATTTTCGTTTTAGTTGAACAAGTCTAAAGCATGGAAAAATATTATTAGATTGCAAAAGGATGAAACTACGACAGCCATCAATATCAATGCCTGAAATATCTTATGGTTGTTTATTCTATTCCTTTTAACAAATACTATCCTTTTGAGTCGAACTACTACAAAACAGGGCATTACCAATAGTCAAAACCGTCACTAATCTATTTCAAATACTCTTCACTGACGGCTTTGCAATGTAACCATTTGTGTCGGTAAATTCGCACCGCTAATTTCTGCGACGGAATTTCCAACGGATACAACAAAATTTACCGACATATTTTTCCGTTGGTAATTAGTGACGGATTGCCGACGGCCAAATTCAGTAACGCATTACCAACGAAATATATTTGTAACGGATTACCGACATATTATATTTGTAACGGATTACTAACCGATCATATTTGTGACTAATTGCCGATAGAATTTTATAGAAGCAGATTACCAACAGGATATTTGTAGTAACGTATTACCGACAGAAGTAAATAGAAACGGATTACCAACGAATTTTATAATATTTCTATTTTCATCATTGATCGATTAGTAGATAGTAGTATAAAAAACATTTTAAATTTCATAAAAATAGAACTTTTTGTATATTGAAACAGAAAAATCCAAAACAACATACACAAATCCAAGATTTAAAACCAATAAACCTAAAACTAAAATGTCCATTTTTATCCTTCCAGATAAGACTTTGCCTCACATGCCGGGAAACAGTTAGAGAAGTTACATCAATCTTATTTGTATGATTGTATCCACAACTACTGCTTCTTGCCAGCTACAAAAAGTATTTAACAGATTTTAGTAATTAATATAAAAGCATGTGAGTCATTTTTTTAAATGGTTACCTGTCTTGTACCCACACATCAACTTGATTTCAACTACACCAAGAATAATCTGTAAATACTGTTCTGCCCCTCTTTCTACTTCCTTCAAATCACATGATTGTGATAGGATGTGCTATGCGAATATTGGGTGCCTCGATTCCTTCAACTTCAAGTGGGACCATTTTTACCAATAATATAAATGCAATGTACTTATATACTTCTTTATCCACAACAAGAACATACTATATGTATTACACACAATAGCAACATAGTTTCTTTTTTATCAATAATAACAACATACTTTACTAAAATTTATAAAGAAGATTTTCTTACTAGCTTCGTGCGGTGTTGTTCTGTAGTGATTGATCCACCTATATGGATAGAGATGGAACCGTTAACATTGCTGTTATGATTTCACTTTCCGCTCTCAGACTTTTTTCTCCATGCATCAGTGTCCTATTTGTGTGCAGTAAAAAAGAAATACATATTGGTTATATGATAATATAAAAAGTCATCATTATAAAAAAATAAACTATAATGTATTAGTTCACTTTACCGTGCACAAATCCTGCCATACACCAAAATTGACCCAAGAAGACGAAAAATCTCGCATGACCGGAAAGTCATAAGTCTTTGATTGGAAGTCATGCCGGGCGTTTTTGGCTGCGAAAGCCATAAGGCGATATCGCATCACTAAAATTTGTAATATATTTTTATTCTTATATAAACATAAATAAAAAACTATATCAAGTATTGAAAGATTCACACTAATTTGTACGAGTTAACTAATAATTTTCTAATTAATATCACAAAAGATATTTTTTTATTTTAAATCATATTATTTGAAAATTATAAATTACAGAATAATATAAATACACAGACATCTGTTATATGTTCAAGAATTATTTTATATGTAAAATGCAAGTCCTGAAAGCTATGATCTAACAGGTATCAATCCAATAACTCGATTGTGTGGAATACAATCGAGTAATGAATCCAAAGCAATTTGGAACACGAATTAAGAACACAAATAACCTTCAATGCACTTAAATTGAATTAACAAAATGACTAGTACATAAGGTTCTCTATGATCGATCTTTCTCAATAACTATTCGCGGCTTCTACACTATTATCGACCAACCCCCCAAAATCATGGCTAAAATACAATTATATACAAAACCTAATTACATAAGCCCAACCAATCCTAAGTCCACCGAGAATGCCAAGCCCACAGAGAAAAGCCCACCGAGAACATGGTGTTTTCGGTCCTAGACCGAGCACTCTAAAAGCTTTGCAAAAGCAAAGTATAAACCATAAATTTTGTCCAAACAATCTCCCCCTTGGTTTATAGCTTTCTTTTCTTTTCAATCTTCTATTTATTCTTGACCTTCAACTTTATCTTCGATTTCTTCACAACTTGACTACAAGATGTTCATATGAATTTCTTCATGAATAACTTCATCTTAGTTGACTTTCTTCAAGAATTTCTTTGACTGCTCATTGGGCATAGATGCTTCTTGTGTTGGTTCTTTAATCAGCACTTCCAACTTTGAATTTCTTCCTTGATAAATACATGGAGTGTAATTCTTCTAGATCACTTCAGCATGCAAATAGATAGCAACAAAATTGATTGAGGAGGCTTCAACACAATTCGTCACAGTCTTCAGTTATAGCTCCACATTGCTTCCAGGTTGAAATGTTGTGTTGAAAATTTTAATCTTCACTTCTAGTTCCATCAATTTACTGTCCTCGTTTGATTTTCTTCGTCTATTACTGGCGCTTCTTGAAACATAACCATGACTAAAAATCCTGTGGGTCACAGAGTCATAACCACCCTTCTCGCCATAGTTGTTCAAGGACCCAACCTTGGCTCAGGAGGAGACTACTCGCAGTATTTGTGTGAACACGGAGGAACGCACTACGATTGGTTGAGTATTGGGGAACTACTCGTGGCTGTTTTGATTTTAGCCCCTGCACATCCTCGATCAAAGATCTCACTGTAGTTAACAAGTCAACAAGTTCACTTGGCTCTTGGGGAGACATTCAATGGTATCTAAATCTCTACAGAGTGTACCATCCTAGTGCCAGTTGGGTTCTAGTGGAATGTTCGATGTCTCACAGCTATTGTGGTAGTCAACAGCGATCACTGACACAGAGTTTCGATGTTTCATCAATGAGAGGTAAAACCACATTGAATCATGAAGATCATTTATTAGAAGAATGTTGGGGTTAAAAGTGGTATGAGCGCGTAATACATCTCGGTACGATATATACCCATAGGCTAGAGTTGCGAATTGTCATCAATGCATGGTATTGTACAATGAACCATTCAACTCTAAGTTAGAAGACTTGTAGGTAAGAAAGGTTGTCGATGCCTCAACTTTACTACTGGTGTTGTAGCAAAGATCATCGATATAGAGTTTTGAAATATCATCAGCATTTGGTTTTGAATGATGAATCATCTATTTCTTGTAACAGATGATAGATTGTGTAAGAATGGATTGGTGCGTGTGATAGACTATAATACATAATCTAACCATCGACACAGAGTTTCTAACTCTTGACGATGAGTGGTTTAACTTAAAATATCCTGAAGTTATGTTTTAGAAGACTTTGAGGTTAAGAAAGGTTGTTAGTGCTTCATACTCATTATGGTGTACCAATGAGAATCATCAGCACATGATATTTTATCACAGTAGTGTGGTATAGCTCAGTGTGTCGTCGATTGATAGGTTAGGACAATGTCTTAGTGAAACAAGGTGATAGTGAAACACATCATTGACATAAGGATTGGATCTATATTCCTGATTGGTATAAATCAAGAACATTGATGATCGTGCAAGATTTGTGCATATTTTTTATTTTTTAAATTTTCATTAAACAAATTAAAACTAGCTAAAGCAAATAAATATTTTTGAATTTTTGAGAATGATTTAAAGAAAAACATTAAAGAAAAACATATTTTTGGAATTTCTGAATTTTATATTTTTTGTTTTGTTTTAATTCTTCCCCTAAATTTGTGCATGGAGAAGAAGTAACGAAAGTAAAAACATGAGCAAATTAAACTAGAAACAAAAAAATATACAAAGTTTACAAAAATGGATTTTTAGTCATCGAAGCGAATCATCTTAAGAAATCCGACAACCACATCAAAACGATCTTTTCCAAAAGGTTTTGTAAACAAATCCCTCACATTGTTATCTGTGTGGATTTGCTCCAAATGAATAAGTTTACGCTCAAAACAGTCTCGAATAAAATGAATTTTGATGTCAATGTGCTTGGTTTTCGAATATTGAACCGAATTTTTAACGATTTGAATTGCAGCATCATTATCACAAAAGATAGGAGTATCAAGAAAGTTCAAACCATAATCTAGCAATTGATGTTGCATCCGGATGACCTGAGAACAACAAACCGATGCAACAACGTATTCAGCCTCAGCTGTGGAAGTTGACATGGTATGTTGTTTTTTGCACTGCCATGAAATCAATCTATCTCCCAAAA
This sequence comes from Cichorium intybus, assembly GCA_023525715.1. Lineage (NCBI taxonomy): Eukaryota > Viridiplantae > Streptophyta > Magnoliopsida > Asterales > Asteraceae > Cichorium > Cichorium intybus. The sequence continues at coordinate 28,363,627 of CM042015.1, forward strand.
ATTGACATCCAACACCCTAGTAGATTTCCTGTCAATGTCACAACCTCCATAATTGATGTCAGTAAAAGCATACAAATCAAATTCACGATTTTTAGGATACTAGAGACCAAATTTAGGTCTTCCTTTAAGGTACCTAAAAATCCATTTAACAACAATTAAGTGAGAAAGTGTAGGATTAGATTTGAGACATGAAGCATGAATAGAGACATTTATTAACATGTCCACTCTGTCTTCTGGTTTGGACTCCATCTGCCAATGAACCAATGACATTTTTTTACGGGATGATCACGTTGAATCCTAGAAGGAATAGCATGTTCAAGAACGTCTAAAGACACTAGAAGATTTGTGATGTTTTTAACTCTGCCTGTGGCTGAATCACCTCTATCAGATGATCTGAAGTCGTAGGAGGTGCTTGCCAGATATTCATAAGGAATTCTTTCAGGAAAGAGAGAATTTATGAGTGTAGAATTGAACACTTCTGCAGAGTCAGAGCTGTTATCTCCTGTGGGGGCGTCAGTTTCTTCCACAACTGGTGTTTCGTCAACCATCTTTGGAGAATCAGCAGGAGTGCCATCATCCATTGTTGGGGGATCAAAAGTTGTGCCATCGTTCAAGCTTGTAGATTCATCATGCAGCACTGACGGTTTGATTGTTTCATCAAGAATCGCTTCATCTTCGTCCTTATCGATTCTACACGAGTCTGGTTGAGTACCTGAAACATTGTCAGAAAACACATGAAACGGATTAAACAATTCAGCATTATCAAACAACCAATCAGGACAGACTTGGGCATCTGTCTCATTTTCCTCCAGCTAGCGCACATCAAAGGATTCCACGATCTACTTGGTGGCCTTATTATAGACATGATAGACAGTGCGTATAACATACCCTACGAAGTAGCAGTCATCAGCCTTTGAATTGAACTTTGGAGTAGCTTCCAGATGAAGAAGGGTGCATGGACATCCAAAGGTGCGAAAATGAGCAACACTTGGTTTATGGCCGTAGAGAATCTCATATGGCGTCTTCTTGTCGCGTTTGTTGATTAGAACACGGTTCTAAACGTAACACGCTGTATTTATAGCTTCAGCCCAGAAGAACATCGGAAACTTAGAGTCACATAGCATGGTTCGAGCAGCATCAATTAAAGTTCTATTTTTTGCTCAGCTACTCCGTTTTGTTGAGGAGTATGGGCTGCACTGTATTGACGTTGCACTCCCTTTTTAGCACAAAATTAATCTAGGACGACATTCTTAAACTCAGTGCCGTTGTCGCATCTGATTCCTTTCACCTTCTAATTAGTTTGATTTTCAATTAGGATGATGAATCTCTTGATAAGTTCTGTAGTCTCACTCTTATTTTTCAGAAAGAAAACCTAGGTGAAACATGAGTAATCATCTATTATAACCAGACAGTAAGAGCTTTTGTTGATGCTCAGAACATTTGACTGGACCGAAGAGATCCATGTAAAGCAGCAGAAGAAGAGTGTCAATGGAGTTGACCAGTTTGGGCTTGTGAGGCTTCCTATGATACTTTCCCTGTGCGCATGCTACACACTTTTCGAAGGTGATGAAATCTTTGATTGGTAACCCCAGACGAGATCATTTTTGGCAAGACGATTCAGGTTTTTAGCGTTTGCCTGTCGAAGACGATGCCAGAGCATGACATGCTGTTCTGAAAATCTTAAGAACAGACATGTAACATTCTCATGAATATTGTGATTCATGTCGATGATGTAAGCATTGCTCTTACGTTCAGATCTCATCAAAATCCATTCTTCTGGTATGACGATACCAGGCTTCAGAATTAAGCACTCCTTTTTGGTGAAATGAGGCGAGAAACCTCAGTTGCAGATCTGTGAAACACTCAGCAGACGGTGCTTCAATTCTGGAACGAAGTTGACGTTTTCAAATTTCAACACACCGTTTGTCACGGTCCCTATTTGAGTGATCTTTCCTTTCTCCCCTCCCGCAAAGGACACATACCCTCCATTGATATTTTGAATGTCGTGCAACTGAGAGATGTCTCATGTCATGTGCCTGGAACAACCACTATCAACATACCAAGGTCTAATGATATTCCTCCATAGCTGCTCCTGCACAAAATGCAGGATTAATTAGATTTGGGAACCCAGTCCATTTTGAAACTGGGTTGACCATTTCTATCGACACATAAAACTTGTTCCAAAACCATATCTTGTTTATCAAATAAAGGACATGACGAGTTTACACTCTTTGGTTTGGAAGTGAGGCATTTAGGAACCCATCTGTAATTTGGTTTAAGTCTTTTATTGGTTAACCAGATGGGAGCTTCAACACTTGATTTTGAAACAAGACTACCCTTTGATTTGGGCTTATATTGCAAGTGTGAGCTGAAGGATGATCCTTGAGCTGACTTTGACCTCACCGATTTTGGTTTGGCAAAACCATATCTCGAATCAGTCTTCTTGTCCTTGGGGGCTTGATTTTTGGCCTTGTCAACATTCCAATCACCATTTCGTGAACATGACCTCGAGGGTTTTCTTTTGTAAGATCTCTCTCTTGGTACGTTCTTCCCACTTTGTCCATAGTAGGGAACGTAAGCATGGTCTGGACAGTTTCTGACTATGTGACCCGGAGTTCCACAATTAAAACATGTTTGTCTTTTTAAGAGAGTACGATTGGGACTTGGTCCTGGTCTAGATGAAGAGTTTCCACAAGCACACACACAAGTATCAGATTGTTTCACAAATTTTCGTGGCTTAAATTTTTCAAAAACATCACCACAAGTTTTTGAATGATCAACATTTTTAGAGTCTTATTTCACACGATTATTTAAACAGCAGGAAAGGAAATATTAGTTTTTGCAGGATTTGTAACAAAAGTAAAATCATTTTTGTCCACCTCGTTCCCGTGTTCCGTGACTACTTTATCTGTACATGAGGTAGAAGCATTAGTATCGTCCACCTTAACACTCTCAGTGGTGCCGGATTGATCAGTTTGAACTGAAGCAGTTACAGTGGGCTGCTCTATCTCTTTGGTTTCAAGGGATGGAGTATGATTATCATTAAAAGGGGGTGGAACACTTTTATACCCTAGACCCTCACCCTGCTTATTTTGCCACTTTAACTGTTGTTCAATCATTGATTCAACAGTCGTACTTGACACATCAAATTTCTTAAAATTATACTGAGCATCTTTAAATTTAGCTATCAATGCGTCAAGTTTGGCAGTTAAGTTGGCAATTTTCTCTTTAGAAAATCGATAATGACAACTCTTTTCAATGTATTATTCTTTGATTCTTTTTAGATATTTGGTTTGAGCTTCTAACTTTTCTTTAAGAGGTTTTTCGCCTTTTTGAAGGTTATAGATCTCATTTTTAAGGTCAAAAACTTCTATAACAAGAATATCATTTTGCTCACGATACTTATTAATTTTATCTACACAAGATTGGGAACAAGAAATTTCACTAACCTCTTTGGTGTTAGGAGTGGTGGAGACCATGAAGGCAAACTGCAGGTCCATAATCTCTTCCTCATCCTTGTTAGTTTCCTCACCATCTTCAATCTGTGCCAGGTTGGCTCTTCTATCCTCAGTGAGATTCAGTGCCTGCATCTAATCTTCCCAAGAGAATTGCTGAGCTACCATAGCTCTCTTAGTGTTCTCAGGAGCCTCTCTGTTGAGTCCAGTTGGCACCAAAGTCCTCTCAGCGTTGTTTTCCACCTTTGGCTTGGTGCACTCACGAGCAAAGTGACATGGCTCGTGACAGTTGTAACACCTCAGCTTGCTCTTGTTGAAACCCATCTTTTTATCCACGATCACTCCCTAGTTGTTTTTCCCAGTTCGTTAAGTGAACTTCTTTTCCCTAAACACCGCCATGGTGATTTGCCATGAGATGTCCATCTCTTCAACATCCTCTGGATGAATTTGGTCAAGTTCTCCAATGATGACCGGAGGAACTAATTCACTAGCCACAAAAGCATTATAGGAGTTCATGAAACCAACCATTAGGGCCATGTTCTCTTCAGCTCCCTTAGTGACAGCCGGAGTTTACGAGGTTGGCTTTGTGGTGGAAATCAACCCAGAAGGACTTGGAGATGCCATCGGTAAACCAGATGATGGTGGGGCTTGATGAGTTAGTATGGCAGAGAATGCGTTGTTTGTGGATGCTCCTAGGTTTGCAGTCGAGTATGAATTCACATGGTTGATTTCACATTGCTTGTCATCCATGTCACAGGCTTTGATGACCGTCACCACTTCAGCAAGAGAAAGCTTGCTCAGGTCCTTGATCTTTTTGATCACTGAGACATCATGTCCCAGTTCCTAGGAAGAGAGTTCAACAGCTTCTTGTTTATCTCAAAACGAGATAACATGATTCCAGCAGTGCTCATTTCAGTGTTGAGTGTAATGAATCGCTGCAATTGAACTTCAAGAGCCTCCCCGAGCACATGCTTGAACATGTTGAATTTCTAACAAAGCAAATCCTGCCTGCTCTGTTTCATGTCTTCATTACCTTCATACACTTCAACCAGAGCTTCCCACAAAGCCTTTGCAAATTTGTATTCTCTGAAACCTTGAGGAATGTCCGGAGACAATGCCATAGTGAGAGTGGCAAGAGCTTTTTCATCATCCTCTACCTTCTCAAAGTCTTTATCGGTGTATTCTTCTATTGGCTTTTTGACCAAAGTCTTTGATTCATCATTTAAAGTGGTTGTAATCTTGATCGGACCTCTCAGAATGCTTCTCCACACCTTGATATCCTTCATTTTCATGTATTTTTCAAAACGAAATTTCCACTTAGGAAACCCGTATGTAGATAACAGACGAGGAATACGAGTGGTTGTCCCCATGATGGAATCTAAGTCAGGATGCATGGTGGTGATTGAACTGTTGTATGAGTCCATTAGAAATTAATGACAAAAGGAACTGTGAAATTTGAGTTGACCGAAAATCCTTGAAAGCTGACCGAGAACACCCAAGGTTGACCGAAAACTTTGAAAATCAACACCCTCTGACCAAAAACAGCAGAGTAGACTGAAAAGTCTAAAAGAAAAACAGTTCGGCCGAAAACTCCTTGACCGAAAACGATGTTTGACCTAATTGGTGACTGAGAACCTGGTGCAAGCTGCACCGAGGACCCTGAAGACTTGCCGCCGAGAACCCTTAAACCCTAGCCGGGAACTTCTAGTCAGCCGCTGAAAATGCCCAGACCTAATTGAGAACCCTTAACTTGCTGCCGAAAACTCCAAGACCTGAAATTGTAAATCCCAAGGATCTTAACAGTTAAAATTTCGCCCAAAAACACCAAATTTACGAAGAACACGATGAACACGAAGAACGCTAACAATTATTTTCATCTAAAAACGCACCAAAAACTTCAAATATGATTAAATGCTTCGAAAAGGATTGATAACAAACAGCCTAAAATCGAATCAAAGGCTCTGATACCAATTGTAAGTCCCGAAAACTATGACCTGTATCAAGTTACTCGATTGTGCGGAATCCAATCAAGTAATGAATCCAAAGCAATTTGGAACATGAATTAAGAACACAAATAACCTTCAATGCACTCAAATTGAATTAACAAAATGACTAGTACATAAGGTTCTCTATGATCGATCTTGCTCAATAACTATTCACGGCTTCTGCACTATGATCTACCAACCCCCCAAAATCACGGCTAAAATACAATTATATACAAAACCTAACTACATAAGCCCACCCAATCCTAAGTCCACCGAGAATGCCAAGCCCACCAAGAAAGCCCACCGAGAAAAGCCCACCAAAATCACTTGTGATTTTAGTGCAAACACCACCGAGAAAATGGTGTTTTCGGTCCTAGACTGAGAACTCTAAAAGCTTTGCAAAAGAAAAGTATAAACCATAAATTTTGTCCTAACATAAAAGCCACCTGATTTTATATTCGATTATAAAAGGGAAAATATGAGGTTGGGATTTATGATAAATCTTGAAAGAACAACCAAAAAATCTCATGGTCTCTTTAATTTTATAAGGCTAAATACACAAATAAACAACAAATTTAAGGTTAATGTCAATGCTTCACACCTTTCAGGCTATACACATAAGTCTATAGGACATAATTTTAGTCTGTTTATTCTCTCATTTGTTTTAGATGTACTTTCTGCATTTTAAGCGACACATATTAACTTTATAAACTATGAAATCTTGATCATGTTGTTATTTTGAGTAAAGCCATAAAATGTTATCATCTGAAGTTAATAAAAGTGAAAATCTGACATTACTTTATATAAAAAGATGGTTGCAGGGTGTTAACCCCCACCCTTTTTTTATACTCCAAACACACACCATTGTAAAGAAAAGGCCCTCATGTTCATGCCATTTTCTGTTTCTATATTAATGGAGTTTTGTATGAAGATACTAACTTACAAATGAAATCAAGATTATCTAACTCACAAACAAATCATACAGGTGGCCTAAATGACAATAGACCAAACTTAGAGTGGCCTTTGTTTACATTATATGCACAAATCATACACTCCGTTTACTTCATCATAGTAGAAATACAAGTGTGCCTAAATGACAACAAACAAAACTTAAAGTGGCCTAAAACTTTGGTGGTGGAAACCACAACAGGATTTCTATAAATTATTCCAAATTTTATGTCGGTTAGGTCACCCTGCATTCATTTGGAGACCATTGAATTGTACATAGCGGAAAAGTCACAAAAATTAGGTAAAATGACGGTTTTACCCCTAGACTCAAATGTGCAGGATGTGGCGGTGAAGGTGACTGACAATGGGGACACATGGACAATAATAACAATTAAGAATAATGCAATCAATATCCTCAAAAACTGAAATCGCAAATTGAAAACTTCAATTAAAGCATCGAAAAGCCCAAAACATATAAGCATTAGAAGATATTGCAATCAATAACCCCCATTGAACAATAAATCGTCAACCAGTTGCACAAATCAAGCAACAACTTGAAATCCCCAAAAAGGAAAGAACGAGAAGCCAAATCAAACGTCAATAGCAACTCAAAATTTTTAAATGGACACGCCTTAATTTTTAGGGCAAGGAAGAGTAACTGGATAGTGAAATCGATGAGAGAAAAGTGAGAGGACAGAAGAGTTACCGGAGGCTACTTGCGATGTTGGAGGTGTCGGAGGTAGATACGGTAAGCAATCAGATACTTGCGATGGTGGGAAAGCAATCGCGATTGCAAGAACATAAAAAATCAAAAACGTTCAAGTGCAGTAAATGAAGGATTGAGTAAACAGCATACACTAGAAACATAAAAAAAAATCAGAAACCATTGTTGTAATGAATTAAGAAGAAGATTTGAGAGAATTTCAATTTCTCATTAACTGTGAAAAATGAAGAAAATACAGATACATATATGTACAGAACTCAACAAACCTAACTAACAAACTGAATAACTAACACAAAGTTAAATTACGGTAAAGCCCTTATAGTGTAAACTAACACCCCCCCCCCCTCAAGCTGGAGGGTACGGTTGTAAACCCAGATTTGAAATTACAGCTCGATGATGATATCCATGTAAGGGCTTAGTAAGAGCATCAGCTAGTTGAATCTTTGTAGGCACATGAAACAATGAGATTAATCCACTTTGGAGTTTTTCACGAACATAGTGGCAGTCGAGTTCGATGTGTTTAGTTCTCTCATGAAAAACAGGATTTTTAGCAATGTAGATTGCAGCTTGGTTATCGCACTTTAAAGGGATGGGAGTAACAGATGAAACTCCAAATTCGTGAAGAATGCGACTTAACCAAGACAACTCATTACACACACGTCGCATGGAGCGATACTCAGCCTCAGCAGATGAGAGTGAAATAGTTATTTGCTTCTTCAACTTCCAAGCGATTGGGGATCCACCAAAGAGAATAAAATAGCCACTAACCGATCGTCTTGTTAAAGGGCATGCTGCCCAATCACTGTCACAAAATGCTTCAACTTGAAATTTAGGATCTTTATTAAAAAATAATCCATGATGAAGTGTCCCTTTAAGATAACGAAGAACATGAAGGGCTGTATTATAATGTGATTGACAAGGTTTTTGATTAAATTGGCTGAGGAACTGAACTGTAAAAGACGGATCAGGTATTGTATGTAGAAGAAAATTGAGTTTCCCTATCAATTGACGAAAAGGAGTGGGATCTTGTAACGGTTGAGTTGTTGAAAACAAGGATTGAATATCCACTGGTAATGGTGAAGAAGCAATCGTACAATCAGTCATAGAATATTGGAGTAATAAATCGTTGATGAACTTTAGTTGTTGAACAATCATGCCATTAGGAAGCATGTTGAACTCAAGACCAAGGAAAAAATGAATATTTCCCAAATCTTTAATCTTGAAACGATCATCCAAATACTTTTTAAGACTTGAAATTTCTTCAGAATTATTCCAGTGACTAAAATACCACTGTCTAGATGCTTGTTTCAGGCCATATAGTGATTTCTTGAGTTTGCATACAAGAGAGGGTGATTTAACTACTAAACCTGGTGAAATTTTCATATAAACCTCCTCATATAAATCCCCATGTAAAAAAGCATTATTTACATCCATTTGTTGAATGATCCAACCTCGTTTGATTGCCAATGAAACTATGCAACGAATTGTATTAAATTTGACTACAGGAGAGAATGATTCATGGTAGTCAATACCCTTTCGTTGAGTAAAGCCCTTAGCCACTAGGCGAGCTTTGTAAAGCTTAATAGAACCATCAGCACGATGTTTGAGTTTATATACCCAATGACACGAAATAGGTTTCTTTCCTTTTGGTATTCTAACAATGTCCCAAGTTTGATTTGAAGTTAGTGCTTCAACTTCATTTGCCACGAAATAGGTTGCCTTAAGCTTGGTGATAAAAAGCAGGTTCAGGAGGGAAATGTTTAGCATTAAAGACATAGCTAGAAGTAGAACAATCGTCAATGGATGATATAGAAGGAACACAAAGGTTGGTAACGGTGTGATTACAGACCGAGTGGGAATGTGATGAAGTGACATGACTGCAGACATAATCATTTAAATAAATAGGAACATGTCTAGTTCTAGAAGTTCGTCGAACATTTGCATTTGGATTAATAGGAGGATTAGGATTAATATTTGGATTAGGATTAATAGGAGGAGGAGGATTATGATTAGAAGGAGAATTAGGAATTGAAGATGAAGAAACATCAGTTGAATTAGTTGGAATATACGAAGTATCAACTGTAAGAGGAACATTCTTTAAAGAATGTAAAGGAAATATATTTTCAAAAAAATTGAACATCACGAGAAACATGAAACTGTTTAGTGACAAGATTAAAGACTTTATATGCTTTTTGCCCAAAAGGGTATCCAATGAAAACACAAGGATGGGAACGAGACATGAATTTATCTCGTTAAACATTGGTAGAGTGAACAAAATAAAGACAACCAAAAGCCTTTAAGTGAGTGAAGTCAGGTGAGACTTTAAACAAAACAGTGAAAGGCGTTTGATTATGAAGTGGTTTAGAAGGAATTCGATTGATAATGTGAACAACAGTCTTGATACATTCTCCCCAATAAGCGATCCCAATGTCTGATTGGTAGTATAAAGCACGAGCAGTTTCAAGGATATGGCGGTGTTTTCGTTCAACGAGACCATTCTGCTGAGGGGTATGAGGTGTAGATCGTTGATGAATAATACCTAGAGATTGATAATATTCAATTCCTTCATTACTAGAGCCTAACTCATACGCATTATCAGAACGAATGACTTTGATAGTGGTATTAAACTGAGTTTGAACGAGTGAAATGAAAGCTTTGATAAGGGAGAAAGCATAACTCTTATGTTTCAGTAAATGAACCCATGTATGATGGCTAAAATCGTCTACAATTGTGATAATAAATTTGTAATCATCGTGTGTAGTATGTTTGTAAGGTCCCCATACATCGACATGCACTAGATCAAATGGAGCTGTAGATACAGAAATGCTCTTGGGAAACGGTAATCTATGTTGTCTAGCTTGAGAATAAACATAACAAGGATTATCATGTGTATGAGTTTTATTTTTTGAAGAAATGAGAGAAAGGATGTGCAGTTTATGTAAAGGTACATGGCCCAAACGTCTATGCCATAACAGTGCATTTGAATCAACATTTGAAACGAAAGATTGAACATTGAAGTTTGAATACAGAAAAACTATATGACAAACTATTTTTGATGACTCTATGATAAAAAAACGTATAAGTCGTTTATTCTTGTTCCAAGAAGACCAAAAGCAAGCTTATCCTTCGATGAAGGGTCCTGCAGGAGACAAGCTTTATTAGTGAATAGAATAAAAGTTTGAAGTTGAGTTGTGAGTTTGGCAATTGATAAGAGCTTATACTTGAAGCAAGGTACATATAACACTCCACGAAGGATTATTGGATCATGTAGTTGGATATCAGCGATGAAAGAGATAGAAGTAGTTTGGCCATTAGGAAGACCAATGAGATGTGGCTGATTGAGTTGAATTAGGGAGATAAAAAGTGATTTGTTAGAACACATATGATCATTCCCTCCTGAGTCAATTATCCATGAAAAATATTCATGTAAAAGAGATGCAGATTTCTGCACATTAAGGGCAAAAGTTTTATGAGAAAGAGTTATACCTTCGTTGATCATGGAACCATTGGTGATCGAGGCATTAGCATGAGTTGATGGAGAGTGAGAATTGGGAGAAGTATTGTTGAGAAGAGTGAGCAATTGTTCATACTGTTCAGGTGAAATAGAAGGAGTATGAAGATTGGTAACATTCTGAGCTGTAGATTTTGAATCGTCTCTTTTAGATTTGGTAAATTTGAAGTTAGCTGGAAATCCAATAAGAAGATAGCATTGTGCCTTCGTATGACCGGATTTTTTGCAATGGTTACACGTAATAGACTTTTTAGAAGAGGAATCAGTTGAAACATGCATAGCGATGGCTTCATGATTAATAGAAGATGTGGCATTAATACCTCGCTGACGTTCTTCCTATAGGATCAAGGAATATGCAGTAGAAATTGTAGGTAGAGGCTTCATCATAATGATCTGACCACGAAGCATCTTGTAAGAATCGTTAAGGCCCATTAAAAGTTGAATCAGACGTTGATCTTCCAAAAATTTGTCAATTGCAGTAGCAGTACCACAAGAACATGGTGGAAAAGTTTGAACGAGACGAAGTTCATCCCAAATTTTAGTCAATTTGGTAAAATACAGTGAGAAATCATCAGATCCTTGAGCAATTGAATACAATTGTTGTTGTATTTGATAGATCGAGGCTCCATCAGGGTGTTCATAGCGATGATGTAATTCAGTCTAGATTGCATGTGAGGTTTGAAGAAAGAGAACACTGTCAGCGATGTTTTTGTCGAGGGAATTGAGAATCCAACTAGTAACCATGGAATTGGCTCTATGCCAATTAGAATAAGAAGGTGAATTGGAAACAGGTGGAAGAAGCGAGCCATCAACAAAACCTAATTTGTTTTTGGCAGACAGAGAAATCACCATTGATCTCTTCCACGAATTGAAACCGACTCCATTGAAGACATTGGAGATAAGTACAAAACTCGGATTATCAGACGGTGCAATGAAATAAGGATCCGTAGGAAGTAAATTGGAGGAATCATTCAGATTTGGTGCAGCCATGGAAATGGAGATGAAGGAAAGGATCGTTTAATCAATCTGATACCATGTTGTAATGAATAAAGAAGAAGATTTGAGAGAATTTAAATTTCTCATTAACTGTGAAAAATGAAGAAAATACAGATACAGATACATATATGTACAGAACTCAACAAACCTAACTAACAAACTGAATAACTAACACAAAGTTAAATTATGGTAAAGCCCTTATAGTGTAAACTAACAACCATGGCCAGAAATCACGATTGCATACACGAACTTAAGACATTGATTGTACCTGAAATCGCGATTGCTGGAAAGGAGATGGCCGGAAAACTCTAATGGCGTCGGCGTTGGCGTTGCTGGAGGTGGAATCGCCAACGTCGGCGTTGCTGTAGGAGGAATCGTCGGCATCGATTTGGTCGGAGAAGATGACGTCGATCGATGGTCAGCGGATTTTAGCATAGTACGGGAAGGTTAGGAGTTAAGGCACCGTAAATTTTGAATAACCTGTCGATCGTAAAAAAATAATTAGGTTGACAAAGTAAAATTTATTAAATCGCTCCTTTTTCAAAAATATTTTGAAAACAACCCAATGGGTAAGCTCGTTTACTCTGGACAGGCAAATGGGTGAGTAGAGAAAAGACAATCGGGTCGGGTCTTGACATCATAATGGACCCGTCTTAAATATTAGTATCCAGTGAAATTATGGCCATAGAATGAATTCACTATATCGCATTTTATCGGATATTTTGATTGTTAACGGAAGGTTCTTTTTATTAATTCAATATCATTTAAATCATTTTAAATATTGTTCTTTTCTTTTTTTATATAAAAAAACTAAGACCATAGATTTATCATATTTTATCGTGATTTGTTTCAATTTTCATAACCGGTGATTCCAAATTTATTGAATTATGTTGGTAAACCGTCGGTAAAATAGTAACGAATTTCCAACGGACAATCACCAACAAAGTACCGACGGATTATGAATTTGTTGAATATTGTCGGTAAACTGTCGGTAATATTGTAACGGATTACCGACGGACCGTTGGTAAAATTATGATTTTACAAAATAAATAACATTTTCACCAACGGATTACCGACGAATTCTAAATTTGTTGAATTCCGTTGGTAAACCGTCGGTAATAAGGTAATATGTTGGAAGTCCGTCGGTAAACCGTCGCCTTTGCAACGGATTTTTTCCGTTGCTAAATTTTTATTGCTGATACCCCTATTTTCTAGTAGTGTCAGCATCCAGATATGAAGTTTTTTTTCAAACAAATACATCGTTGTCACTTTGCAAGTTTTCATAACTTATTCATCTACAATTTGAATATGATATTAAAGAAACAAGTGAATGACTCTTTCAACCATCTTCAACTTTTCGTTGTAACTTGATCATTTTCTTGTGAGGACTATGAACGTGATATGGAAATATAAACGCAAACAAACATCAGAGCTTGTTCAAAATTGCTTATTTAAGCAAAAATGTATCGTTTTCTCACTTGCAAGTATCATGCTTTAAAAAAATATTTGTGACAAAAATGAGGACTGATTTTTAAACATGATACTAAGCTTTTTGTTGTATGTAAACATTATTCATGCAAAGATGACAACATAACATGTATTTTCATGAATTGATGGAAATTGAACAGAATGCCAACATATAAACCAAAAAGCATATTAATCACATATTCTTTAGTAAACTATCTTATTTCTTGTTTACCAAACAAAGTTCTTTTCTTCTGTACCTAATTCCAAAGTTTCCAAACAAGAACATCACCAATTGTCTTCTTAATCACGCTCTTTGCAATTATTTCTTTAGTAAACAAAGTTCTTTGCAATTATTTCTTATACATTTTTCACAACAAAGATTCTACTTTATACGTTCCTTCAAGCATATCTTTAAATCAATGGCATCTTCTTCCACTTCAATCGTCCACAAGAGCTTTAAATATGATGTATTTTTGAGTTTTAGGGGTGAAGATACCCGTAAGAACTTCGTTGATCATCTTTATTCTGCTCTTAAGCAGAAAGGCATTCAAACTTACAAAGACGACGAGGGAATAAATAAAGGGAAAAGGATCAGTGATGAACTTATGGGATCCATTGAAGACTCAAAGTTCTTCATCATTGTTTTTTCCAAGAACTATGTGTCTTCATCTTGGTGCTTGAAAGAGCTTCTAAAGATAATGGAGTGTCACAAGACAACCGAGCATACTATCTACCCCCTCTTCTATGATGTGGAACCCTCTGAAGTCCGCAATCAAACTGGGGCAGTTGGAGAAGCCTTTGCCAGACACGAAAAGGAAGAGGCTGCTGGGGAATGGAGAAAGGCTTTGAAAGAAGCAGCTGATGTGGCCGGGTGGGAGTTGAAGAACACTGCTGATGGGTAACTTTTTATCATATCTTTTCAGTGTTCTTTTAGTTTGTTTCTTTCCAAGCTATGTTTATTTTGGATGTTAAAGGCTCGTACATGGCCTGATCTGGTGTTGGATTGTCAAATCTCAATTCAATCCTAGAGTCTTGTCGAAAGATAAACGTGAAATATGATTATGTTACGATGTTATTATCTCATATAGGTTTCTATTTTATAGATCTGAAACTAAATGTTTATACGGGATTTTGAGTAACCTAACTAAATCTTCTCTAATGTACAGGCATGAAGCTAAATTCGTCCGACTAATTGTTGAAAAGCTTTCACTAGAGTTACGTGACATCAATGTCCGCATTAATGAAAACTTAGTAGGCATGGAGACTCGGATCAAAGATATTCTATCATCTTCAGAAAGTGCTCTTGATGATGTTCAAATGATCGGGATCTGGGGGATAGGAGGCGGTGGGAAGACAACTTTGGCCAGAGCCATTTTTGATCAAATATCCTTTCAATTTGAAGGGAAAAGTTTTGTTGAGAATGTCAGGGAAGTTTCAAACTCGCCTTTGTCTGGTTTAAAGTCGTTACAAGTGCAAATCCTTTCAGATGTCTTGGATAATCACAACATCAACGTAGGTGGTGTTTCTGAGGGGAGAAACATGATGTGGAGGATGATGCATGGTATGAAGGTTCTTCTTGTTTTAGACGATGTGGATCACGGAGACCAGCTAGAGGCGTTAGCCGGTGACCCTAGTTGGTTTAAGGAGGGAAGTATAATTATCATTACAACAAGAGATCAACAACTGCTATTAGCACACAAAGTGAAGTTGATTCATAATACCAATCTGTTATCAGAAAAGGAAGCAATTTGGCTCTTCAGCAGGTATGCATTTGGCAGAGAGATTCCAATTAAAGGGTACGAAGAGCTATCAAGACAAGTTTTATGTTATGCTGCTGGTCTTCCCTTAACAATCAAAGTTTTGGGTTCGTTTCTTTGTGGTAAACATAAGCTTGAATGGGTAGACGCCCTAGCCAGACTAAAAACAATCCCGTTAGAGGAAACTCAGAAAAAATTGGAATTAAGTTATATCGGTCTAGATGACGAATACAAGAAAATATTCCTAGATGTTGCAACCATGTTAAAAGGTATGATGAAAATGAAAATAATCGAAGCACTCGAAAGCCGTGGATTTTATGCTATAAATGGTTTAAGGGTGCTTGAGCAAAAAGCTCTCATAACTTCTTATGATGATTACGGTTATGAGCGTGTGGGCATGCATGACCATTTAGAAGAAATGGGCAGGAATATTGTTCGTCGCTTGCACCCAGATTCGCCAAACAAACATAGCCGATTGTGGGATTGCAAGGAAATTGAAGATATTTTTGCCAATGACTTGGTAAGGATGAAATTTATTTGTAAGTTGGAGGATCTATCACATTTACATTTGTTACAACACATGTTTGATGGTTATTGCTTTTCGGGTTACAGGGCACTGAAGCAACAAAATGCATTTGGTTCTCGACATGGAGACTTGATCTGAAAGTTTTTATGAATGGTCTTAGAAAGATGAAGGAACTTCGGTATCTTGATGTGGCTCAGCACAATTTGGATTCTCATACGAACAATAATAAATTCAGCCCAACCTTTCTAATTTTACCATTTCTGTGTTGTAATTGGAAATATGATGAAGTCAGCCCATACTTTCCGGAGTCTTTACGATATCTGAGTTGGGACAATTACCCTTTTAGGTATTTGCCCAAAACATTTCAAGCAAATAATCTTGTTGCAATTGTGATGCTTTCCAGCAATATCGTTCAACTTTGGCAAGGGGGAGAAAGAAAGGTAAAGTTGTTGTTGATTAATTGTTTTGCATGGTACATTAAAATGATTTACATTCATGGCTGTGTTATTATAACAATATTCATTTTCTTATTTTGCTTATGTTAGGTTCTTCACAAGCTCCGATTCCTTACTCTCATTGGTCGGAATTTGAGGGCCTTTGACCTTAGAATGACTCCAAATCTTGAGACATTGACGCTTGAAGGATATTATGATCAACCGGTAGAACTTTACATGCCCCTTGAATGTGTAAAACTCAGATACCTCAAACTTTATGGTGTAAAGTTGAGAACGTTTGACCTTGGGCTGACTCCAAATCTCGAGGAGTTGTTCCTTTCATGTAGTGATTTAGGAGAACTTCACATGCCCCTTAGATGTCTAAATCTTGGATCCCTTCATATCTTCAGTTCACAGTTGAGGACCCTTGACATTCGGCTGACTCGGAATCTCAGGAATTTACATGTTGAAAACTGTTATAATTTGAAAGAGCTTCACATGGCCGATGAATGTGTAGAGCTCATATCCCTCTCCCTTAAGGGTTTAAAGCTGAGGAACCTTAACCTTGGGCCGAGTCCAAATCTTGAGAGGTTAGATCTTCTACAATGCAACAATTTGGAAGAATTTCACATTGCCGAGTGTCCAATACTCACAGACATCAAAATTCGTAATTTGGAGTTGAGTACCCTTGACCTCAGGTTGGTTCCCAATCTTAGTAGTTTTATTTCCGAATGCAAAGGTTTGGTAGAACTTCACTTGCCCAGTAAATGTCTAAATCTCAAAACACTCGATGTCCGTAATTCAAAGTTGAGGACTCTTAACATTGGGCTGGCTCCAATTCTAACGTATTTAGACTTTGAAAATTGTTGTGATTTGGAAGAACTCCACCTGGTCAATCAATGTCAAAAGCTTCTAATTCTAGACTGTAGTCGTTCAAAGTTGAGAACTCTTGACCTTGGGCTGACCCCAAATCTCGAGCGGTTGTACCTTGAAGGTAGTGATTTGGTAGAACTTCACGCTCCCATCGGATGCTTGAAAAATATTGTCCGCTTAGACTTGAGCGGGTGTTTGGGGTTCTCATTGTTTACCTTTTCTTTTCCCAAAAATGATGATACTTCTTCTATGGAAGAATCACCTGAGGTTGATTCTATAGCCGAGTTACATATCACCCTAAAAAGTTGCCCATTTCACCCCGAAAATAATTTTCCAGAGCTTGATTTTACATGTTTTCATAAAGATGTACCCTCATTAACTAGAAGTATTGAGAAGCTAATTTCTGGAGGTCCGTGTGTTTGCACAAAGTTTGAGAGTTTTTCAAGAAGCATTCGTGGGTTACAACGTTCAAGAAAGCTTAAACTCCAAGGCAGTATTCCAGAGATATCCAAGAGGAGATAAGTTTATAGTCTACATTTTCCAGATAGAATTTGCATGTTGAAACATCTGAAATCTCTCAAACTCATGTCTTGTTGGCTTTTCTGAAAAGTTACCAAGGATCTTGACTGATTAGAGATGTTTAGAGCAGCTAGAATTTGTTCCAAATATACTTTTTATGTTGGAACATGTCGAGAGGTCTTTAGTCGTGTGAGTTTACATCCACATCAAGCACCCACTACTGGAACTATTCTACAAGGTACTTTCTCAGTTTTCCAATAGTCATTTTACATTCATTTAAAATTTGAATCTGATATGACAATATTAAAATTTCCAGCCAAAAACCAAGAATTATATATATAAAAAAAATACAAGTATACTATACATACAGGAAGGCTCGTGTTATAGTCTTAAGCTTGGTTTCGTAGAGCAGCTTATTCTTGGCTTGTGTTAAATTTGTAAACGTTTATTTTTATAGCAATAAACTTTAGAAATATACTATTTAGAAAGTACATAGCTATAAAACCAAAGGATTATAGAGTACAATACTTACATAAATTCTTTTGCCTCTTATGAATTTTCTGGAAAAAAGTTCTTTTAAGCACTTTACTTTCTAAACCTTTAGTTTTATAGCAATGAACTTCAGAAAAAGACTATTTAGATAGTACATTGCTATAAATGCAAAGGCTTATAAAGAACAATGCTAAAATAGAGTTTTTTTTTGCCTCTGTTATGAATTTTCTGGAAAAACAATTCTTTTAAGCATTTTACTTTGTAAACATTTAGTTTTATAGCAATGAAATTTAGAAAAAAAGAGTATTTAGAATGTGCATTGCTTTAAAACCAAATGTTTATAAAGTACAATGCTAAAATAGAGTTTTTCTACTACATTTCCTGAAATAATTTTTTTTTCAAACATTGTACTTTGTAAACCTTTAGTTCTATAGCAACGAACTTTAGAAAAAGAGTATTTAGAAAGTGCATTCCTATAAACCCTCATAAAGTATAATGCCAAAATAGATTTTTTTTTCCTACTGCTACGAGTTTTCTGGAAAAATATTTCTTTTAAGCATTGTACTTTGTGAACTTTTAGTTTTATAGCAATGAACTTTAGAAAAAGACTACTTAGAAGTACATTGCTAAAAAACCAAATGTGTATAAAGCTTAAATAGAGTTTTTTTTTGCTACTGATTTGAATTTTGTGGAATTTTTTTTTTCTAAGCATTGTACTTTGTAAACCTTTAGTTTTATAGCAATGAACTATAGAAAAAGACTATTTAGAAAGTACATTGCTATAAAACCAAAGATTTATAAAGTACAATGCTAAAATAGAGTTTTTTTGCCACTGTTATAAATTTTCTGGAAAAAAATCTTTTAAGCATTGTACTTTGTGTAACAGGTTTTGGGAAATTTGCTTTTAGTGCTTGTTTTTCGATCATTAAACGGCTTAAATTGTTTATATTTGTGCCCCAATTTTAAATTTTAAATTAATTTTGAATAGAAAATGAGCGTTTTTGTAAAAAATTGGATTCAATATAAAGAGATTTAAACGTGTGAAGTTTTGAAGATTTTTGTGAACTATATGCCTAAAACGGGAAAAATAATTAAGTAAATGCGTTAGGACGTTAAAAATGTGTAAAATTATAAAAGAATGGTTCTGCTACTAATTTATTTTGAATTGACCATGTAGATGTGATGGCAAACGAAAGAAAAATGAACATCTTGACCACGTTGTACTGTATTCAGCGTATATCACTCATCAGAACTCCGATTGAACGATTCAAGTTGATTCGGAAAGAGAACAAAATTACCTACGACTTTTGTGTTCGAAGTTTATTAAAAGTTGGTTATTATCAGGTTCAGATTTAGCATGGAAGTTCGGGTCAGAATAGATAAAAAGTAATTAAGTGAAAAGAAAATTGTTTCGGGGACTAATATCGTACAATTGAAAAGTTTAGGGTTGCAGTTGTGTAATTAGAGTATATTTATATATTGATACGTAGTTATTGAGGATAATATCATGCAACAACATTTTCCTGCCCCTACGCTTACCTTCAAACTAAAAACCCATCGACCACCATATCTCAACCTAACAACACTCACTGTTAGAAAATAGGGGTATTAGCAACAAAAATTTAGCGACGGAAAAAATTCATTGCAAAAATAGACGATTTACCGACGGACTTCCAACGTATCGGGAAAACCTACCTTACAAGATTTTAGCAACATTTTTGCTACGGGTTAGCGACAGAAGACGGTCCGTTGGAAATCCGTTACCATATTACCGACGATTTACCAACGGAATTCAACAAATTTAGATTTCGTCGGTAATCCGTTGATAAAAATGTTATCTATTTTGAAAAATCATAATTTTACCAACGGTCCGTCGGTAATCCGTTACAATATACCGACAGATTACCGACGACATTCAACAAATTCATAATCCGTCGGTACGTTGTTGGTGATGGTCCGTTGAAAGTCTTTTACCATATCATGTTTTTTTTAAAGCAAATTAATATATTTTAATATTATAATTTAATAAATATTATGAATCACCCGACTCTAATAGAAAGAAAGAATGCCACGTAAAAGGTTTTATAATTGAGAACGTGTTGTACCATTATATAGCTTTTTATATTCTCAATTACCAAACCAATAGCCAAAGGCTACAAAAGCTGACACAGTACTCTTAAAATAATTTTTTTTGCATTCATTGAAAAAAAGAATATGAAAATCCATTAACAAGTGAAAGCATATTGTATGACGAGAGAAAGGAGATTGATATTAAGGGTATAAGTATGTTGAAATTTTGATATTTTTTTTTTCAGCCATTAGCAAAAGAGCTAGGTGTTGTAAAATACGACGGATCCGAATTGACTTTAGACAATATTAGCTCAATGCGGAATAGGATCAAAATTATCAAACGATAATAATCACAACGAAAATACGAATGAAGTAAATAAAATAGAGACACGAGGATTTACGTGGAAAACCCAAATCGGGAAAAACCACGGGCGGAGGAAGCCGAGAACCAATTCACTATATTTTGTGGTGTTTACAAAATGTTTGGGAGAATACAAAAATACAAAGAGTTTATAACTCTTTTGTATTAATAAGAAGATGAATAAGAAGAGAAGATGTTTTGGTGTGTTTTGTTTGAGATGGTTTCTAACCTATTTATACTAAAAACTTTGCATGCCACTTAAATAAAAAAATGGCTCATTTAAAAAATTCTACATGCCATCTTTGAAGTTTGTTTTAGCAGCCATTTGAAAATAAGTGTTGCAGCATTTGAATAAAATATTGTTGAATTTTGAAGACATATTCTTCAATCTCCACCTTGACTTCAAAATGGAACAAAACTTGTATACCCATTTGGTAAAACCAACAACTCTTCAAACTTCAAAACTCCATAAGAAATTGCAATCACCATATAGAGAAAAATTGATCCTGAAAAAAATGAAAATACTTCCTCCACCACGAGCCTAATCAGGCTCAACTGCGATCAGAAATACCCATTAAGTCCAAACATAGTTTGAACTTGGCTATTGGAAGACTTTTAGTGAACACATCAGCGGGATTATAATCTGTATCGATCTTTTCTATGACGCAATCACCTTTTTCAATGATATCACGCACAAAATGATAACGAATATCAATGTGCTTTGTACGGTCATGAAACATCTGATCTTTACTCAAGAAGATAGCACTTTGATTATCACAGAATACTGTGGTAACCTTTATTCTATCATCGAGTTCTCTAAATAATCCCTTCAACCAAATATCTTCCTTAACTGCTTCTGTAATCGCCATGTATTCTGCCTCTGTAGAAGACAGTGCAACTGTAGACTGTAACTGGGCTTTCCAACTAATAGCACAACCATTCAGTGTAAACACATACCCTGTAATGGATCTTCGTTTATCCAAGTCTTTGCCAAAATCTGAATCAACATATCCAACCACCCCAGTGTTAGATTGTCCATAGCGTAGACACATAGAAGACGTACCGCATAGATAACGTAAGATCCACTGTACTGCTTTCCAGTGTTCTCTTCCCGGGTTCGCCATATATCTACTAACCATGCTAACTGCATAAGCCAAATCAGGGCGTGTGCAGATCATAGCATACATCAAAGATCCAACAGCACTAGAGTATGGTACGCGTGCCATGTACTCCATATCAGTCTCAGTAGTAGGACTTAAAGCGGATGATAACTTGAAATGAGCTGCAAAAGGTGTGTTGACAGGCTTTGCTTCATGCATATTAAAACGTCTTAGGACTTTCTCAATGTAACCTTTTTGAGAAAGATGCAAGATCCTAGACTTCCTGTCACGAACAATTTCCATACCTAAAATTTTCTTGGCAGCTCCTAAGTCCTTCATTTCAAAATCAGCTTTCAACTGGTCTTTCAACTTCTGAATGTCCTTCATATCTTTCGCTGCAATCAACATGTCATCCACGTACAAGAGTAAGTAGATCTTTGAACCATCGTCACCTTTCTTGAAATAAACGCAGCTATCATAGGTGCACCTGCTGAATTTGTGACTGGTCATGAAAGAATCAAACCTCTTGTACCATTGTCTAGGAGACTGCTTGAGGCCATAGAGAGATTTCTTCAATTTACATACGTAGTCCTCCTTGCCAGGAACTACAAAACCTTCAGGTTGTTGCATGAAAATCTCTTCCTCAAGCTCACCATTTAGGAAAGCTGTAGTAACATCTAGTTGCTCCAACTCATAATCATTTGAAGCAACTAACCCCAACAATGCACGAATAGAAGTATGTTTGACTACCGGGGAATAGATGTCAGTATAGTCAACGCCTGGAATTTGACTGTAGCCTTTAGCTACCAACCGAGCTTTATATCTTGGTTTCTCATTCGGGTTAACAGGTTCTTTGAGCTTGTAGACCCACTTGCATTTAACTGGCCTTTTCCCTTTTGGAATAGGAACTAAATCCCAAGTACCATTTCTTTGCAAGGATTCCATCTCATTATGCATAGCAATCATCCAATCACTTGAGTCTTTAGATTTGATAGTCTCATCATAATTTAGAGGCTCCGTTTCCGACTCAATATCATTAGCAACAATAAAATCATAAGCAACAAGTTCAGCTTCAGCATACCTCTTTGGAGGAACAATTTGTCTTCTCGGCCTATCTCTTGCAATGCTTCGAGTAGTAGCTTGTGGTTGTGAAGTTGTTGTTTCTTCAACAACTACATGCTCATTTGGCGAGGAAGACTCTGGTTGCTCAACTGGACTCGGAATGGTGATAGGTGAAGTAGGAAACTCCACCTCCATTTGAGCTTTCTCTTCATTTGCTTTTGATGATGCGACTGTATCTTCTGTAGAGTCTGAAATTTGATGAATCATAGTAGACTCGTCAAAAGTAACATCTCTTGAGATGATGATTTTATTTAGATCATTGCTCCATAACTTGTAACCTTTAACTCCTGGATTATAACCAAGAAAGACACATTTAAGTGCTCTCGGTTCTAACTTCCCATTGTCAACTCGTGCATAAGCTGGACATCCGAAAGGTTTCAGATGTGTATAATCGGCAGGTTTCCCGGACCATAACTCATACGGAGTTTTCTTTTCGATTGCTCGTGACGGTGATCGGTTGATAACATAGCAAGCAGTAGAAGCAGCCTCCGCCCAAAAGGACTTTGGCAATTTGGAATTAGAAAGCATACACCGGACCTTCTCCATAATGGTGCGATTCATCCTTTCGGCTACACCATTTTGTTGAGGCGTATGGACTACCGTGCGATGTCGAGTAATGCCTTCCTTTCGGCAATAGGCATTAAACTCTTCTGAGCAAAACTCTAGTCCATTATCCATACGAAGATACTTTACCACCAATCCTGATTGCTTTTCAACCTGAACTTTCCAGTCTCTGAAGGTAGAGAAAACATCTCCTTTATGTTTTAAGAAGAAACACCACACCTTCCTGGAGAAATCGTCAATGATAGTGAGCATATAGTTAGCTCCACCTTTAGAAGCAACTCGAGCTGGTCCCCATAAATCCGAGTGGACATAGTCGAGTGGTCCTTTCGTTGTATGGATACCACTTGCAAACCTCACTCGTTTTGCCTTGCCATATACACAGTCTTCACAGAAATCCAAATCAACAATCTTTTGTTGACCAAGTAAACCTCTTCGACTCAATTCTGACATGCCTTGAAAACTCATATGGCCGAGTCGAAGGTGCCAAAGACGGGACTGATCTGGATCAGAAAGAGACTTTGAAACAATAGCAGCATCACTCGAAATTGTTTGCCCGTCAAGAAAGTAGAGGTCGGAGGTTTTTCTATTGGCTCTCAGTTTGTCGGAACCATCTTTGAACACCCTGAGAACTCCACCTTTACCGGCAAACTCGTATCCCTTTTTATCAAAGGAACTGAGAGATAACAAGTTTCTTCTGAGGTCAGGGACATATCTAATATCCCCAATGGTTCGGATAACGCCATCAAACATACGGATTCTGACTGAACCATGTCCAAGGACTGGACATGTAGTATTGTTACCCATCAACACATAGCCCTGGTTAACATTTTCAAATGTGTAAAACCAACTTTTGTTGTGACACATATGAAAAGTACAACCAGAGTCGAGTATCCAATCACCAGTGGAATCCAGTTTATCTGAATAAACTGTCAAGAGTTCTCCAATACATTCGACCTCTGCTACATCGGCTTCACCCGAAGTGCTAGCTTGTTTACCATTTGCTGCAGCCTTCACTTTTTCTTTATTCTTTAACTTGAAACATTATTCAAGCACATGTCCCTTCTTGTGACAATAGTTGCAGAACTTTCGTTTGCCTTTTGACTTGGATCTGGTTCTGTTGGAAGATTGAGAAGTTATACTTCTCTCTGTTGTTCTTCCTCTGGCATTCAAACCTTCGGCTTTAGCATCACCTGAACCACCACCGGTAATATATTTCATCTTCTCTTTAGAATCCAAAGCTATAAAGACTTCATCTAAAACAAGAGTGTCACGGCTGTAGATGATTGTATCACGAAAATGGCTATAGGATTCGGGCAAAGATGAGAACAAAAATAAAGCTAAGTCTTCATCTTCATACTGAACATCCATATTCTCCAAGTCATTTATTAACTCTTTGAATATGGATAAATGTTCAGCTAATGAGCCTCCTTCAATCATCTTGAGATTGAACAACCGTTTCTTTAGATGCAACTTGTTTGGTAGGCTCTTTGTCATCAATAACTGCTCCAACTTCAGCCACAACGCAGCCGCCGACGTTTCTTTTAGAACATCTTGTAAAACATCGTTTGACAAGTGCAAACGAATCTGGGATAAAGCCTTCAGATCTTTCATCTCCTTTTCTTCTTCGGTCCATGTATTGGGCATCCTTTCGAAGCCCAAGAGCGCCTTGTGTAAATCCATCTGAATGAGAATATCTCTCATCTTTACTTGCCACAGCGGAAATCGGGTATTCCGATCCAGCAGCGGAATATCGTATTTCACTGAAGACATGATTTATTACTTGATAAAATGATCCCAACAAGCTAATATCAAAACCCGGATGCTCTGATACCAATTGTTGTAAAATACGACGGATCCGAATTGACTTTAGACAATATTAGCTCAATGCGGAATAGGATCAAAATTATCAAACGATAATAATCACAACGAAAATACGAATGAAGTAAATAAAATAGAGACACGAGGATTTACGTGGAAAACCCAAATCAGGAAAAACCATGGGCGGAGGAAGCCGAGAACCAATTCACTATATTTTGTGGTGTTTACAAAATGTTTGGGAGAATACAAAAATACAAAGAGTTTATAACTCTTTTGTATTAATAAGAAGATGAATAAGAAGAGAAGATGTTTTGGTGTGTTTTGTTTGAGATGGTTTCTAACCTATTTATACTAAAAACTTTGCATGCCACTTAAATAAAAAAATGGCTCATTTAAAAAATTCTACATGCCATCTTTGAAGTTTGTTTTAGCAGCCATTTGAAAATAAGTGTTGCAGCCTTTGAATAAAATATTGTTGAATTTTGAAGACATATTCTTCACTAGGAATAAAGGTAGTTCACACCTTCAAGATTCTTAAACATGGCAAGATTTTAAAAGAAGTCAATGGAGCTAAGTTTGATAATTTATTTTGATATTGGGTGAAAAACTTCCAATATAGATACAACTCTACAACCAGCCTTGAATTACAAAACAATGCTATGATATATTAATATGACAATTATATGGAAAATCTATATTGTTTTTTATGTGCTTAATATATGAATATTATCGTTTTATATGGTTAAATATAAGATGTAACGCCCCAATTTCAAAAAAATTTAAAAATCATTTATTACTAAGGTTCCAATAAAACATTTATTCCAAAACATAAAACTGTTCAGCATAATGCTTAAATTATCAGCGGAAACATTTGAAAATACTAATATAGTTCATTGACATCAATCTCTTGAATGTGATGCGCTGTCGTCAAGCCTTGCCCTTCCCTTTGTCATTTGATTTACCTGAAATATTATAAAAACAACGGGTAAGCTTAAAGCTTAGTGAGTCCACAAGTTACCATACATGCCCTCACATTAAACAACCCGTCCTCGAGAACGACCAGACTCTACCCGCCATACAACAGCTACGGGCGTCCATCATACAACAGCTATGGACACGGGAAGGTTCTACCCATCATACAACAGCTATGGGTTCCCGGTTATGGCCTAGCCTATCATACAACAGCTATGGGACAAGGCAATAGTCCAACTCGCCATACAACAACTACGAGGGGACACGCATCAGTACTAAGCCCAACAACAATTAACCACAGATATAGAGCAAATCATATAACTGTAAATAACATACAAGATGCCTAACATGCAACATCATATAGTAAGGTGAGGATACTCACCTGAATCACAACCGTCCGGATAATCGCTAATGTCCCAAACTAGGCTCGTCCGATCACCTAAATCCCACACACATACAACATATCAATTACTGACCAGGCTCTTACAAACCTGTCTAAAGGTTAGACTCAATATTTGCCATCAAACCGTGGTCAAAACTAAGTTCCTGGTCAAACAGTCGCTCGCCGCGGCGTGGCCCCTTATCCTACGTGCCGCGGCTATTATCGAATAAACACGGGGTTTCAGCCGAGTCCGCGCCGCTGACATAGCCAGTCCGCGTCGCGGCTCGTAACATTCCAAAATGTTTTTAGCGTTTAACAGTGTATCAATCAGCTAGGGTTTCACTCCAAACCCTTCTTGAGATCAGAAACTACCCTAAGATCACTTCCTTAGGGACATGCAATTCTATTCATGTCCTTAGTCTAACCCTCAGGGTTACAAGTCATCTAAGACTACTACTTAAGGAATAACACCATAAAAACGGGATAAACTGAAATATCAGAAGGTAGATCCTCTTGCCTTGCTTCTGGAAAATAGAGAAATGCACCCGATCAACTACAGCCTTCCCCCACGTTGTATTTCTTCCTTCAAACCTCCAAAGCCTTGGGACCCAAGAGTCTCTGCTGAAACCAGACGCCTCTGCCCCAGAAAACTCCCAAAAACACGAAACCTAGGGCTGGGTCCCTTTATATAGGCGTTTAAATCCGAATTAGGGTTTTTCACTTTAGAGGCGCACCGCGTCGCGGAATCTTTAGAACCGCGCCGCGCGTACAAATCCTTCGCGATTCTAGATTCTTCCTAAAGCCGCGCCGCGGATTCCTTCGGGTCGCGACTCGGCGGAACGGGTCTTACAACTCTCCCCCACTTAACTGGATTTCGTCCCCGAAATCCGTGCCGGTAAATAACTCTGGATAATGCCTCCGCATTTCCTCCTCCGGTTCCCAAGTCCATTCGGACCCTTTTCGATGCTGCCACTGAACCTTAACTAATCTTATTGTTTTATTTCGTAAAGTCTTTATCTTCCTTTCAATGATGGCAATTGGTCGCTCCACATAATTTAGGCGTTCATCTAATTGAATATCCTCCAAAGGTACTATTGTAGATTCCTCACTAACGCACTTTCTGAGCTGCGAAACATGGAACGTGTTGTGAATCTGACTAAGCTGCTCGGGCAGCTCCAACCGGTAAGCTACCTTACCTACACGGGCGACAATTCGATATGGTCCAATGTACCTAGGGCCAAGCTTTCCTCGCTTCCTAAAACGAATAATTCCCTTCGAAGGTGACACCTTAAGAAGAACATAATCCCCAACTTGAAACTCGAGATCGGACCGTCGCCTATCCGCATAACTTTTCTGTCGACTTTGAGCGGTTAACAATCTCTCCCGAACCTTCTGAATTAACTCAGTTGTCTTGAGCACCACCTCTGTACTACCCAAAACCTGCTGGCCAACCTCGCCCCAGCAAATAGGTGTCCGACATTTTCTTCCATACAACATTTCAAAGGGAGCCCTGCCAATGCTCGCGTGATAACTGTTATTGTAAGAAAACTCAGCTAAAGGGAGATGGGAATCCCAACTCCCACCAAAATCGATGACACATGCTCTAAGCATATCCTCCAGTGTTTGAATCGTCCTTTCACTCTGCCCATCCGTCTGAGGATTATATGCTGTGCTGAAATGAAGGCTAGTGCCTAATTCCTCATGAAACTTCTTCCAAAACCTAGACGTAAATCGGACATCCTGGTCTGATGTCACCGAGACCGGTATACCATGCCGAGAGATAATCTCATCTACGTAGACCTTCGCCAATTCCTTTGTAGAGTAAGTCTCTTGGATGGGGAAGAAATGAGCACTTTTAGTCAACCTATCCACGATAACCCAAATAGTGTCCATATGTCGAGGGGTTCTTGGCAACTTTGTGATGAAATCCATTGTGATATGCTCCCATTTCCATTCTGGGATCTCAAGAGGCTGCAACTTACCATGAGGCCGTTGGTGCTCGGCCTTGACCTTACGACAGGTCATGCATCTTTCGACAAACCAAGCTTCTTCCCTCTTCATGCCTGGCCACCAATAATATTCACGCAGATCCCTTTACATTTTAGTTGCTCCAGGGTGGATAGAGAACCTGGATTTATGTGCCTCCTCCAATATGGTTTGACGAACCCCGCCCAGCTTCGGTACCCAAATTCTCTCATGGCAAGTTAACAAATCCCTACTATCTTTGACCATAGCTGCCAACTGACCCACAATTCTCTCACCTTTCTGATTCTCGCTCTTGCTTGCTTCCACCTGGGCTTTCCTAATCAGCTCAAGCAGCGGTGTCACAATTGTCATCCTTAGACAAACGCCCCGAAGGGGTGCACCCGAAGCCTTACGACTTAACGCATCCGCTACCACATTGGCCTTTCCAGGGTGGTAGTGTATCTCACAATCATAGTCTTTCAATACATCCAACCATCTTCTCTGTCTCATATTGAGGTTTGCCTGATCCATCAGGTACTTCAAACTCTTGTGGTCCGTGAAGATGGTGCACTTCACTCCATACAAATAGTGTCTCCAAATCTTGAGAGCGAAGACCACCGCTCCTAATTCCAAATCATGAGTAGGGTAGTTAGCTTCATGGGGCTTCAACTATTGCAAGGCGTAAGCAATCACACTGCCTGGTTGCATCAAAACTGCCCCCAATCCCGTGATAGATGCATCGCAATAAACTACCATGTCCTCCATGCCTTCAGGCAACGTCAAAACCGGAGCTTCACACAATTTCCGCCGCAAAGTCTCAAAAGCCTGCTGCTGCTCCTCACCCCACCGAAAAGCAGCGTTTTTCTTAGTTAGCCTAGTCAAAGGTACCGCAACCTTTGAGAAGTCTTGGATGAAACGGCGATAATAACCAGCCAGACCCAAGAAACTTCTAATTTCAGAGGGAGTCTTCGGAACCTCCCACCGCATCACAGCCTCCACCTTAGCCGGGTCTACCATGATTCCTTGCTCATTAACAATGTGACCCAAAAACTGAACCTCCCGTAGCCAAAAGTCACACTTGGATAATTTTGCATAAAGCTTCTCCTTCCTTAAGGTCTCTAATACTTCCTTTAAGTGTTGTTCATGTTGCTCCCTGCTCCGAGAGTAGACTAAGATGTCGTCAATGAAAACTCTAACCGACCGATCTAACATCGGTCGACACACCCGATTCATTAAGTCCATAAAAGCTGCAGGGGCATTGGTCAGTCCAAACGGCATCACTACAAACTCGAAGTGGCCGTACCTCGTCCGAAAAGCCGTTTTCGGGATGTCTTCCTCCCGTACTCGCATTTGATGGTAACCTGACCGCAAATCAATTTTTAAGAACCACGAGGCGCCCTGCAGTTGATCGATTAAGTCGTTGATGCGAGGTA
This sequence comes from Cichorium intybus, assembly GCA_023525715.1. Taxonomy (NCBI): domain Eukaryota; kingdom Viridiplantae; phylum Streptophyta; class Magnoliopsida; order Asterales; family Asteraceae; genus Cichorium; species Cichorium intybus. Next base: position 28,393,101 of record CM042015.1, read on the forward strand.
ATGGATATCGATTCTTCACCGTAAGCTTATTCAGCTCACGATAATCTATGCACATCCTATTGGAACCATCCTTCTTCTTAACAAACAAAATAGGCGCTCCCCACGGCGAGCAACTGGGTCAAATAAATCCCTTATCTAATAATTCCCGAAGTTGAATAGACAACTCCAGCATCTCTGGAGGCGCAAGACGATACGGTGCTTTAGCTATTGGAGCCGCACCGGGAGTTAAGTCGATCTTAAATTCCACCTGTCTCTCTGGCGGCACGCCAGGAAGGTCCTCGGGAAAAACATCAGGAAAATCTCGAACCACTGGTATATCACCTGCTTTCTGCTATGGCTTCCTTTCTCGTGCGTCTACAACATAAGCCACAAATCCCGAACCTCCATGCTGAAAATGTCTGCGTGCCCTAGCAGCTGAACAGAAAACTGCACCTTGATTCTTTCTCTCGCCCTGCACAACCAGCTCTCCCCCACTTGGGGTTTGAATCCACACTCGCTTGTTCTTACAATCGATCCATGATTCATGCTGACCCATCCAATCCATACCGATGATGACTCGAGAGTCACTCAACGGTATAGGGATGAGATCGATCGGAAACTTTATTCCTTGAATCACTACTTCGCATCCCCGATAAACACTAGTCGCTTGCACGGTTTTATCATCCGCAATCTCCACTTCTAACGGCCGATGAAGAGTTCCTAAAGCAATACCGAAAATCTTTCCCAACGCGGCAGACACAAAAGAATGACTAGCACCTGAATCAAATAGTGCAAAGGTAGGCCTAGAGTTGACTAAGAATGTTCCTAATCAAAGCATAATAGACATATTAATTACACACACCACAATCACGAGGCAAGTAAAGAAAGAGTACCCGTGACGACGTCGGGCGCATCCTGTGCCTCCTCGGCGGTCATGACGAATGCTCGACCCTTGGTCTTAGGGGCTTCCCCTTTCCCCTGCCTACCATCGGTAATCCGGAGTGTAGTGGGTGCCGGATTCTGAACCACTCCCTGAGTCAGACAGGGACATTGGGCCTTGAAGTGGCCTACCTGATTACAATTAAAACAAATCTTGACCTCTTGCCGACAATCTTTAGCATAGTGGCCCTCCTTTCCACACTTATGGCATATTAACACCCAGCAACGCCCCTCATGATTCCTTCCATATTTACCACACTTACCCTGGCTCCTTTGCCCTTGCTTTCCCTGATCTGCCCCTCGAAATTTCTTCGACACCTGCTGAGTCTGAGTAGGCGCCGGACGCTTCTGCTTTTGTTGGGTTTCCAGTTGCAACTCTCGGGCCCGAGCGGCCGCTATCATATCAGTAAGAGTTTGGTGCCTAGCAGCAGACACAAATTCCCGAATGTCTGTGCGAAGCATCGCCAAGTATCGTGTCATCCTCATTCGCTCGGTCGCCGCAAACTCTGGACAGAAGAGTGCTCGTTCATTAAACTTTTTTGTGATCTCCGTCACCGTTTCAGTGGTCTGGGTCAGATTCAGGTATTCCTGCGCCAAGCGTTCCTTTTCCACCTGTGGAACATACTCCAGTTTGAACTGTTCCTTAAACTGCGGCCACATAATGGCATCCAACTGAGCAGGAGTGAGATCTTTCGTTCGTATTTCCCACCAATCTTTTGCACCCTCTCTTAGAAGATTCACTGAAAATGTTACCTTGGAGTTCTCAGGACACGAACAGGTGCGGAAGGCACCTTCTACCGCAGAAATCCACCGTATACTGACAATCGGATCCCTGCCCCCATCGAACATCGGAGGCGAACAAGCCGAAAAGTCCTTGTAACTTGCATCCCTAGCACGTGATGTGCCCTGAGTAGCCAGTCGCTCCTCGAGCATTGCCCATAGCTCAGCCTTAATCGTACCAAAGAACTGAGGTATCACAGCCAACACTTCTCGCGAAACCTCCTCCGCTATCAGGTTACGGAGATTTTCATCAGTCGGTCCTCCCCCACTCGAGGTACCCGCATCTGGTCCACCGTTACTTCGAGTGACTGCCATTCTGAAATGCGCAACAGTTTCTAATATCAATACCCGGGTCACTCCTATCTATCCAACTACTTGACTTTCTGGGACTTTGGTTGACTACTCTTGACTCAAGCGTGAATCCTGTGCTTTCGGTAATACTGGCCTGGTACTACCTTCCACACCTATTCGCCCTTGTTCCAAGTTCGTCAATCATCCTCCCAAAATGTCACACACATGCAAAACCATTTTCTATGACTCCTGCAGTCAGGCACCGTGGTGCCTAATCTTTTGATCTAACTCTCCATCTCACACGTGCCTAAGAGATCTACTGCTAATGTCGTCGAGTCACCTCACGGACACACAGCCGTATACAATCAGGAATAAGATAGACGTTTGAATAACTGATCCTACCCTAGAGTCACAACCAAACAAGGAACAGCCAGTAAGGCCAGACCAAAATTCTCAGGCTATCTTACCCTAATTACATATAACCTACCAGCATTCCCTAAGCAACCTAACGACAGAGGCATAAAATCCCAAAGCAGCACATATGGCACAAAACAGTCTACAGAGTATATTATCCAGGCAACTTTACATTCTAGCACAATAAGTTTTATCACATAACACAAACTTGGCATGGGTAATTGGGAATCACTAAACTTACTTGAGCTCGGCTGACGGTTCGCATCGCATCTTCTTTTACTTAAATTTATCCTTCCAAAAACATTTTCTTAACAAACCTGTCTAAAGGTTAGACTCAATATTTGCCATCAAACCGTGGTCAAAACTAAGTTCCTGGTCAAACAGTCGCTCGTCGCAGCGTGGCTCCTTATCCTACGCGCCGCGGCTATTATCGAATAAACACGGGGTTTCAGCCGAGTCCGCGCCGCTGACATAGCCAGTCCGCGTCACGGCTCGTAACATTCCAAAATGTTTTTAGCGTTTAACAGTGTATCAATCAGCTAGGGTTTCACTCCAAACCCTTCCTGAGATCAGAAACTACCCTAAGATCACTTCCTTAGGGACATGCAAGTCTATTCATGTCCTTAGTCTAACCCTCAGGGTTACAAGTCATCTAAGACTACTACTTAAGGAATAACACCATAAAAATGGGATAAATTGAAATATCAGAAGGTAGATCCTCTTACCTTGCTTCTGGAAAATAGAGAAATGCACCCGATCGACTACAGCCTTCCCCCACGTTGTATTTCTTCCTTCAAACCTCCAAAGCCTTGGGACCAAAGAGTCTCTACTGAAACCAGACGCCTCAGCCCCAGAAAACTCCCAAAAACACGAACCCTAGGGCTGGGTCCCTTTATATAGGCGTTTAAATCCGAATTAGGGTTTTTCACTTTAGAGGCGCACCGTGTCGCGGAATCTTTAGAACCGCGCCGCACGTACAAATCCTTCGCGATTCTAGATTCTTCCTAATGTCGCGCCGCGGATTCCTTCGCGCCGCGACTCGGCGGAACGGGTCTTACAACTTGAATGGGGAGGGATCCCTGATCCTACATCGACCGGGGAGGAGAACTAAGCATCTCCTTATAAGGGGTGTGGATACCTCCCTATCACAATGCGTTTTAAAGCCGTGAGGGCAGCAGATCCCGTAAGAACTCTGTAGTTAAGCGTGCCCGGGTGGGAGAAATTCTATGATGGGTGACCCCCTGGGAAGTTTTCACGCTGGGTGGCCCAAAGCGGACAATATTGTGATACGTGCGATTGGGGGATGTTACAGATGGTATCAGAGCTTGGTGCACGAGGTCGGTGCGTTCGACGGGGGCGTCGAACCCTATAGTGGGGGGTGAATGGGGAGAGATCCCTGATCCTACATCGACCGGGGAGGAGAACTAAGCATCTCCTTATAAGGGGTGTGGTTACCTCCATATCACAACGCGTTTTAAAGCCGTGAGGGCAGCAGATCCCATAAGAACTCTGCAGTTAAGCGTGCCTGGGTGGGAGAAATCCCATGATGGGTGACCCCCTGGGAAGTTTTCACGCTGGGTGGCCCAAAGCGGACAATATTGTGATACGTGCGATTGGGGGATGTTACATACGAAATATCTAGATTGATTATGTCGCCGAACAGAGGTGGATGTACACAATGAGAGCCACTAAGAATGGTTATCTTCATCCAGAATTTGGTTACCATCTTACTTGTTTCTTAGATTTTGCATTTGATAATGCAAATAGTATTGAAAGAAGAATTATTGACAGGAAGGAGGTTCTTCAAATTAGATGTCCGTGTTTCAAACGCAATAACAAATGGTACAAAATGAGAGAGTTGGTTGAGCTTGATATTTTTAGAAATGGATTCATGCCAAACTATTACCTTTGGTATGCACATGGTGAGTCATATCATATGCCATCTCAAAATGTAGGTCAATGCTCAAATCCAACACTGTCTCAACACATGGGTCAAGGTTCTCATCACGTAGATTCTGAGCCTTATGAGCCTAGTGAATATGATGGATATGATCAAATGGTCATGGAAAGCATGCATCAAAATCAAGTTCCACAAGACCCAAATCCCACCGCCAAGACATTTTATGACATGTTAGGAGATGCCAATGAGCCTTTGCGGGATGGGTGTAAAAACTATTCTAAATTATCCGCTGCCACCATGTTGTTGAACTGGAAATCAGAATGTAATGTTCCTGACTCGACATATAATTAACTACTTCCAATAATCAAAGAAATGCTACCTGATGGCGAGAAGCAACCTGGAAACTTCTATGAGACTAAGAAAATGTTGAAGTTACTAGAGTTGCCAAAAGAAAAGATTCATGCATGCAAAAATCATTGCATGTTGTTTTATAAAGAGTATTCTCATTTGGATAATTGTCGAGTATGTAATGAACACAGATATAAGAATAGTACGAGCAAGGTTCCTAATTTATTACTGACCTACTTGCCGATTCGACCACGACTTCAAAGATTGTTCTATTTAACAAAGACAGCTAAACATATGACTTGGCATGCTGATCATCAAAGGGAACTGAGAAAGATGATACACCCTAGTGATAGTAAGGCTTGGAAACATTTCGACACAACATTTCCTGAATTTGTACTAGAGACACGTAATGTTCGCATCAGGTTATGTACCGATGGGTTCAATCCAAATCATTCATATTCAACCTCGTATTCATGTTGGCCGGTGTTTATTACAATTTCCAATTTACCTCCTTGGTTGGCTTTGAAACATGATTACATAAAAATTCCTTTGCTTATTTCTGGTCGAAAGAATCCCAATCAGAATCTGGATGTTTTTCTACAACCTTTAGTAGAGGAGTTGAAACTTTTATTCAATAATGGCATTGAAACTTATAATGCTTATCGAAGGAACAATTTCCAAATGAGGGTCGTACTACTATGGACAATCAGTGACTTCCCTGCGCATGCATTGTTGTCAAGGTGGAGTACGCATGGTAAGTTAGCTTGCCCATATTGTACAGATCAAGCGGGATCATTCCAACTTACATTTGGACAAAAACCATGTTGGTTTGACTGTCATAGAAAACATCTACCAAAAAGACATATTTTCCAGAATGATGGGGTTAATTTTTGAAAAAAACAAAAAGGAGTCACTTGTAACACCTATTCCAGAGCCATCAGATTATCAAATTTGGCAGAAAGTCCATCTTCTTCCCACTGTTTACAAAGGTACACCCTATCATCTAGATAATGAAAATCCAAATTGTTTCGGGGTTACACATAATTGGGTAAAGAGAAGCATCTTTTGGGAGTTGCCCTATTCGCATAAGTTGTTGATCCGACACATCCTCGATGTGATGCATATTGAGAAAAATGTTTTTGAAAATCTTTTTCAGACAACTATGGGCACCCCTAAATCCAAAGACAATATGAAGGCAAGGAAAGACATCGAGCTAATCTGTGATCGACCTTTATTAAACCCTATCCCCAAAAATGGGAAACTTTATAAAAAATATGGAGCTTACACTTTGAAAAGAAAAGAGGGCATCAATGAAGTGCATAAAGTCTGTGAATGGTTAAAAAAACTTAAATTTCGAGATAGATACACTTCCAACATAGGGAATTGTGTAAATACTCAAGACGACAATTTTTATGCTTTTAAAAACCATGACTACCATGTGTTTATGAAACGGCTACTTCCACTTGCTATAAGAGGCTTTGTTTCAAAGGAGGTATATGGCGCTGTAACAGAGTTGTGTATGTTTTTTCGGGTGCTATGCTGGAAAACATTACATATAGATGACTTAAATGATATGAAAGACACTATTGTTCAAACAGTTTGTAAGTTGGAGAAATATTTCCTCCTAGTTTCTGTGATTCCATGGAACACCTGATCATACATTTAACTCATGAAGCCATTCTTGGTAGTCCAGTACAATACAGATGGATGTATCAATATGAGAGGTGATCATAATTTTTGTAATCTTATACATCTAATTTTTTTAAATAGATTTTTTATATTCATAACACATTCTCGATTATTCCAAAATGTAGGAAGTTGGGATCGATAAAAAGAACAATTATAAATAAAACAAGGATTGAGGGTTCAATGTCGAATCGTATCTTGTGAATGAGCTCGCTAACTACCGTTCTCTATACTTCGAGTCGACGATTGAGACACGCCATAATCAAGAGTCACGGAATTTTGCACATGAATATATAAGCTTTTCAAGTATAGACTCCTGACTGAGTGTCTTTGTCTTTCCATCATGAAGATTATTTGCAAAGGGTGGAACGCGAAGACTCATGGATGACCAAGAACTTCACAAGGTTCACACATATATTCTATTAATTGTGTGGAAGTTCACCCTTATGTTTACATGTTCGATGAAGTGGCACGATAAGAATATCCAAATAATAATGAGCCGCTTTAGAGTCTCAGAGATCGATACTTTGCTGACTAGTTCCAAAAACATGTAGATGTAAGTTGATTCAGTTAAATTTAAATTGTATAGATTACTACTAATTCAATATTAATCAGTGTGATCAAATGCACGTTCTTTAATGAAGGTAATGATGGAGTCAGATGAAAATACTAGCCACCTAAAAGTTATATCAAGGAGAACATCGAGACATGTTAAATCTCACAAAGGGTATTTTGTCAATAGCTATAAGTTCCACACACAGAGGCATAATGATGGGCATATCACGAATAACTGTAGAGTATGCATGAGAGGGACAACCTATAATGATGAAGAGTCTGACTACTATGGCTTACTAGATAAGGTACTAGAGGTTGACTATCTTGGTAGCGGGCGTTGCATTTTTTGTAGTATTCAAATGTACTTGGCTTGATAACGTCTCCGGTGTAAAAGTTAACAAAAATAAACTGGTTGATATTAAACCCAAGTCTCGACTTCAAATAAACGACCCTTTTGTCTTGGCATCACAAGTAGAACAAGTGTATTATACACCATACCCTGTTGTGACAAAGGATACAAAGTTTGGTGGGCTATTATCAAGAAAAAAGCACGAGAGATTTATGAAGTTTTTAAATCTATATCTGAAGTCTTCGAGGATGAAAATATGGAAGATGGACATTTCTTTCAGATTGATGGACGGTTTGAGTATACGAACGAAGTAAGTAATAATGAACGCATGCTCTTGGTCACAGATGGATAATTTCATGAGTCTGGTACTGATACAATTGAAGAGAGGACTCAAGAAGAGGAGGAAGAATTTCAAGAGTTTGAAGACACAGAAGATGATGAAGAACTTGATTTATCTGATCACTCTTCTGATTCAGATGAAGACGAACTTGATTAATATGATCATTTTTTGTGTGTCCACTTTAAATTATTTGTGTTCTATCAAATGGTATGTCCACTTTAAATATTGATATCGAGTTTAATATATTTATTTGACATTTCATTTTCTTCTTAATATATTTATCTGACATTTCATTTTCTTATAAACGCAGGGTACATAATATGGGTCGTACATATCCTGCCTTGAGAGGTTCGGGTACACAAGGGAGTAGTGATAAAGGAGGTAAAAAAGTTAGTGGTTACAAAGAAGTTAGAGAAGGCAATAGTTATGTAGGAGACATGATAAGAAAAAGAGAAAATAGCTACAAAGAAGGCATACGAGGAAGTATAGAGGAGGCATGAGAGGAAGTAGTGACAAAGGAGGTAAAGGAGGCAATAAAGATAAAGAAGGCATGAGAGGCAATTTTGACAAAAGAGGTATAGGAGGCAATAAAGATAGAGAAGGCATGATAGGCAATTTTTACAAAAGAGGTATAGGAGGCAATAAAGATAGAGGAGGCATGAGAGGCAATAGTGACAAAGGAGGTATACCACATGATTTGAATCTTGTGGGTGGTGGCAGATTCGGTAGGGAGTCACAGCAGAGTTCTGCGGGTAGTGGCATTGAGCGTCCCTCATTTCATGACCTGCATGGATTGGACACCATCTTTGACCAGGAGGACTCTAAGTCTGATCGGGATATTGGGGAGGACATTGCTAGGCACGGCTCAGATGTTGTATCTTCACCTCCTACTCATCCCTCTCAGAGGGTATGGATCAAATGACTCGGGCGAGGGTATACCTTATTATTATTTAAGTTTATTTGATTATTGATGCTACAAAAATACTTATTTGGTTAATTTAATATTGTAGGTTTTCTGATGAATCAGTGCATCGTCAAATCACAGGTATAATAAAAAGTTTTTGGATGGACCTTGGATCACATGGAAACACGTCTCGACAAACGTATGGAATAATATGTTTGAGCGTTTTTGGGTAATGTATTAATACTTAACTATTATTAACCTTTCTTTGTTTTAAGTTCGCATATTTAACTTTACATTTTACGAGTTATAGGGTCTTTATCAGTGGTACGAGTCAGAGGATGATAGTATCTTCGATGGCTTCAAAAACATCTTGAACCGTGATTATAGAGATAATCTTAACGGTGCTAGAGAGGCATCTGCATTAGCAGCTAAAAAAGCTAGGCATGACTTCCAATCAAAGACTAATGACTTTTCAGTGATGCGAGATTTTTCGCCTTCTTCGATCAATTTTGATGTATGGCAGGATTTGTGCACAGTAAAGTGAACTAATACATTATAGTTTATTTTATTATAATGATGGCTTTTTATATTATCATATAACCAATATGTATTTCTTTTTTACTGCAGAGAAATGGGACACTGATGCATGGAGAAGAAAGTCTGGGAGTGGAAATGAGAAATCATTACAACAATGTTAATGGTTCCATCTCTATACATACAGGTAGATCAATCACCATAGAACAACACAGCGAAGCTAGTAAGAAAATATTCTTTATAAATTTTAGTAATGTGTTTTAGTTTAACATAAATTACATTAATTATATTGCTTTGTTTTGTAGACAAAGGAGAAGGGGAATCAGCCTTCATGGGGTGATGTTTTTAGGCAGACTCACCTCGAAAAAAGTGCAAAGTTAAGGTTGGCATCTGTAGAGTCGATTGGGAGCCAACCTGAGTGAGCATTGGGTTAATAAGAGGTCTTGGACCGTGTTTGTAAGTTATCTTTATCCTTTTTAGAAATAAAATTGATGTATTTAATTGTTTTCTAACTGTTTGTAGTAATAACGATTATGTTGTTTTTGGTAAATTGTTGGACACATATGAAAAGGCAATGAGTGAGAAGTATGGCCCCGACCCCACTCAACATCCATTGGGTGATGCTGAAAAATGGGAGCATAGTGGTGACGGGAGAAAGAAGGGCCGAGTTTATGGGGTAGGATCATAAGATCCAAGCTATGTTGTGTGGGGGACACTTACGAGTGCAAATCGTCCTCTTATGATCATGCCTTATCTCAAAAGAAGGTATATTGATTTCTTATTATAATTTACTTATTGTGCTTTTATGGATAAAAAAGGAAGTATGTTGCTATTATGGATTAAATATGTAAGTATTACCTATATATGATCAAAATAGTAAAGTATGTTGTTATTATGGATAAAAATAAAATATGTTGCTATTGTGTGCAATACATATAGTATGTTCTTATTGTGGATAAAGAAGTATATAAGTACATTGCCTTTATATTATCAGTAAAAATGGTAAGTACGTTGCTATTTTTTAGGTAAATGAATTGGAGAGTATGCTAGAAAGGGAAGTGAAGGAACGAGAGGAGATGCAAGCACATATTGAAAGGCATGAGAAAGAACGGGAGGAGATGCAAACCCGTATTGAAAGAGAGGTGAAGCTACGTGAGGAGATGGAAGCCTGTCTTCATGGACACATGCTTGAACTTTTGAAGCAATTCACCCAAAACAGTAAACCACCCGCTTCATCCTAAAAGTTGTGTCTGTGGAATTTGAAATTGTTTAGTATTATGTTTTTATTATGGATTATGTATTTGAATTTTATGGTTTTGTGTGGAATGTTTATCGAATATGGATTTGAACTTTTAGTTTTATGTTTATTGGTTTTAAAGTTTAGATTTCATGAATATTATTTTAGATTTTCTACTTTTAGATATAGAAAAAATTCTCGATTTTGAAATTCTAATTGTATTTAAAACGCTATTTACCGACGGTCTAGAGAGTAAAACAAAAGCCGTTGGTAATCTGTTGCCGATATTTCTGTCGTTAATTCGTTACAAAATATCCGTCGTTGATCCATTACAAATATAATCCGTCGGTAATTCGTTACAAATATAATCCGTTGGTAATCCGTTACAAATATAATCCGTCGGTAATTCGTTACTAATATTACTTTGGTTTTGGCTGTCGGTAATCCGTTACTTATGTATTCGTCGGTATTCCGTTGCTAATTACCGACGGCAACATCCGTCACTAAATTATGTCTTATCCATTGGAAATTCCGTTGCTAAAAAATCAGCGACATAAAATTAGTGACAGACTTTGTCCGTCGCAGAAGTGTTGGCAAACCCAATTAGCGACAAAACAGTGACGGTTTGTGCTGTCGTTAATGCCCTATTCTGTAGTAGTGACTACAACCACCTCCACTCTCCATGTACTACCACCCTCATCTAGCCGATCACAGCCTTTGAGCCACCACCGGGCCGGCCCTATATTTCCACCACCACAACACCACCGCGAACACCCTCCGGCCATTCTTGCTGCCACAACCCTTCATACCCACCATTAAAATCGCCGCCTCCACCACTTTTATACCCATCGACAATCACCCGGCTAGCCACCCTTATACACTCAACAGCCACCATAGACCGGCCAAAATAGAACCAGCCTCCTTCCACCGTTGCACTACAACAGCCGGCACCACCCTACTACCACCACCCTCCGGCTTAATTTCACAGCCCCACCTTATTACAACCTTATAACACCTCCCACTACTTACTTGCTAGCAGAAGACTAGAAGAGAAAGAAAGAGAGGAGAAAAGGAGGTGATTTTTTTCTTGCCACTAGTCGCGAAGAGAGAGAGAAGGAAAAAAAAAATTCTGTTCTATTCTTATTGCTAACAGCAGGGAGAGAGATGTTTTTTGTTTTCTTTTTTCACTCCGTCCTTTTATGTTTTATAATTAGTGGTATTAGTTATAATTTGTTTTAGAAATAATGTTTAGTTTATTTTTTTTAATTTTTATTTTATGGAGTAATTTATTTTTATTTGGGATCTAGTGTTAGGTAAATGAAGACTTGAATAAGTCCAATTCAAATATGGTGGGTAAAGAAATGAATTATTTATTCATTAGGTTGGTGAAAACAATCTATAAATAGCCTTCATCACTCACAATGTACCACAACACAAATAAACACAGAAGCAATATACATTCCTAGTTATCCGCCGTGGACGTAGGTCATTTTGGACCGAACCACGTTAAATTCTTGTGTTCTTAATTTGTGAGCCGAGTGTGTGAGTTTAGTGTTCGTATGCTAAGTGTCTCGATCCTAACAAGTGGTATCAGAGCCTTGGTATAGCTCCAGAGAGTGATTTTCTGTTTTTGGGTTGAAAATTTTTTGTCTCAAAAACGATTTTGGTTTATGCCGTTGGAAAGGTCTCGTTCCGCAGATTCCGAAAATATATTTTTTCGAATTTTTTGAGCACCGGAAGACCTCCAAATCGCCGGTCAAAGTTGGTCAAAACTCGCCGGAAAATTGGCCGGAAAAACCAGTTCGCCGGAGAAGACGACACTGTAGCACCGGAGTTTCGCCGGAGAAGACGACACTGTAGCGGTACTGTAGCATTTTGCAAAACAGGTCCCTGATGTTTCAGGAATTGCAAAACAGGTCCCTGAGGTTCCAGAAGTTGCAAAACAGGTCCTTGAAGTTCCAGAATTTGCAAAACAGGTCCCTGAAGTACCAGAATTTACAAAATAGGTCCCTGAAGTTCCAGAATTTGCAAAACAGGTCCCTGAAGTTCCAGAATTTGCAAAACCGGTCCCTGAACTTTCAGAAAATTGCAGTCAGGTCCCTGAACTTTCTGAAAATTGCAGTTTAGCCCCCAAACTTTCAGAAAATTGCATTTTAGCCCCTAAACTTTCTGAAAATTGCAGTTTAGCCCCCAAACTTTCAGAAAATTGCAGTTTAGCCCCTGAATTTCAGAAAAATTGCATTTTTCACCCTTAATTTCTGAAAGAAAAGTGCATTTTGTCCGTTAAAATGGCAGAAGACGGTAAAATTAAAATTGAGAAGTTTGATGGTACCGATTATGGCTTTTGGAAAATGCAAATTGAAGATATGCTGTATCAGAAAAGTTTGCATTTGCCTATGTTGGGCATACAACCAGATGACATGTATGATGAAGATTGGAAGTTATTGGATCGACAAGCCTTGGGCGTAGTTAGGCTTTCATTGGCGAAGAGTGTTGCGTATAACATTGTCAATGAAACAACTACTTATGGAGTATTTAAGGCTTTGTCCAACATGTACGAGAAGCCGTCCGCTTCCAACAAAGTGTTCCTCATCAAACAATTGGTTAACACCAAGATGAAGGAAGGCATGTCAGTTACCACTCACATAAACGAGTTTAACTCAATTATCTCTCGTTTAGCCTCAGTTGCAATAAAGTTTGAAGATGAAGTACAAGCGCTCCTCCTTTTATCATCTTTACCCGACAGTTGGTCAGGCACAGTCACAGCTGTTAGTAGTGCATCTGGCACTACCAAACTCACTTTCGAGAGTATTCGTGACTTGATTGTAAATGAAGATATCAGACGGAGAAGCAATGGTGAGACTTCTAGTTCTAGTTCTATATTGCATACAGAAAGTAGAGGAAGAAAAAATGAAAGAGGACGTGGTCGAGGCAGATCAAAGTCCAGAAAAAGGGGACAGTCAAAAACCAGAAAAGACATTGAATGCTGGAATTGCAAAGAAAAAGGTCACTTTAGAAGCCAATGCCCAAAACCACAAGCTGAAAAGAAAGAAGTAAACAATGTATCCTCTGAAGATTCGGAAGATTATCTCATATGTTGCGTTGAGAATTCGGCAGAATCCTGGATTATGGATTCAGGTGCTTCTTTCCATGCCGTCTCATGCCCAGATATGGTCAAGAACCTACAAACAGGTGCTCTTGGAAAAGTTCGTTTGGCTGATGATCAAGTGCTTGATATTACGGGTATGGGAGACGTAGATTTGAAGACCTCCTTAGGAACCACGTGGACATTAAAAGATGTCAGGGTTATTCCAAACTTAAGGAGAAAGTTGATCTCAGTTGGTAAGTTGGATGATGAAGGGTTTGATGTTCACTTTGGGGGTGGACAATGGAAAGTGATCAAAGGCAACTTGGTGATTGCCAAAGGAAAGAAGAAAGGCACTCTATACATGGTAGAGATACCTAGTGATGGTGTTCATGCCGTAACCACAAATCCGAGTCCATCTAATTTATGGCACCAACGACTCGGACACATGAGCAATAAGGGATTGAAGATGTTGGCTCAGAAAGGGAAGTTTCCAGACTTGAAGAAAGTTGAAACTGAATTTTGTGAATCTTGTGTTCTCGGGAAACAAAAGCGGGTTACTTTTGTAAAGACGGGGAAGACACCGAAAGCTCAGAAGTTGGAGCTTGTTCACTCGGATGTATTTGGACCAACACCAGTTTCATCCCTAGGAGGCAAAAACTACTATGTAACCTTTATTGATGATTCAACACGCAAGGTATGGGTCTATTTTCTTAAAAATAAATCTGATGTATTTGATACTTTTAAGATATGGAAATCTACTGTTGAAAATGAAACTGATTTGAAGGTAAAATGCCTGAAGTCGGATAATGGTGGTGAATACATAAGCAAGGAGTTTGTTGACTATTGTGCCAAACAAGGGATAAAGATGATCAAGACAGTCCCAGGAACCCCTCAGCAAAATGGTGTAGCTGAGAGAATGAATAGAACTCTGAATGAAAGGGCTAGAAGCATGAGGTTGAATGCTGGTTTACCAAAGACATTCTGGGCTGATGCAGTTAACACTGCAGCCTACTTGATCAACCGTTCACCGTGTGTTCCCTTGGATCTTAAATTGCCGGAGGAAATGTGGCAAGGGAAGGAAGTAAGTCTCAAACACCTAAAAGTCTTTGGTTGTACTGCTTACAGTTTGTTAAAAGATGGTGACAGGGATAAACTTGATTCAAAGACCAAGAAGTGCACATTCATTGGTTATGGGTCAGATGAAATGGGTTACAGGCTTTGGGATAGTGAAAGCAGAAAGATAATCCGAAGCAAGAATGTCACCTTTAACGAAGCCGAGTTATACAAAGACAGGAACAACAAAAGTCCAGAAGTACAGAAGGAGTACGTTGAATATGAAGGTGGTGAAAAGAAGAAAGAAGTTTCAGTTGAAATCCCTGAATCTGGGGATGATTCAACTGACAGTGGGAGCTCAGAGGATGAATACAGAAATGACTCTGAAGATGAAGAAACCAGCCCTCCAGCTCCAGAGTCCCCAGCCACACCTCAAGTTCAACCAAGAAGATCTTCTAGAGTCATCAGACCACCACAAAGATACTCACCATCTGTCAACTACATTCTTTTGACAGAAAAAGGTGAACCCCAGTGTTACTCTGAAGCTAAGAGGTTGAAAGATTCATTGCAGTGGGAGCTAGCAATGAAAGATGAAATGAAGTCGCTTGAGAAGAACAAGACCTGGCTTCTAACGAAGCTTCCATCCGGGAAGAAGGCTCTTCAAAACAAATGGGTCTTCAGGGTCAAGGATGAACATGATGGTACCAAACGGTACAAAGCAAGATTAGTAGTCAAGGGCTTTCAACAGAAAGAGGGAATCGATTTCAATGAAATATTCTCTCCAGTAGTGAAGATGACCACTATCAGACTTGTTCTCAGCATTGTAGCAGCAGAAGGTTTGCATCTAGAACAGCTAGATGTCAAGACAGCTTTTCTACATGGTGACCTAGATGAAGAAATTTACATGACACAACCAGAGGGTTTTCAGATTAAAGGCAAAGAAAACTTGGTGTGTAAATTGAAGAAGAGCTTGTATGGTCTGAAGCAAGCGCCCAGACAATGGTATTTGAAGTTTGATAACTTCATGAGAAGAGTTGGTTACAAGAGATGTGACAATGACCATTGTTGTTACATCAAGAAGTTTAAGGGTTCTTATATCATTCTACTACTCTATGTAGATGATATGTTGATTGCAGGGTCAGACATGACAGAGATCAAGAAGTTAAAGAAGCAAATGTCTGAAGAATTCGAGATGAAAGACTTGGGAGCTGCAAACCAAATACTCGGGATGAGTATTTTCAGAAACAAAGAAGATGGCTCTTTGACACTCTCTCAAGAGAAGTACATTGAGAAAGTGTTAGAGAAATTCAGCCTTAAAGATGCCAAGATCAGAAGCACACCTTTGGGAAGTCACTTTAAGCTTTCTAAAGTTCAGTCACCCAAATCAGATGAAGACAAGAAAAAAATGGCTAAAGTACCTTATGCATCTGCAGTTGGTAGTCTCATGTATGCAATGGTATGTACGAGACCAGATATTGCACATGCAGTGGGAGTTGTTAGTCGATTTATGTCCAATCCGGGGAGAGAACATTGGGAAGCAGTTAAATGGCTGCTAAGATATTTGAAGGGGACTTCAAAAGTGGCATTGCATTTTAAAGGGAAAGATGTCATTCTGAAGGGTTTTGCAGATGCAGACCTTGGTGGTTGCAAAGATTCATACAAAAGCACTACCGGGTATGTCTTTACAGTGGGAGGCACTGCAGTGAGTTGGATGTCTAAACTCCAGAAAAGTGTTGCCCTTTCAACCACAGAAGCAGAATATATGGCAGTTGCTGAAGCAAGCAAAGAGCTTATATGGTTGAAGAACTTTCTTGAAGAACTTGGCAAGGAACAAGTTGATTGTGCACTATTTTGTGATAATCAAAGTGCAATACACCTTGCAAAGAATCCGGTCTTCCATTCGAAGACAAAGCACATACAGCTGAGATATCACTTCATCAGAGAAAAAATTAATGATAGCACTCTGAAGTTGAAGAAGATCAAAGGAACTGAAAATCCAGCTGATATGTTAACTAAGGTTGTCACCTTAGAGAAGTTGAAGCTTTGTATAGCTTCAACTGGCCTTCAGGATAATTGAAGAGAAGGCCAGGGTAACTAGGAAGGAGCTAAGATCAAAAGTGTTTTTTTTTTTTTGAATGCACAGTTGAAGCGCAGGTGAAGATTGTTCCGTGGCTTCAAGTGAGAGATTGAAGAATTGTTGCGAGAATTGGATGTTAGAGAAAGACTACGTTGTTCAAGCCTTCAAGTGGGAGATTGTTAGGTAAATGAAGACTTGAATAAGTCCAATTCAAATATGGTGGGTAAAGAAATGAATTATTTATTCATTAGGTTGGTGAAAACAATCTATAAATAGCCTTCATCACTCACAATGTACCACAACACAAATAAACACAGAAGCAATATACATTCCTAGTTATCCGCCGTGGACGTAGGTCATTTTGGACCGAACCACGTTAAATTCTTGTGTTCTTAATTTGTGAGCCGAGTGTGTGAGTTTAGTGTTCGTATGCTAAGTGTCTCGATCCTAACATCTAGTTGGTGAAGGGTAATATGGTAGTTTTCATGTGGTATTTTATTTAAATTAAATTTGGTGGAAAAAATAATGTATTTAAATGTATGTTTAATTAACTTTTAGAAATATTAAATTTGAATGGGTAAGTTTCTGGAATGACTTAGACTTGATCAATGTTAGTTAGAAGTAATTTTCTTAATTCAAAATCAATGTTTACGTGTCATACGCACATTGAGATAAGCCGTGTTTGTGAAATCGTTTACATAAAACTGCGTGGTTTTATAATTTCATTTAAAATTAACATAAACGTGTGTTAATGCCTTTTTCACAAAACCTTGACTTTAACATTTTTTAACATCATAAATTACATTGAGATATGAGTTTGTAATTTTAAATTGAGTCATGAGACTGAGAGGTAATTGATAACTTTTGTGTTGTCGGATTATTCGTTTACACAAAATTGATTCGAATAAATCCTTACATATAAAAGAACCATTGAACCCATTTATCCTTACTGAATTTTTGTTTATTCTATTTTAGTTTTAATATATGTCGCTTAATTATGCTTTTTATTTTAGTTTTGTGAGTTAATCAAATTAGATCCACTTTTCAACAAGTGGTAGCTAGTTTACCCTGCCTTAGGATATGTTAGTCATTATGCATATGTTATCTGGTCTCACAAATGTATTACATGCACAACCTCGTATACTTGCGAGTATGCGTTTTCGTCAACATTTTCGCTAATTCGTATAGTTCCTTTTTTATGGCATATTATCTACAAACACACTATATAAAATAAGATGATCTTCATTAGAGAAGAGACATCAACGAGTCTATAAGAAAGGTTTTTTTGGATGCGTTTGGCGGCTTGGATATCCACTTGAGTTCACGATCAAATACTCCAGTTTAGCAACATAATCATATTTTAAAATGAAATTTTACAAATCAGAAATCTAAAATAAAAATGAACTATAAAGCGTGAAGACATGTGATTCCATGGATGAAACTTTCCCCAACAGACTAGATACACCGATTGTCTATGATGGGGATACATAAAACTCATAGATTTCATTGACGACAAAGAAATTTAGAAAGGGGTATTGTAGAATATGATAAAAAAATCTACATAGGTTAAAGACTTCAAAAGGAAACAATTTTACAATTTCGTAAAAGCCTAAACAACAATTTAGTAGTCCCTTTAGCTCTCATAGTCTCATTGAGACCTGATGCAAACTTGCTGGATCCTTCATGGAAAATCATTCATTGAATCTTCTACCACAATCTCCAAAAGAGCCCTAGTCCCTATTTCGGTCAATATAATCCTCTAGAAGGGTTGGACCTCTCACTTCCACAACCTAATCAAATAGAAACAAGATATTCCACAACCTAATCCCGATTTCAGGCAATGATGACGAAGGGCAAATGGGCGGGGAAGAGAGAGAGACGTCGAGAGAGAAATGGGTGGAATTTGTCGGTTCGTGGTGGGGTGGGTTTCTTTTTAAATTAAAGTTACTTTAAAAAATATAAATAAATTAAAATATATATTTTAGTGGGTTTCATTTATAATATTTTGTCTAATTTAAATGAATGGTTTTAAAAAAATAAAAATAATAAAAATAAACCTAAAAAGAAGGATATAACAGTCATTTTAACTCCTAAGGACTAAACTTGAAGCAATACTAAACCATATCATGATCCGAGTTAAAACAAAAAGTCAAAGACCAAAAATGTAAATTATTTCAAACTATAGGGACCATTTGTGCAACTTACTCTTTTTTCCCAATTACAGCCGAGGGTACCAGGAGACGCATCTATAGTTTCATCGTACATTGCGTCTCTGTTTCAGAAGGAACCCAATCCTTTCATATTACTTTTGTTTTTCACTTCTTTCGCAGTTCAAGCTCTTCTATCAGATATTAGCCATGGCGACTGACACTTTTTTTTTCGTAATTACAACCAACGATACCAGGACAAAAGAAAGGACGTTCGTTGATAACACTCTATTCGAATGTATGCAACTTGTCCACATTGCAATTTTACAAAATATTGGAAAAAAGAAATCAGACGTTGAGCAAATATTGATTCCCCTGAAAGGATTTTGCTTACCCTTTTTGATTTATGATTTCCCCCAATATAAGTCTCGGAAAACATTGACTCCCATCTCCATCCCAAAAGTCTGCAGCCGCCATAACTTCAAAACTCTGCCAAAATCTCGGTTTCAAGAGACGCGCTCCTCCTCTACCCCTTATGCTTCGCTCGGAATAAACTATAAGTTTCAGGTGACGGAGAAGATGATGAACAACCACCCTTTACCTAACAGCCTGCATTTTCATCCTTGCTTTTCATTTTCCTAGGCATAGAATAAATAATATTAATTTGCAAAAGGATGAAACTTGCTTTTCATTTTCGTTTTAGTTGAACAAGTCTACAACATGGAAAAATATTATTAGATTGCAAAAGGATGAAACTACAACACCCATCAATGCCTAAAATATCTTAGTGTTGTGTCCGCACTCCAGATCTGAAGTTCTTTTTCAAACAAATACATTGTTGTCATCTATAATTTGAATAAGATATTAAAGAAACAAGTGAATGACCCTTTCAACCATCGATCTTCCACTTTTCATTGTAACTTGATCATTTTCTTGTGAGGATCCGCTATGAATGTTTTATGGAAATAAAAAAAATGCAAAAAGAATATAAGAGTTTGTTCAAAATTGCTTATTATAGCAAAAATATATGGTTTTCTTACTTTCAAGTATGACGTTTTAAAAAATATATATTTGTGAGAAAAATGAGGGACTGATTTTTAAACATGATACTAAGCTTTTGTTGTATGTAAACATTATTCATGCAAAGAGGCCAGCATATATAACATGTATTTTCAGGAGTTCATGAACTTGAACAGAATGCCAACATATAAAACAAAAAGAATCTTAATTGAATATCTTTTAGTAAACTATCTTATTTCTTGTTTACCAAACAAAGTTCTTTTCTCCTGTACCTAATTCCAAAGTTTCCAAACAAGAACATTACCAATTGTCTTCTTTATATGCACTCTTCTGTGTTATTCAGGATATCTCATCCAAGTCTCTTTGCAATCATTGCTTATACATTTTTCACAAATTTTTTTTATTTTATACGTTCTTTCAAGCATACCATTAAATCAATGGCATCTTCTTCCACTTCATCCGTCCAGAAGAGCTTTAAATATGATGTATTTTTGAGTTTTAGGGGTGAAGATACCCGTAAGAACTTCGTTGATCATCTTTATTATGCTCTTCAGCAGAAAGGCATTCAAACTTACAAGGACGACGAGGGAATCAATAAAGGGAAAAGGATCAATGATGAACTTATGGGATCCATTGAAGACTCAAAATTCTTCATCATTGTTTTTTCCAAGAACTATGCGTCTTCATCTTGGTGCTTGAAGGAGCTTCTAAAGATAATGGAGTGTCACAAGACAACCGAGCATACTATTTACCCCGTCTTCTATGAGGTGGAACCCAATGAAGTCCGCAATCAGACTGGGGCAGTCGGAGAAGCATTTGCCAGACACGAAAAGGAAGAGGCTGCTGGGGAATGGAGAAAGGCTTTGAAAGAAGCAGCTGATGTGGCCGGGTGGGAGTTGAAGAACACTACTGATGGGTAATTCCTTTACCAAATCTCTACAATGTTCTTTCTTTTTGTTTCTTTTTAATCTATGTTTATCTTGGATGTAAAAGCCTTGGACATGGCCTCTCAAGTTGGATTGTTAAATTTTAACTCAATCCCAGAGTCTTGTTGAAAAATTTAACGTGAGATATGATTATATTATGATGTTATTACCTCATATAGGTTTGTAAGTCATAGATTTGAAAGTAAATGTTTATGTGAGATTTTTAGTAACCTAACTAAATCTTTTCTAATATACAGGCACGAAGCTAGATTTATCCGACTAATTGTTGAAAAGCTTTCACTAGAGTTACGTTACATTAGTATCCGCATTGATAAAAACTTAGTAGGCATGGAGACGAGGATCAAATATATTCAATCATCTTTAGAAAGTGCTTCTGATGATGTTCGAATGATCGGGATCTGGGGGATAGGAGGTGGGGGGAAGACAACTTTGGCCAGAGCCGTTTTTGATCAAATATCCTTTCAATTTGAAGGGAAAAGTTTTGTTGAGAATGTCAGGGAAGCTTCAAACTCGCCTTTGTTTGGTTTAAAGTCGTTACAAAGACAAATCCTTTCAAATGTCTTGGATAATCACTGTATCAACGTAGATAGTGTTTCTGAGGGAAAAAACATGATGTGGAGGATGATGCGTGGTAGGAAGGTTCTTCTTGTTCTAGATGATGTGGATCATGGAGACCAGCTAGAGGCGTTAGCCGGTGACCCTAGTTGGTTTAAGGCGGGAAGTATAATTATCGTTACAAAGTGAAGTTGATTTGTAATACCAATTTGTTATCAGATGAGGAAATGATTTGTCTCTTCAGTAGTTATGCATTTGGGAGAGAGATTCCAATTCAAGGTTACGAAGAGCTATCAAGTCAAGTTGTATGCTATGCGGCTGGTCTTCCCTTGACAATCAAAGTTTTGGGTTCATTTCTCTGTGGTAAACATAAGCTTGAATGGGTAGATACCGTAGCCAGGCTAAAAACAATTCCATTAGAGGAAACTCAAAAAAAGTTGGAGTTAAGCTATATCGGTTTAGATGATGAATTCAAGGAATTATTCCTAGATATTGCAACCATGTTAAAAGATCAGCCTAAAACATTAGTAATCGAAGCACTAGAAAGCCTTGGATTTTATGCTAGAATCGGATTAAGGGTTCTTGAGCAAAAAGCTCTCATAACTTTTTATGACGATGATAACGGCGATGAGTGTGTTGGCATGCATGACCATTTAGAAGAAATGGGCAAGAATATCGTTAGTCGTTCGCACCGTGATTCGCCTGGTAAACATAGTCGATTATGGGATAGCAAGGAAATTGAAGATACATTGGCTGATGACTTGGTAAGGATGAACTTTTTCTAAGTTAGAAAAACTAACAAGTTTACATTTGTTACAACACAAGTTTGATGGTGATTGTTTTTCGGGTTACAGGGCACTGAAGCAACAAAATGCATTCAGTTCGTCACGAAGAGACTCGATGTGAAAGTTTTTATGAATGGTCTTAGAAAGATGAAGGAACTTTGGTATCTTCATGTGCTTGACATTGACTACTCTGATCCGGATAGTAATAATTTCACGCCAACCTTTCAAACTTTACGACTTTTGTGTTGTATTTGGAAATATAATGAAGTCAGCCCATACTTTCCGCAGTCTTTACGATATCTGAGATGGGACATGTACCCTTTTAGGTATTTACCGAAAACATTTCAAGCAAATAATCTTGTTGCACTTGCATTGTGTTACAGCAATATCGTTCATCTTTGGGAAGGAGGAGAAACGAAGGTAGAAATGTGGTTGATGAATTGTTTTGAATGATTCATTATAATGCTAGACATACATGGCTTTGTTCTTATAACGATATTCATTTTGTTATTTTGCTTATGTTAGGTCCTTGACAAGCTCCGATTCCTTACCCTTAGTGGTCAAAATTTGAGGGCGTTTGACCTTAGGCTGACTCCAAATCTTGAGGAATTGATGCTTGAAGGATATTATGGTGAACTAGTAGAAGTTTACATGCCCGTTGAATGTCTAAAACTTAGATACCTCGGACTTAGCAGTGTAAAGTTGAGGATGTTTGACCTTGGGCTGACTCCAAATCTTGAGGAGTTGAGCGTTAAAGGTAGTGATTTGGTAGAACTTCACATGCCACTCAGATGTCTAAATCTAAGATCCTTCCAACTCATCAGTTCAGAGTTGAGGACCCTTGACATTGGGATGATTCGGAATCTCAAGAAATTATATGTTAAAAACTACAATAAGTTGGAAGAACTTCACATGGCTAATGAATGTGTAAAGCTCATATCCCTCTCCCTTTACGGTTTAAAGTTGAGGACCCTTAACCTTGCGCCGTGTCCAAATCTTGAGAGGTTGGATCTTCTACAATGCAACGATTTGGAAGAATTTCAGATTGCCAAATGTCCAATACTCACAGACATCAAAATTAGTGCTTTGAAGTTGAGAACCCTTGACCTCAGGTTGGTTCCCAATATCAGTAAGTGTATTTCTGAATGCAAAGGTTTGGTAAAACTTTACTTGCCCAGTAGCTGTCTAAATCTCAAAAAACTCGATGTCGCTTATTCAAAGTTGAGGACCCTTGACATTGGGCTGGCTCCGATTCTCACGAATCTAGCCTTTGAAAATTGTGGTGATTTGGAAGAACTCGACCTGGTTGATCAATGTCAAGAGCTTCTATTATTCGATGGTAGTCGTTCAAAGTTGAGAACTCTTGACCTTGGGCTGACTCCAAATCTCGAGATGTTAATTCTTAAAGAATGTTATAACCTGGTAGAACTTCACGCTCCCAGTGGTTGTCTAAAAAATATTGTCCACTTAGACTTGAGTGGTTGTTTGGGGTTCTCATTGTTTACCTTTCTCTAAGAAATAACCTCGAGATGTTAATTCTTAAAGAATGTTATAACCTGGTAGAACTTCCATGGAAGAATCACATGAGGTTGGTTCTATAGCCGAGTTATATATCACCCTAAAAAGTTGCCCATTTCACCCCGACAATAATTTTCCAGACTTTGAATTTACATGTTTTCATAAAGAAGATCTACCCTCATTGACTAGAAGTATTGAGAAGCTTATTTCCGGAGGTCAGTGTGTTTGCATAAAATTTGAGAGTTTTTCAAGAGGCATTCGTGGGTTACAATATTCAAGAAAGCTTAAACTCGAAGGCAGTATTCCAGAGGCACCCAAGGGGAGATAAGTTTATAGTGTACATTTTCCAGATAGAATTTGCATGTTGAAACAACTGAAATCTCTCAAACTCAAGTCTTGTTGGCTTTTTCGAGAAGTTACCAAGGATGTTGGCTGATTAGAGATGTTTAGAACAGCTAGAATTTGTTCCAAATATACTTTTTATATTGGAACATGTCGACAGGTCTTTAGTCGTGTGAGTTTACATCCACATCAAGCACCCACTACTAGAACTATTCTACAAGGTACTTTCTCAGTTTTCCATTAATCATTTTACATTCATTTAAAAATTGAAATTGATATGACAATATTAAAATTTCCGGTCAAAAACCAAGAATTATATATATAAATAAATACAAGTATACTATACATACAGGAAGGCTCGTGTTATAGTCTTAAGCTTGGTTTCGTAGAGCAGCTTATTCTTGGTTTGTGTTAAATTTGTAAACGTTTAGTTTTATAGCAATAAACTTTAGAAAAAGTGTATTTAGAAAGTACATTGCTATAAAACCAAAGGATTAGAAAGTACGATGCTTACATAAATTCGTTTGCCACTTATGAATTTTTGGAAAAAAGTTCTTTTAAACATTGTACTTTGTAAACCTTTAGTTTTATAGCAATGAACTTCAGAAAAAGACTATTTAGATAGTACATTGCTATAAATTCAAAGGCTTATAAAGAACAATGCTAAAATAGAGTTTTTTTTTGCCTCTGTTATGAATTTTCTACAAAAACAATTCTTTTAAGCATTTTACTTTGTAAACATTTAGATTTATAGCAATGAACTTTAGAAAAAAGAGTATTTAGAATGTACATTGCTTCAAAAGTCAAAACCAAAGGTTTCAAATAGGCTATGTTCAGTTTTCATTTAGTGTTTCTGGTTATTTTTATAGTTTAAACGTGAAAGATGATTATGTTGTGATGTTGTTACCTCCTATAGGTTTTTATGTCGTAGATCTGAAAGTAAATGTTTATTTGGGATTTTGAGTAACCTAAATAAATTTTCTCTAATATACAGGCATGAAGCTAAATTGATCCGACTAATTGTTGAAAAGCTTTCACTAGAGTTACGTGACATTAATGTCCGTATTGATGTAAACTTAGTAGGCATGGAGACCCGGATCCTAGATATTCTGTTATCTTTAGCAAGTGCTTATGAGGATGTTGCAATGATCGGGATCTGGGGGATGGGAGGTGGTGGGAAGACAACTTTGGCTAGAGTCCTTTTTGATCTAATGTCATTTCACTTTGAAGGGAAAAGTTTTGTCGAGAATGTCAGGGAAGTTTCAAACTCGTCTTTGTCTGGTTTAAAGTCGTTGCAAAGTCAAATCCTTTCAAATGTCTCTGGCAATCACAGCATCAACATAGATAGTGTTTCTGAGGGGAAAAACATGATGTGGAGGAATATGCGTGGTAGGAAGGTTCTTCTTGTTCTTGATGATGTGGATCATGGAGACCAGCTAGAGGCGTTAGCCGGTGACCCTAGTTGGTTTAAGCCTGGAAGTATAATTATCATTACAACCAGAGATGAGCAAGTTCTATTAGCACACAAAGTGAAGTTGATTTGTAATATCAATCTGTTATCAGACAACGAAGCAATGCGGCTCCTCAGTAGGTATGCATTTGGGAAAGACATTCCAGTCCAAGGTTATGAAGAGCTATCAAGGCAAGTTGTATCTTATGCTGCTGGTCTTCCCTTGACACTCAAAGTTTTGGGATAATTTCTCTGTGGTAAACATAAGCGTGAATGGGTGGATGCTCTAGCCAGACTAAAATCAATCCCATTAGAGGAAACTCAAAAGAAGTTGGAATTAAGCTATATCGGTCTAGATGACGAATACAAAGAAATATTCCTAGATGTTGCAACCATATTAAAAGGTTGGAGGAAAGATATTACAATCGATGTACTTAAAAGCCGTGGATTTTATGCTGAAAATGGTTTAAGGGTTCTTCAGCAAAAAGCTCTCATTACTTTTTATAATGATTATAGGGGTATGGAGCGTGTGGGCATGCATGACCATTTAGAAGAAATGGGCAGGAATATTGTTCGTCTTTCACACTCCAATAAACATAGCCGATTGTGGGATAGCGAGGAAACTAAAGATATATTGGCTGGTAACTTGGTAAGGATAAAATTTATTTGTAAGTTGAAAAAATAACACATTTACACTTGTTACAACATAAGTTTGATAGTGATTGCTTTTCTGCTTACAGGGCACTGAAGCAACAAAATGCATTAGTCTCATTATAGACGGACTGGATCTGAAAGTTTTTCTGAATGGTCTTCGAAAGATGAAGGAACTTTCGTTTCTTTTTGTGTTTTCGAGCACTACAGACCCGCATCCGGTTAAGCATATATTCATCCCATTCATCCCAATCTCTAAAACTTTACGATTTATGGGTTTTAATTGGAAAATCAATGAAGTCAGCCCATACTTTCCGGAGTCTTTACGATATCTGAGGTTGGACGGTTACCCTTTTAGGTATTTACCAAAAACATTTCAAGCAGATAATCTTGTTGGACTTACGATGGTTCACAGCAATATCGTTCAACTTTGGAAAGGGGGAAATAGAAAGGTAAAATTGCAGCTGATTAATTGTTTTGCATGATTCATTATATTGCTATGGTACTATACATCCATGGTTTTGTTATTATAACAATATTCATTTTGTTATTTTGCTTATGTTAGGTTCTTGAGAAGCTCCGATTCCTTACCCTCAAGTGTCGAAATTTGAGGGCTTTTGACCTTAAACTGACTCCAAATCTTGAGAAATTGGAGCTAGTAGGATTTCGTGAATTGGTAGAAGTTTACATGCCTGTTGAATGTCGAAAACTTAGATACCTCAAACTTAGCAGTGTAAAATTGGGGATGTTTGACATTGGGCTGACTCCAAATCTTGAGGAGTTGTCCCTTGTAGGCACTGATTTGGTTGAACTTCACATGCCCCTTAGATCTCTAAATCTCAGATCCCTCATTCTCCGCCACAATTTAGAGTTGAGGACCCTTGACATTGGGCTGACTCGGAATCTCAAGGATTTATATGTTGAAGACTGTTATAATTTGGAAGAACTTCACATGCCAGATGAATGTGTAAACCTCAAATCCCTATTTCTTCGTGGTTTAAAGCTGAGGACCCTTAACCTTGCGCCGTGTCCAAATCTTGAGAGGTTGGATCTTCTACAATGCAACGATTTGGAAGAATTTCACATTGCCGAATGTCCAGTACTCACACACATCAAAATCAGTAATTTGAAGTTGAGAACCCTTGACCTCAGGTTGGTTCCCAATCTCAATAGGTTTATTTCTGAATGCAAAGGTTTGGTAGAACTTCACTTGCCCAGTAGCTGTTTAAATCTCAAAAAATTCGATGTCACTGATTCAAAGTTGAGGACCCTTAACATTGGGCTGGCTCCAATTCTAACGCATTTACAATTTACAAATTGTTGTGATTTGGAAGAACTCCACTTGGCCGATCAATGTCAAAAGCTTCTATGTCTAGACTTTACTCGTTCAAAGTTGAGAACTCTTGACCTTGGGCTGACTCCAAATCTCAGGGAGTTGTACCTTGAAGGTAGTGATTTGGTAGAACTTCACGCTCCCATCGGATGTTTGAAAAATATTGTCGCCTTAGACTTGAGCGGTTGTTTGGGGTTCTCATTGTTTGGCTTTTTATTAACCGAAATTGTTGATACTACTTCTATAGAAGAATTACCTGAGGTTGGTTCTATAGCGGAGTTAGGTATCACCTTAAAAAGTTGCCAATTTCACCCCGACAATAATTTGCGAGAGTTTAAATTTACATGTTTTCATAAAGAAGATCTACCCTCATTGACTAGAAGTATTGAGAAGCTTATTTCTGGAGGTCCTTGTGTTTGTTCAAAAGTTGAGAGTTTTTCAAGAAGCATTCATGGGTTACAACGTTAAAGAAAGCTTAAACTCCAAGGCATTGTGTGAAATTTAGAGCCTTATTCGAGTTTAAAACTAGATCCAAGCAGTCATGTAAGAATCAGTTGTCAAAATTTCAATAACATGTGTGGATTTCGTGCAAATTGAATATGCAAAAACTGTATTCCTTTTCCTTTTGTTTTTCCCAATTATTGCATTGAAATTGTATTTGTTTACTATGTGTCCTTACATTTGAACCATTTCCTAATTTTGGAGTTTCAGGAAGCGATCGGTGCACAAGGTGGTTTGGTTGACTAGTTTTCGAAAAGTATTTGGTTTACATCATTCCATGTAATCTGAGTCTTTTATCAATTTGGAGAACTATTTGGTTGAATGTATTGCACGGTGTGTTCTTTTAGCTTATCAAAATTTCAATTTGGGTGTTTAAAGACACTGTAGATTCTCAAGGGTGGATGTTGTCATTTTTTTGTGGATGTGAGTCAGCAAGTGGTATGCTTACTGTTCAATGTTTACTAAAAGTCTAAAAAGGATATTAATTTATGGACGGATTGGAATGCAGACTATGGTAATGGTTTCCATTAGCCTCTATTCATTTTTATTCACGCAATTCCCACTTT
Organism: Cichorium intybus; assembly: GCA_023525715.1. NCBI lineage: Eukaryota > Viridiplantae > Streptophyta > Magnoliopsida > Asterales > Asteraceae > Cichorium > Cichorium intybus. The sequence goes on from CM042015.1 coordinate 28,421,390, forward strand.
ACATATTCTAATGATGTGAGATATCATTTGGCATTCTCATAATTAAAGAATAGTGCATTAACGTGTACCATACATAATCATGAAAGATGGAATCTCCTTATTTTAGAGGTTGAACAAAAATACTATGATCAGTGTAAAACTATAATGGGCCTTAACCAGGGTTCAAATTTTTAGATAATTTACAAATTAATAGATAATAAACATTATTAAAAAGTATAATTGTTAACAAATTTTGTACTCCATTGAGGTTTTTTGATTGGGCCAAATGGTGGACCTTCTTAGTCCGGACCCAATGTGCACTTCAAGGTTTAACTTTGTTTTGTAGTTTTCATTTCCCCAACTATGTATTTATAATCAATAATAATACATTTAATGTTTAAAAAATAATATGAAATATGTAAATGGTATCACAACCAAATATGATAAAAAAATACCACCGTATCTCCAAATATCATGGAAACAGGGTGATCATTAGAAGTACCTTAAAGACTTCGGTGTATCCCTAGCTCCACTTATTGAATTTTCTTTAAAGTGTTTTATATATCAGTATAAATTGTTTTTACTTGTCTGTTGTGTTTTATTTGATCGATTGGAAAATAAATCACTAATAAATAATTCGTGTTTGTAAAATAAAGCCAGATATCCTTATTTTTTATCAAATATTCTGTGGTTGCTTTTTACATCTTTTATCATATAAAAAGACAAGGGTGTCTTGTATGCTTTAAGCTTTAGCCTCAATATCCAAATGCATTGGGCTTTATATTATGAAAATTACTTCTTTTTATTTTAATGTATATTGAAAATGATCGTTCAATATCCACACTTTTTTAATATACCCACATATGCCTTTCCATATATATTACATTTTAAAAGAAAACTTGTTATAAGTGTTCAAAGTAATCTGAAAACCAAAATTTGATGGAGAATATGATTCTTTCATTGAGATGTAAGTTTAGAATGAAATTGCAATTGTAAAATATGAACAAAAGAAAGACATACATCAAACCATCATCTTTCGTTGCCATCAAATTCTCTCTTTTCTTAGATCCTTTCAATCTCAGTCACCAAGACTCCATTAAAAAAAGGAAAACATGACACCACTTTTATTTACACTCCTAGCATTTGAGATGGGAGTGATCATAATTCTCTTGTTTCACTCGCCTATAAGGAACCTAGTTATGATGGCATTGGACCGTTTGAAGCAAGGTAGAGGCCTTGTAGCCTCAAGAACCGTTACAACGATATTATCAATAGTTTTTGTGTTCAATTTATACGGTATTTATAAAACTCAAAAGCACATGATGGAGGTTGGAGTAACTAATCCAACCGACCGAGTTCTTTTGTCCAATCATATTCTTGAGGCCTCGCTTATGGGTACATTATGTTAATTTTTAATGTATTGTGGATTTATTTTATTTGTATTTTGCAAAATAACATGATTTATGTTATGTAGGTTTCTGTTTATTTTTGGGATTGATGATAGACAGACTTCATTACTATGTCAAGGAGTTGTGGTTGTTGAGGAAAAGCTTGAAAGCAATTCGTAATCAGATTGGCGATTCTGATTTGATTCATCCCGTCAGCAAAAACAAGAAAATTTCCAACAAACACTCGGATTGAATCAGCATTTATATGTGAAAAAAAAAAATAATAATAAAGTCATATTGTAATTAATTACTAATAAATTGATTTAAATAATAATATCCGCAAGTTTGTGCATTCGATTATACCTTATCATGTATATTTTTTTCATTTCATGTCCACTAATATACTTATATATTTATAACAAGCACCCGTACACTTTAGAAAACTTAAGATTGACTAAAACCCCAATGCTTGTTTTCCACAATAGCGGAGTCAGCAAGCCCACTATACTTCCAAAACCCGAACCCGATCGTTGTGTCCGTACCCGACCCAAAATCCACTTTTACTATTATTTTGCTTATTCCTGATATACTTAGACTAACTGGCATACCCCTCACGGGGGTTCCGTGTATGGTGGCACCCATCACGATCGTGCACAGCGCCACGTGTGCTCCGTGATGGGGTAATATATGGTGAGCCGTGTTGCGGATAATGAGCCATAACACCCAATCAGAACCTCCTAGCCGTTAAACCGATATAATTTAAAATTAATAATAATCCTTTTAATTTACCAACTTTTTATCTATAAAAACCAACATCATTTACATCATTCATCACACCATCTTTTATAACTTTCAATATCACAAATATGGAATTTTTTCGAGAATATGATCAGGGCGATGGAAATTTTATCGCAACATTAATTATTGTTGTTGGAAACATTGTTGTTCAAGAGTCCACAAATGTTAGACAATCAAGAGTCGTTATCAACCGAGATCAGCAAGTTGCACATGATATTTTGATACGTGACTCTTTTTGCTGATAATTGCATTTATGAAGTCAAAGCTTTCAGTCGTAGTTTTTGTATAAGTGGAGACTTATTTTTACACATTAGCAATGCTTAGAGTCGCACTATGTTTTTTTAAGCAAAAACCAGATGCTAATGCTGGAGGTAGAATGAGTTTCACCTGTTTACAGAAATGTTCGGCTGCACTTAGGTATTTAGGATTCGATATAACCGATGAGTATTTGAAAATATTTTAGAGGTGATGCATGCGTTATTGAGGTTTATGGTAAATATTATTTGTTTAAACCTACAACACATGATACCGAGAAATTGTATTTGGCACATGGAACCAAGCATGGTTTACCGTGAATGATTGGTAGCCTTGATTGTACGCATTGGGCGTGTGAAAAATATCCAACTGCATTGCGTGGGCAATTAACCTGAGGTGATAAAGGTGGGTCATCTTTGATATCGAAAGCTGTTGCATCTCATGATTTATGGATTTGACATGCGTTCTTAAGGATTGCAAGGTCCAACAATGACCAGAATGTTCTTTGTCAGTCTCCCATTTTCAATAATATTTGGACCGAACGAGCACCTGATATGTCTTTCATAGTGAACGGACATGAATGCAAACATAGTTACTACATTTGTGATGGGATATATCCAGATTACTCCACCTTTGTGAAGGCATATGCGGTACCTCAAACTGAAAAAGCAACGAAGTTGACAGAATGATAAGAATCTGCAAGGAGGACATAAAGAAATGGCATTTGGGGTCCTCAAACAGAAATGACATGTGGTGAAACACGTTGCACGATTCTAGGACCACGGATGGATAACCACAATTATTTATGCATGAATCATATTATATAATATGATGGTTGAGCAAAAAGGTAGAGCAATTTGTAAGTACGACACGACCGATGTAGTTAACCCGAACCAACAATTTATTCCTAGTCCGTCTGAATTCTTAGCACGAGTAATAGAAATTCAAGATTCTGAAACCTGTCAACATCTTTGAGAAGACCTAGCAGAGCATGTTTATCAAAACAGTTTGAATGATGACTAGTAATTTATCATTGAATTATGTATTTTGTCATCAAACTTTTATTTTAGGATTATTTGAATGTTATGTATTTTTTCCTAAGATAATTTCAATGTAATGTTTCAATTTTATAAAAAATCTAGCATTATTATTTTATTATTGAATTGTTTTAATTAGAAAATACAATGTGGTGTGATAGGTATTTCTAGCATTTTTTTTACAATGTGATGTACTATGATGGTCATGTGGAGGTGATGTGGCAGCCATCACATATGATCATGTGATGGGTACACCTGATGGTCTTATCCCACCCGTACGCATTCTTTTCTTTTAAATGAAAGTAATATGGTATGTTAATTGTATGCAGATTTAAATAGAGGAAAAGTGTTTTAGAAAATTATACTAATTATAAAGCATTCGACCTAAAAGCAATAGTTTTGCCACTACAAGGCGTGCAGTTTAACACTCTGTTGACCGTGTAGTCCCTAAGTTACAAATTTTAGTGGAAAAATTGCATATGATGTTTACTATACAAACTTATAGATGTATACTTGAAACAGTGTGTCAACCTTCTACAAAATGCAATCTCACAAGTCGAAGTCACACAGTTGATCAAGATCAAAACGCTGCTTTTGTTGCACATAATGTCATATGGTTCAAAAGAAGTTGAGATGGAGAATTCTTGCCGCTTCAAAAGAAGTTAAGATTGTTAATCTCATTTACATGTTGCCAAGATGATGAGGGCCGATGGTTGTGCAAAGGCGAAGATGACAACGACGATGACTGAGATATGAGACTGGGTTTGACTTATGGTACTGGTACGGATATTACATTGTATTTTAAAGAAGAAATAAGAAATGTTTTCAAAAAAAAAAAAAATTAACATGCATGATTTTCTGAAAACATTTAGAAGGATAAATGGTTTTTTTTATAAAAACAAATAATAAACATAAGTTTTTCAAATAAAATGTGAAAAACAAAAAAAATTAATAAAAATATCACTAAATTTTGCGAGTTAAGAAACAACACCACCTAAAAGGGTAAAGATCAAATGATTTAAACAAAATATAACAAAATCACATTCGTTTGTTTTAATCTTTATCCATTCCACCTACTCATTGTGGCCCCGAGAATTTGGTACACCCTTTGTCACTTTGGTCATAGGGATATTTTCAAAACCTCATATTCGTACACAAGAACATTAGGTAAATTACCAAATTACCCCCAACGGAGATAAAAGTCAACTAAATTGGTTTTGGTGATCCGTGATGAGCGCTGACTTTTCTTGAAGGGTCTTTTACCTAATGTCTAGTAGATGACAACTTCCCCACTTGCTTCCACAAACCAAACAACAAACCCAAATGGACACAAAGAGCCAAAAGGCATAAAGGAATCCTCTTGGGGCACAAATGGATATTTTGGTTATTCAGTTGTAAAATCACTTGGGTTTGTGCCCTAAAAGTAGAAGTCTTTTCAAACACCTATAACGAAAAAGGTAGTTGACTTTTTGGAGTCTTCAATTTAACTCTAAATGTGAAATCTTTAATGAAGCCAGAGAGAAAAAGTCAAAATCGTTGACTAGTTCAAATTCTTTGTACCTAATTTTAGTTTCTTCTTCTTTGGCTTCAATCTTCAAATTACCGAACGATTCTAGATGCGGAAATTGGCTGGCCTGCCAAAGAATTTGACTTTTCTTAGTTTTAAAGAAAATCAAGTATTTTTGTAAAGTTATTACGAAGTAATTAAATTATTGTAACCAGATTTTAAACATCGAAAGGTGCTTGTGATATAATCATATAATACATTAGTGCATGATTTGAATTCTTGACAAACTGGTTATATGAATATCGGATTTTTTCATATGATAAACCATTATTCAAGCAACATAAAGATCTAAAAGCAAAAATAATGGACTCTTTCATATTCAAAAATATATCGTTAATTATATGATTAAAATCAACAACTCTAGATACAACGGAATAATCTAAAACCCCCAAATCTTCGACACTAACAGAGTTTTCAAGCTGTTCTTCTTCTACATTCAAATTTGAAATACTAATTGAGTTTATTCGACCAAAATCGTCATCATCAACGTGCATTTCATCGAGCTGATTAGGTCTGATTGTGATCCAATCTTCTTCATCGTCCCAATTCGGCAGACATAAAAGAGTCGCTTCAACCAATTGCCTTATCCTCTCCGCAGGAGACTCGCCGGAAAAATTATCCATCTGAGTGGGTTCCGGTGAAGGTTCCGGCACTGATAAAGATTCCCAGAAACTTTGATCCAATGTACTCGTCGGAGATCTTCTTGTTTCAGGACCTGAATTCGAATTACAAACAAATGGATGTTGCAGAAGTTTTTTAACCGTCCACCTTTCTTTGGCATTCGTCTTCAAGCATTTCGCCAAGAAATCTTTGCCGTCCTCAGTCAACCACTTCGGAAACTCCGGAATGTCACCGGAGTATCCTATCCTGTATAAAGCAGACACCGGATCGTTCATCTCCGGCCACGGGTTCGACCCAGTTGCCATTTCAATCACCGAACACCCAAGAGCCCAAACATCAGCTGGGAGCCCCTGTTCTTCGCCTCGTGCAACCTCAGGCGCCATGAAAACCGGTGTACCGGAAACTTGAGATGTGGTGGCGCCATTGTTTCCAACCACTTTAGCACAACCCAAGTCGCCGATCTTGATACCGTCTTGGCACACCAGTAAGTTCTGGCATTTGATATCACAATGCACGAAATTATTGCAGTGAAGATGATCCAATCCAAGTAGGATCTGATGAGTGTAAGATCGGATCATCGACTCGTCAAGTGACCCTCCTTGTTTCTTGATAAAGTCGGAAATGGTTCCACCGCTGGCATACTCCATGAAAAGATTATACATGGGTTTGTTGTCATCATAATCAACATCAAAAGCCATGTACTTGATTATATATTTGGAGCTTAATTGAGAAAGAATGTGTTGTTCTTTCTGTAAGAACTCAGAGGTAGAAAGCTCGGTTGACTTGACGGCGTAAAGGTCTCCGGTGGAGGTGGTAGCAACGGAGACGGTGGCGTAAGATCCCCGGCCAATTACAGGACCTCGTTTCCAATTCATTTATGAGAGAAAGGTGATAATTTGGAAGAGTATGTTATATCAGCTGTGATTTGATGGCATATATATATATATATATATATATGAACGCGTACACATGATACGTACAAGGACGCAGACTTTTGTTATTTATTATGTTTTTTTTTTTTTTTTTAATTTTGTTTATTATTAAATATTAGAAGAAAAAATGACTTAAAATGACAACTAATAATAAAAAACTTGTTTTTTAGGTCACTAAACTTTTAATTATATACAATAAGTGAACCAACTTTTTATTTTGGTTTTAAAATACCATTTAATACGTTTTATATCAGTTACATCCGGTTTCCTTACCTATGTGGCCTCTAGGTCAGGAATGTTCGGGAAAAAACTTACCCACGTAAACCCTATATCATATTCATGCCTCTTTGACTAAAATCATATTCGCGGTTCCTCGGCTCCTTCACGCACACCGCGAAAACCCTGAAATACCATTCACTTGAAGGGAATTTGCACCATTTGAAGGGTTGCCCACAAAATCCCTTATTAACCCCAAAATATCATTCATAATCCGTTTTAAACCGTACAATGACAGGAAATTGCACCACTTGAAGGATTTCCGACAAAATCTCTTATTAACCCTAAAATACGAAAAAAGGGCAATGGCTTGGACGAGATACATACCTCAACAATAGTGGAATCGCACACTTTAAGGAATCGCACCAATTGGAAGTCATTGCAGCAATCGCAAGATTACTAGCAGATTTTGATAAGTTGTGGAGGGAAGGGACGGGTTACGAATCGCTTCACTTCTTCTAGTGTGTACACAATGATGATTAGACGTTTGGGAGTACCGGTAACGGAGGGACCGTGATGGACACGGTGGCACCCATCACGGCATGCACACTATTGGAGATAAAATCCTATCCTAAATTAGTTAGTCAATTTGTTATTGTTTTCCATGTATAGCTCCGATACTCACGTTGTATTTGTATATATACTTTATTCATTTATCAATTACAATCAAGGGGAAAACATTATTAAACCCTAATATGGTATCAGCCTAACCTCGTTCCCTCTTTCCCTCTCTTCCTCATTGTTTCTCCGATGTCTTCCTCCACAGATTCCTCCCTTTCATTAAACACGCTCATTCATATGCTTACCATTAGATTAACCTCATCCAACTATCTTCTATGGCGAAATCAGATCACTCCCTTGCTGCTTCATCAAAATTGGATGCGCTTTGTTGATGGATCGTATCCCACCCCCTCAAAATTCATTCTCGTTGATAATAAAGAATCCCCCAACCCGGCTTATCTTTCTTGGATTGAAACCGATCAGAAGGTGCTCCTCATTCTTCAAACCTCTCTCTCTGAAGAAGCCATGGCAGAGGTACTCGGTCTCTCCTCTTCTCATGCCGTCTGGAAAGCTCTCGAGTCCGCCTACAGTCATGACTCCATTGAGCGATCTCAAAACCTCAAGGACTCTCTTCGCCAGTTAAAAAAGGGTACTCTTTCTGTTCCTGATTTTGCTAAACAGTTCAAGACTATTTGTGATCAGCTTGCTGCCATTGGTCAACCGGTACCCGAATCAGACAAAAGCCACTGGTTTTTGTGTGGTTTAGGGCCAACTTTCGAGACATTTTCTACTGCTCAAAGAACTGTTCAGCCAAAACCTTTGTTTCGTGATCTAGTTGCTCACGCAGAGGGTCATGAGTTGTTTATTTCTGCACTCCATGGTCCTTCTCCCTCTCCTGTTGCTTTTACTGCTCGTCAATCTTCACAGCAGTCCCGTGGAGGTGGTCGATCTGGGCGATCAAATTCTCGTGGTTCCTATTCTTCTCGAGGACGCGGTCGGCGACAGCCTCACTGCCAACTCTGTCGGAATAATGGTCATTACGCCACCACTTGTCCTGATTTAGTAACGCATGCCCAAAATGCTTCTCATTCTGCTGCAAATTTGGCTCAAGCCTTTACTGCAAACTGCAACATTCATGACTCCAATCCAGATTGGTATGTCGACTCTGGGGCGACGGCTCACATGGCTCCATCTTCTGCATCAGTTGATTCCTCCATCCCTTATCATGGCGATGATAAGGTTGCCTTTGGTAACGGTAATATACTTCCTATTTCTCGTATTGGTACTTTCACGGTTAAACCAAATCTCAAACTGAAAGATGTTCTTATTGTTCCCCATCTCAAAAAGAAACTTCTCTCCGTGAGCAAGCTAACTAACGATTACCCGGTTGATTTTCTATTTTCTCGATCTTTTTTTGCCATTCAGGACACGAACACCAAATCAATTCTAGCAACCGGAAAGCATAAGGATGGGCTGTTCGTGTTACATGCGGGTCCTCAGGCTCTAGCTGTATCCGTTTATTCTCCTAGTACAGCTTCGTTTGAATTATGGCACAAACGACTTGGACATGTTGCTTTTGATGTTATTTCAGTTTTAAAAAATCATGGACATTTATTTCTTACTTCTGTTTTACCAAGACCAACTATTTGTTCTTCTTGTGCACTCTCAAAACACCATCGTTTGCCCTTTAAATTAAATGAAAAACGATCTTTACATGTACTTGACAAAGTTCACTGTGATTTATGGGGACCCGCTCCCGTTACTTCAGTTGATGGCTATCGGTTCTATGCATTGTTTGTAGATGACCACTCAAGATTTTCTTGGTTTTATCCGTTGAAAACAAAGTCTGGTTTTTTTGAAGTTTTACAAAATTTCTTACAGTTCGCTCAAACGCAATTCTCTTGTAAGCTTAAAGTTTTTCAAAGTGATGGCGGCACCGAATTTTTGAATCACCGTGTTAGCAAGCTATTTCTTGATAATGGTACCCACCATCAGATGTCTTGTCCCTACACTCCACAGCAAAACGGGCGTGTAGAGCGCAAACATCGTCATCTCACCGAAACAGGTCTCGCAATGCTGTTTGGTGCAAACGCACCTGCAACCTTTTGGGTGCATGCTTTTTCCTCGGCTGCTCATGTCATAAATCGCCTCCCGACCAAGTTATTAAACAACAAATCACCTTTCGAAGTTCTTTTTCACTCGGTTCCAAATTATAATAACTTCAAGGTATTTGGATGTCGCGTTTTTCCTTACTTACGGCCTTACTCGGAACATAAACTCGCACCGCGTAGCATTGAGTGTGTCTTTGTTGGTTATTGCACACGCTACAAAGGGTATAAATGTCTCGATCTTAATACATATCGAGTTTTCATAACCCGTCATGCCCGTTTTGATGAGACCTCGTTTCCCTTTGCAACAACACCAACACCCGCTGATCTTGCCACTTTATTTTTGTGCTCATATATCGATGACGTACCTGCCATACCCTCTACCCAAACAGCCCCTGCTCCACCACATGTCGAGACTCCTATTCCGTCGCAAACCACCATGCCTTGTCCCTCCTGTTTGCATGACACTACCCCCACAACCACCTCTACCGCCATCACCAATGCTCCAACATCCCCACCAACACCATCCTCTCCGCCATCTATAACCACACAGTCGGACTCCTCCATACCGCCGACACATCCGATGACCACTAGGAGTAAAGCGGGTATTGTCAAACCACGACATCTTCTCAATCTCCTTGCCATATCTCCCACTCGTTTGCATGTTGCTCTATTCGCAAACAAAGAACATCGGGGTTTCAAATCAGCCTCCAAACACCAACACTGGTGTCAGGCCATGTCTGAAGAAATTCAGGCGCTTCATCGTAATAATACTTGGACTCTCGTTCCGCGTCCGTCAAATCAAAACGTGGTTGGATCCAAATGGGTTTTTCGAACTAAGTATCATGCTGATGGCACCATTGATCGACATAAAGCCCGTCTTGTAGCTCAAGGCTTTACACAAATTCCGGGTTTTGATTTCTCTCATACATTTAGCCCCGTTGTTAAAGCCACGACAGTACGTGTTGTTCTTTCTTTGGCAGTTACAAATCGATGGCATCTTCATCAACTCGATGTTAAGAATGCTTTTTTAAATGGTCACCTTCGTGAAACAGTGTACATGGAGCAACCCCCGGGATACGTTGATTCACGTCACCCAACTCATGTGTGTCGCTTAAACAAAGCTCTTTATGGGCTTCGCCAAGCTCCAAGAGCCTGGTTTCAACGGCTTAGCTCGTTTCTTACTTCTGAAGGTTTCAAATGTAGTCAAGCCGACACATCCCTCTTTGTCTTTCATCGTGGATCATGTCTCCTCTATCTCTTGGTCTACGTTGATGATATTATCCTAACCGGCAATCATGAGCCATCTATTCAACGTTTCATTATTAGCTTAAAAAATGAATTTGCCATTAAAGACCTCGGAAAATTAAGCTACTTTCTTGGCCTTGAGGTCTCTTACACTGATGATGGTTTGTTTCTTAGCCAGAGTAAATATGCTCATGATATTTTAAGTCGTGCAGGACTTCTTGACTCCAAACCCGTTGGGACTCCTCTCGCAACGAATGATGTTTTCACCACCAGCGGACATGCATTTCATGACCCCACTTTCTATCGGTCATTTGTTGGTGCTCTACAATACTTGACTATAACACGGCCTGATCTTTCTTACGCTGTCAATCAAGCGAGCCAGTTCCTTCAGTCCCCAACGGATCAACACTTCGCCTTAATTAAAAGAATTATGCGATATGTCAAAGGCACACTCCATCACGGTCTTCACTTCTCGTGTCCTTCCTCGTCCACGCTCCTTGGCTACTCTGATGCGGACTGGGCTCGATGTATTGAAACGAGACGTTCCACCTATGGCTACTCAATCTTTTTCGGTGGTAACCTCGTCTCTTGGAGTGCAAAGAAACAACCAACAGTGTCTCGATCGAGCTGTGAATCGGAATATCGAGCTATGGCCAACACAGCTGCGTAACTTATTTGGATTTCGCATCTGCTACGAGACTTAAATGCTTTACCGACTGCTCGTCCCACTTTGCTATGTGACAACTTAAGTGCTATTTTCCTTAGCCAAAATCCTGTTGCACACCGGCGAGCTAAACACATAGATATTGACTATCACTTCGTTCGAGAACTCGTTCAATCCGGTAAACTCCACACCAAGTTCGTTCCAACCAAGCTTCAGGTAGCCGACATCTTCACCAAACCATTACCACGACCACTCTTTGAGTCGTTTCGTGATCATTTACGAGTTCGCCCACCACCTGTGCGCTTGAGGGGGGGGTATTGGAGATAAAATCCTATCCTAAATTAGTTAGTCAATTTGTTATTGTTTTCCATGTATAGCTCCGATACTCACGTTGTATTTGTATATATACTTTATTCATTTATCAATTACAATCAAGGGGAAAACATTATTAAACCCTAATACACACCGCCCCGTGTGACCGTGATGGGCCGTGTTCGTGGTCATCCGTGTTCCATTTCACGCTGCATCACGACGAATGAGAGGAAAGTAGCCGTTTAACGGCTACAATATTTAAAAAAAAATTATCTTTTTTAAATTACCTATATATATATATATATATATATATATATATATATATATATATATATATATATATATATATATATATATATATATATATATATATATATATATATATATAAACACATCTTTTTAACCTCAAATACACACATTTTCTTCATATTTTTAACCTCAAACACACAAAAATTCAAACTTCTTTTGCAATGGAACAAAATCCAAACACCCCGCCTTCAAACCAAAACCGCGAGTATGATCCGTTCGGATTAAACTCGACCCCGCGTCAATACCCGAATCTTGAATCGCCCCGCGGTGGTTTTATGAATTTACTTCAAGGCGGGTCTCCGATTGTACAACCACCACTTTTTTAACAACCATATCCGCCATTCAACCCATATCAACAATTTCAACCCCCATTTTCGTTTCAACCGCAAGGATTCCAAGCTCAATCATCGCAACCACCGATGTCACAACCACCACCACAACCGCAACCGGTGTCTCCCGAGATGGTTCAAGAGACACAAGAGGAAGACGACAACCAAACCCGCCGGGCCGCAAGGAGGAAGGCAAAACAAACGGGGGGCGAAAAACGAACGGTTTGGACGAAAGACGAAGAATTAAACTTGGAGAAGGCATACATTTCCGCTTCCGTTGACCCGGTCGTCGGTGACTCGCAAACGCTTGATACTTTTGGAACAAAGTTCAAGCGTTTTTTTACGAGTTAATGGGCGAAAAAAACGCAACATGGATAAAATTACGGGAAAATTTCGGGAGATGCGGCTAAAGCTCAACCTTTTTAACGGCATCTTCAACAATCTCACCAATATGCGCAAAAGCGGGTCCAACGATTTCGACGTTTTGAACGCGGCGTTAAAACAATACGAAACAACAACGCCCACTAAAAAAGCGTTCCCGTATTTGCAAGCTTGGAGCGAGTTGCGAAAACAACCGAAATGGCTCCTTGTCAAAGATTCGCAATCTTCGGGAACTAAATGGTCGAGGTCGGTCCACCAAGAAACGTCACAACAATCGGACGGGCGAACTTATATCGACGTGAACGACGAGCCCGTAGATCTCGACGAAGACGAGCCCCAACCGATCCGTCGACCAATTGGGCGAGACCGGGCAAAAAAAGTCGGCAAGAAAGCGGCTTTGGGTTCCGGTTCGTAGTCGAGCGTTATGGAAATGTTTGGCAAAAAATTCGACCGATACGTCCAACTACAAACCGACAAGGTCAGGATTATGGGCCGGGTCGAAAAAGAATTAATCCAAACGCAACGGGAGCTACAACGAAACGCGGATATCGACTTGTTGTCGAAAAAAGCATCCGACTTTGAGGGCGAGGATTTTGAGATTTTTTTGGCGATGCGGGAAAGCGTCCGCGCTAAATATCGCCCTAGGAACAACAACGACACTGATACCGACAACTAGTTTATGTTTTTATTTTCCAATTGTCGTTTTTTTTCTAGGTTAGTATTTTTTTTTGTTTTTGTTGTTTTTTAATTTTAGTGTAATTTTATTTTTAATGTAATGGTTTTTAATTTATAAATTATGTTTTAAATAATTTTTGAATTTTTTTAGGGTAAATTGCATAAAAGTCACTAACTTTTCCAATTTTCTCGATTTTGACACTGTATTTTCAGTTTTTGCAATTAAGTCATTATGTTTTCAAAAAATTGCAATTAAGTCATTATGTTTTCCAAAAAGTTGCGAAAATGACCATATGACATGATGGAAACAGGTTACCAGGTCATATGGTCAAATTTGCAATTTTTCAGAAAACATAATGACTTAATAGCAAAAATAAAGCATAGTGTCAAAATCGAAAAATATGGAAAAGTTAGCGAATTTTATGCAATTTACCCTATGCAATTTATATAACTTAATCACTTTACATGCTTCATCTGTGTCCAAAAACGTAAATTTGTTGTTACCTTGTTTTTCCATTTAAAATACTCAAATTTATTGTCCTAAAAGTGGAATTTCAAAAAAGTTTAGGATAAATGCATAAGAAACCTTCTTTTACTTAAAACAAATCTAGTTTAAACTCTTAATACTTTTTGTTTCATTGAAATTAAGTTTTTTTTATTGAAAATGAGTATAAATTTTTTGTTTTATTGAAAACAAGTACTTTAATTTCGAATAAGACGGCGCCTTTCTTTATTTTGTCTATTTTCATAATTTTAGCGATTAAGTCTTTCAAAAAATCTAGTGATTAAAATTATACATTTTATGTCTTCGAGTATGCAAATGCTACTAGCTTGACAGGTTGTATTGCCAAATATTTTTTTTCAATAAGAAAGTTGATGGACTCGATTGAAAAAATAGTAAAAGTATATTGAACTTTTTATCTACTTAGCTTAAACTATTTTTGTAAATGTTTAACCATTTAAGTTTTATTTTTACCTAATTTTGTTGTATTAGGTAATTTATAATTGTATTCTGTTTTGGAACGATAACATGACAATTCCACGGCAAATATTGTTGCTGAAGATTCACATGAAAACATTAAAATAATTTTATTAAATAATAACCAAGTTTTGCCTTTGTATCATTGTAAACTTCTATTTTATTTTTGTACATTTATATAAATCAATGAACGAACATCAATACAGATTTTTATAACCTATCATATAAAGACATTGTGTACATAACCAATTACCTGTAACACCCGGCTTTTTCAAACAAAATACACCCAAAATTTTTCATTTTTAATCACAGTTTCCAAACATACAAACTAACTGTTTAGGTATATAAGTTTATACAAAAAGGGTACAAGTGTATCAAGGAGTACATGACAAAAGTAAACTCCTTCTAAGCCGGGCAGCTACAACAGACTGTCCTATCCATGAGCTACATCTTTACCCTTAACAAGGTCATGCTCACCTGCAGGGACAATTCACACATACACTATGAGCCATAGAGCTCAATGAGTAGTCATATAAACAGTTTAACATGTAATTATGTATAATTAAGTTATCAAAACTCTATACAAATGCATATCCCTGTTAATTCAACATTTGGATATCAATCCAATCTCCTAGCCTCAAAGGCCGTTATTATTTGGATATCACATCCAATCTCCTAGCCATATAGGACGTTTATATTTGGATACGAAATCCAATCTCCTAGCCACGGAGGCCGTTAACATTTGGATACGAAATCCAATGTCCTAGCCACAGAGGCCGTTAAACCATATCAATTGGGTAACTTGGCTAACTTCTAGGTTACCATTTCTAGAGTTCAACCAATACATATCATATTAGAAATAGTACAGATTACTCACCTGGTTTTGAAGATTTAAACAGTTCTAGCTAATGCCACAGGATTTACAAACAATCCTTCAATGTTTCCCAACACCTACAATTCACATACATACCAAAGGAGGTAAATTTCTTGTTTTTCAACCATCAAGGCTTGAACTCGATAATAATGGGTAAGACTCGGGATTAGAAGCATTTCAACACATCCCAATTGAGTGTACATGTACAAGTTCTAACAATTCACAGGTGGTCCTTTACCACCACCCGAAACCAACTCAAAACAAGGAAAATCAACCACTCCATCGGACTAAAAGGTAAACCTTACCTTCGAGAGGCAAAATACCGAAGATTACTTCAATCCGACTAGTTTTAAGCTTCCAATTTGATCCAAGAACGAAAAGGGGATGATTCTAGGGTTTTATGAGTGTTTTTTATCGAGAGAAATATGACCAAATGAGGGATTATCGTGATTTAAATGGGTGGGGTCGGCACGAAACCCGACCCGTGTCCGACAGCCCGACCCGGGCTCGACCCGCAGCACGACCCTAGCTCGACAGCCCGATCCGGTTTGACGTGTTGGCCCAAAATGGTCTTTGACGGAACCCGACCCGGTTTCTGAAACCCGGTCTGGGTTTTTAATGCTACACGACCCGGGTTTTAAAACCTGCCCCGGGTTCGACCCACTTGAACTCAACTAATATTTTAAGTCCTTCAACTCGACCCGGTTTACTCATTTTTGGCGCTTTTCGCACGATAACTTTATTCTAAAGGTATTTTAACCATTCAAACCCTTATGATATTATTTCGTATTGAAATTATAATACGATTAATATAAAATAACTTACCGTGGGTGACGTGGTGTTACAAATTCTTCCCCCTTTAGAAGATTCTGTTGGATTAGGTGTTTAAGCCATGACTTGTAATTGTAATTATCTTATGAATAAAAGCAAATTCCATTTGGGTTGCCCTCATAGCTGGGGAATTGATGTACAGTTTAGTAGAGAGAAAGATTGATTTATTAAGGGTTTAGTAAATCAATAGAATATATAGATGGTTTATTAATATATTTAAGTGTTAATATATTAATTGGAAACTATATTAATTAATTGAGATTTAATCTAGAATTAATTAGATTTAATTTAGTGATTAAATTAATTAATAAAAGGTGCAGGTACTGGTTGGCATTTATTCAATAGTTGAATAACTGGCCAAGTAAAAACCAGGGACCAAAATGGCGCCACCCTAGAGGCTCCTCCAGGGTTTGGCGAAACCCTAATTAGGGTTTTGGTAAGCCTGGTCCAAGTGTCAAAAGCGTTGTTCAGTTGGAGGCTCCTTAGTGTTTCAGGTGTAGCCTGTGGAGGCTATATAAGGAACCCCCTGGGCACCTCTTTCTCACGCCATCTCTCTCTCTCCCTTACTCTGCTGGATTGTCTTCTCCTTGCTTGGGTGTGACTTGCATTTGAGGCAGGATCTCTTTGCTGCTTGCTTGAAGGATCATAAGATCAAAGGTTGGTTTTCTTAATTCATCTTTAGAATTGAATTGTATCCTTTAGGGTTTTAGTTCTAATATTCATACAAGAAAACATAGATCATATTAGGGTTGCATATGAACCATAGGAATTTTTGTGTTCATTGTTTGCATAGAAACCCTTCAGTGGTATCAGAGCTAGCTTGTTTTCTTGTGAATTGATTTGAACTGTTTGTGCCTTGGGTGTTTTTGCGAAAATCATCCCATTGAGATGGCCTAAAATCGATTCCAAGGCTAGGGTTTCCTAACCCTAGCCGCCATCCCCTTTGGTCCCCCCATGATTGCTTGATTTGCTTGCCATAATTGTGTGTTGTTATTTTTGGTAATAAGATTAATTAAATAACTTGAACCTCTTGCTTGGCTTGTACATTTCGAGAATCACAAGGACCATTATAAGAAAATTAATTTGATTAATTTGGTAATATGTAATGATATCGCGTAAATTATACATATTTTCCGCACGATATCAGTGTGATTTTAGTTTAATTTTATACATGTTATAAACTAAAAGATACCTAATATGTTTAAATATTCGTTTTGAAGCTAAAAATACGCGTTTGGAGCGAAAGAACGAATTACACAAACATTTGAGCTTAAAAAGAGGCAAAGCGAAAATCTGCCGGAAACCATGGGCGCACCCCGCCCATATCCAGGCGCACCGCGCCCAAAGGGAATCCGAATCTCGCTTTTCGTCAGGCTTTTGATTAAAATACTCGAGCGTGCATTCATCCAATGATTCAACCGACCTGCCAAGCATGTGGAAGGGCGCACCCCGCCTACCTTTTGGGCGCACCGCGCCTCAGATCCGACATTAAAGCTGCAAACCACGTGCTCCCTCGTGCGACAGTTGGCGAACGTGCTGAGATCCACCCTAGGCGCACCGCGCCCCCCTTTAGGCGCACCGCGCCCTGCGCCTGATCCAGCTATAAATACAAGCCATTCAGCTCTTCTTTTGAGACAACACACACCACCTTCAGACCAAATCATATCTCTGCACCTCCACACCACCAAACTCGGCCAGAAGGCTTGTAGAATCAAAGGGGAAACTATGGAATCGAGAGCTTGAAGAATGTTCGGCCGGGACTTCATTCGGTTTGCTTTATATATATTTAGCATTCTATTATGATTTCCTAAGCCGTATTCTTCAGATTATGTTATCTGTATTATTTATTACTTAGATTTGATTACTGTTTGGTTATGATTTGATTGTTATTTATCGGATATTGAACGTTTTATATTTTATCTCGCATAATTCATTTGACGCCAATTTGATTATCATGACCATTGAGATCAAAAGATCGAATGAACATTGTACGATACGAACCAATACATGATTATTTGGAATATATAATTGCATGACCATTGCCATTAATGACCTTATAATCATAGGATTAGGTAATTGGACCAAAACATCTAATCATTTTAGAAATCGGTATTTAACGTTCAATATCCATTGCACTAATAGCATATCAAACATAACTAGATGGTTCAATCGAATCTAAGTAATGTTTACTTTTAATGTTTACTTTTATATTTCCCGTAACTTTTGCCTAGGCAATGTTGATTCATTAATATAATATGTGTTGAACTAGATCTTGATTCGAGTTTAATATCGGTTAGGATATATAACTTGCATGCTATACATATTAAATGTGGTTACGGTTTGTATTCTTGATTGCCATCTTCATATGATTAAGTTTAAATGGCCATTTAAACGTATTGATCACATGAACCGTCATGATGTATAATTGACAACTATATATCATTGGACTAGTTATTGACCATTTAACTAGGAAGGTTATCTAAGTTATAAACTTGATTAGTGAAATAAGACTTATATCACATTTAGTTGCAACTCATGACCATTGATTGTATGAACATATCACTTTGACCATTAGGATATGGGCTATGTTTGCATGCTAGATTGTATTAATACTTGATGATTATAAGTTAATTAGTTACATGACCATTGTGCTATTTTAACTTATTAGTCATAGAATTGGTGACTTGACCATACGATCCTACAACTTAATGCAACCTATTTAAACTCATTGCACATAATCAAAACTAGTCAACATAGGTTTATATGAATCAACAGATCCTAGACGAAAGTTTCCCTTGTTATTTTTGTTATGATCATTTATTATTTCGTCATTTATTTTATTATCAAAGTTTTACGAGTTTTCATTAAAACTCGCCCCTGAGTATTTGCTTGAATAATTGTTAATTGATAATTGATTTTCTTAACTTAAAGATAACCGTTTTCCCTTGGGTCGACAACCCGGATTTACCATTACTATACTACAATCGACTAGGTACACTTGCCTAATTGTGTTGTTCTATTCATACATGGTATTTCCCTGTTCATAAATGTAAAACTAATGTGAAATCATTTTCGAAAATCTTATAAACGCTAATAACACATCAAGTTATTTGGTGCCGTTTTTAGGTGTTTTATATGTATGTCAGAATGCACAACAAGTTTTTGGCGCCGTTGCCGGGGAATTCGGATTTATTTTTATTTTATAGAAAATTAAATTATTAGTTAATATTTGTGTGATTTTAAATTTGTTTTTGTGTTATGTATTTTTATTGTTTTGATTGACATATCACTAATCATAAATAGATATTTGCACACCTTAAGCATATTTTAAGTGTGGGGTGAATATTTGGGAAAAATGAAGTAACAAAACCTTTGAAGTCTTTTCTGCTCACGCAATGCGACGTGTATGCCATCCGGACGTGACGCGTCGACAATCCGGATTGCGTTGACAAAAAGACAACTTCAAAAATTACGCGACACGAAAACGTGCATGACGCATAAACACCCGAGGCAGACACTGGTCGTACATAATGATACATGGCTAAAAATCAGCTACTACTGAGAAGGGGGACGCTTCTTTACAGTGGGGGCAGCGATACTGACGACGGTCAAAAGTCGCACAGCCACACCACACCCGCAAACCAGTAGCCACGGATTTGAAACTTCAGGAACCACAAAATGAGTGATATTTTTCTTTCGTTGTTATTACTTTTACTTTTGTGATTTAATTTTTGTGTGTTTATTTGTGTGTGAATAATTTTTGTCCGAGTGATGCATATACAGATTTGCTAAGATTCAATGCTGGCAGCATGTTCAACGAATTTTTTGTGTGGAAAGAGCCTCATATATGACGTCGACCGATACCCAAGGGGAGTCTGTTCCATTTTGCTCCCTTTACTGTTTTGAATTATATATATACAATAGAATTATTGTATAATATAAGTGTAGGGTTAGGACGTCATACTGCAATGATTAACTGAGCCAATTAAAATTTTTGTTATCTTAAACATCTTTTCTAAAATTGAACGCTAAAAAGGTAATTGTTAAGAAAAATATTTTGAAAATAAATTTGTAGGTTACATTTAATTTTATGTATGTATTTTTATTTTTCATTGTTTTATCTAAAGTCTAGTTGTGTAGAGGACAAGTTTTTAGAATGGTAGTTACAAAATGTTTTGCATAAATAATGAAATAGACCCATTGAAAATTTATCAATTGTTAAAAATTGAGTTTTTGCCAAAACAGATTGAGTCAGTTTCCCTACTTGCAAAAATGTGCGAATTATATGCTGTTACTAAATTGAGGAAAATAAGCCTCGATAAATGAACTTAAAATGAGAAAAATTCTCAAGAAATCTGATGTGTTAAAAAGCAGAAGTCAATTAATGTTATACCATAAGATTGAGACTCAGGAAGGAAAATTCAATCAGTGGCCTTTGGCATTCGAGCAAGTAGACATAAAATGGGGCCTACGGGCATTTCTACTCCTTATTACCTAAAACCAACTGGTTTGGGATAATATTGTCGAAAGCTCGCTACACGGGTGTCATCGAAAGTCATGGAATTTCCTTAGTGGCCTTTGGAATTTGAATTAGTAGACTCTGTACAGTCTTGAGTCGAAAATTTGTAATCAAGAGTTCCATAGAAAGTCACGAGTTTCAAAGGTACGGAAAAAGGGAAATAATAACTTAACTTGATAAATTTAGTACAGCATTATTTTTATTCTAAATATGGGAAATTTAACAAAAAGTCTTGAGGTAGAAGAATCTTTAATGGGTGTATTCGATGTTATGTAAAAATGAGTTTTTATCAATCTGAAAGACTTGTCGTTTATAGAAAGAGAGTTTATTTAAAGTTTTGAAAAGATAAATATATGTACATAGGACTAGGTATAATCTATTATGTTTATTCTTAAATTCTTTATTCTTAACATCGGTAATAAACGCTAGATCTGTGGTAGCGTATGAAAAGTTGTTTAAGCATCAAAACGTTTTGGCTTGGTTATAAATTGTAGTTTGCTTGAGGACAAGCAAAGTTCAAGTGTGGGGTATTTTGATATCGCGTAAATTATACATATTTTCCGCACGATATCAGTGTGATTTTAGTTTAATTTTATACATGTTATAAACTAAAAGATACCTAATATGTTTAAATATTCGTTTTGAAGCTAAAAATACGCGTTTGGAGCGAAAGAACGAATTACACAAACATTTGAGCTTAAAAAGAGGCAAAGCGAAAATCTGCCGGAAACCATGGGCGCACCCCGCCCATATCCAGGCGCACCGCGCCCAAAGGGAATCCGAATCTCGCTTTTCGTCAGGCTTTTGATTAAAATACTCGAGCGTGCATTCATCCAATGATTCAACCGACCTGCCAAGCATGTGGAAGGGCGCACCCCGCCTACCTTTTGGGCGCACCGCGCCTCAGATCCGACATTAAAGCTGCAAACCACGTGCTCCCTCGTGCGACAGTTGGCGAACGTGCTGAGATCCACCCTAGGCGCACCGCGCCCCCCTTTAGGCGCACCGCGCCCTGCGCCTGATCCAGCTATAAATACAAGCCATTCAGCTCTTCTTTTGAGACAACACACACCACCTTCAGACCAAATCATATCTCTGCACCTCCACACCACCAAACTCGGCCAGAAGGCTTGTAGAATCAAAGGGGAAACTATGGAATCGAGAGCTTGAAGAATGTTCGGCCGGGACTTCATTCGGTTTGCTTTATATATATTTAGCATTCTATTATGATTTCCTAAGCCGTATTCTTCAGATTATGTTATCTGTATTATTTATTACTTAGATTTGATTACTGTTTGGTTATGATTTGATTGTTATTTATCGGATATTGAACGTTTTATATTTTATCTCGCATAATTCATTTGACGCCAATTTGATTATCATGACCATTGAGATCAAAAGATCGAATGAACATTGTACGATACGAACCAATACATGATTATTTGGAATATATAATTGCATGACCATTGCCATTAATGACCTTATAATCATAGGATTAGGTAATTGGACCAAAACATCTAATCATTTTAGAAATCGGTATTTAACGTTCAATATCCATTGCACTAATAGCATATCAAACATAACTAGATGGTTCAATCGAATCTAAGTAATGTTTACTTTTAATGTTTACTTTTATATTTCCCGTAACTTTTGCCTAGGCAATGTTGATTCATTAATATAATATGTGTTGAACTAGATCTTGATTCGAGTTTAATATCGGTTAGGATATATAACTTGCATGCTATACATATTAAATGTGGTTACGGTTTGTATTCTTGATTGCCATCTTCATATGATTAAGTTTAAATGGCCATTTAAACGTATTGATCACATGAACCGTCATGATGTATAATTGACAACTATATATCATTGGACTAGTTATTGACCATTTAACTAGGAAGGTTATCTAAGTTATAAACTTGATTAGTGAAATAAGACTTATATCACATTTAGTTGCAACTCATGACCATTGATTGTATGAACATATCACTTTGACCATTAGGATATGGGCTATGTTTGCATGCTAGATTGTATTAATACTTGATGATTATAAGTTAATTAGTTACATGACCATTGTGCTATTTTAACTTATTAGTCATAGAATTGGTGACTTGACCATACGATCCTACAACTTAATGCAACCTATTTAAACTCATTGCACATAATCAAAACTAGTCAACATAGGTTTATATGAATCAACAGATCCTAGACGAAAGTTTCCCTTGTTATTTTTGTTATGATCATTTATTATTTCGTCATTTATTTTATTATCAAAGTTTTACGAGTTTTCATTAAAACTCGCCCCTGAGTATTTGCTTGAATAATTGTTAATTGATAATTGATTTTCTTAACTTAAAGATAACCGTTTTCCCTTGGGTCGACAACCCGGATTTACCATTACTATACTACAATCGACTAGGTACACTTGCCTAATTGTGTTGTTCTATTCATACATGGTATTTCCCTGTTCATAAATGTAAAACTAATGTGAAATCATTTTCGAAAATCTTATAAACACTAATAACACATCAAGTTATTTGGTGCCGTTTTTAGGTGTTTTATTCTCACGCCATCTCTCTCTCTCCCTTACTCTGCTGGATTGTCTTCTCCTTGCTTGGGTGTGACTTGCATTTGAGGCAGGATCTCTTTGCTGCTTGCTTGAAGGATCATAAGATCAAAGGTTGGTTTTCTTAATTCATCTTTAGAATTGAATTGTATCCTTTAGGGTTTTAGTTCTAATATTCATACAAGAAAACATAGATCATATTAGGGTTGCATATGAACCATAGGAATTTTTGTGTTCATTGTTTGCATAGAAACCCTTCAGTGGTATCAGAGCTAGCTTGTTTTCTTGTGAATTGATTCGAACTGTTTGTGCCTTGGGTGTTTTTGCGAAAATCATCCCATTGAGATGGCCTAAAATCGATTCCAAGGCTAGGGTTTCCTAACCCTAGCCGCCATCCCCTTTGGTCCCCCCATGATTGCTTGATTTGCTTGCCATAATTGTGTGTTGTTATTTTTGGTAATAAGATTAATTAAATAACTTGAACCTCTTGCTTGGCTTGTACATTTCGAGAATCACAAGGACCATTATAAGAAAATTAATTTGATTAATTTGGTAATATGTAACCTAGATTTGATTAGTTTAATTAATTGATTAATTAAAAGACCAATTAAATCAGTTTAAAGAATTAATTTAAAATTTTCAAAAAATTAGTAAAAATTTGCGAAAATTAGTATAAAATTAATTCTAAAATATTTTAATAAGATTAAAATATATCTTATATGTATTTATGATTAAAAGTTAATTTAATATATATAATAAAATTGGTTAGTCTACCGTTAGTAGGCCTCATTCACAAAACTGTCCTCTAAAGAGGGTATAAGGCGACTGACTATAAAATGTTAGTCTTATGGGTATCTACTCTTACCCACCGCTCTCCTGGTCAGTCGAGTGTCGTTAGCCGAACGGGTATGATAGAACCGCTAAAGCCTCTTAAAAGTATAATGCTATAATTGAAAGTACTAGAACCTTAAAACAAACCCCAATCTAGTTACTTTAGGTTAAAAATGTGAATTGGTGCTAATCCATGAAATTGCACATTGCACTTTGTGGAACGTTGGTGGAGCGTGTGTGGTTTACCGGCACGCCAACTGGGGTCCGCAAAGAGTCGCAATGGGTTTCTTGATTTTGTCATTATTAACGGAGCGTGTGTGGATAACCAGCACGTTAATTAGAGATGACAATTGACTTCAAGAGTACCGAGCAATTTGCATGGTTATTCACACCCGGTTTGTGATCCTCGGTATCCCAGTCACAAACAGCGGGGCATTCCCGAGATTAAAACATGCTATCGAACAGTTCGGTAAATCTCAATGAAACTAGGAATTCCATTAAAATATGATTATGTTTCCGCGGTGGAATTGGCTGAATCGTCATTCGCCTACCTTATAAAATTTACAATATAGATTACGGCGTCCCTTTTCGGTATTGTAGATTGTTATTGTAGGATCCTAGCCTTATATTTTTCTTGGGTGAATATAAGGATTATTATTATTATTATTATATCTAATTAAAACTACCTTTTTATTGTTCAGATGTCTTCTGACCAATCCGTTCCCCACTCAAATCCCGGTAATGTCTCATCGATTTTGTCATTATGCTCAAAGGTGACGTTAGACGGCACTAACTATAATGACTGGATCCGCAACATCAAAATGGCTCTAAGGTTTGAACACAAAGAGAATGTTCTAGAAACCGAGCTCGTTGATGTGGACACTGAAACCGCTACTCCCGAGGAAATCGCTTCGTACACTAAACACTCTGATGATGCAACCAAAGTTGCTTGCATCATGATCGATACTATGAACCCTGAACTGCAGCATATCTATGAGGACTATTGGCCTTACGAGATGCACAAAGAGCTCGCAGAAAAGTTCCACAAGCAGGTGTTGGAATACGATAACATAAAACAAACGCAGCGGAAACAGAAATCTAAATCGCATTCAACCAGAATCACAGAATCATGCACACTTTTGTAGCTGTAAAATCAAGAGGGTTCAAGACATACCTTTTAAATCTCAGATCTGATTTTGTTAGGATGACGAGAGCCCAAAGTAGAACTCCTCTAATGTAATCGCACCCAAGACAACGATCCAGCACCCGTTGATGTAGTATATACCTTTGCTTGAAGTTTTAGCACGTAATACCTAGGGTTTTGAAAGAAATCGGCCGTATACCGAGGGGTGGGAGGAGAGTGACGAAAATTAGGGTTTTGGCAGCCCTTACAACTCAGATCTAGGGTTGTATTTATAGTGCTCCTCATCCTTATCCCCTCCTTTGTGGATATTTCACTTTAGTCCTTTATCCTTATTAAGTTTCTAATTAATATACCTTTACTTTGGTATATTAATAAACTTAACCATTAAGTTTCTAATTAATATACCTTTACTTTGGTATATTAATAAACTTAACCCCTCAAGTTTATTTTCGATCTCTTTTAGCTAAATCGTCTCTTGCGTGTAACCCAAAAGGACCCTACTATTTATAATAATATTACCAACTTGTTATAACGATGGGCATATAACCAACAGTCTCCCACTTGCACTTGTTATAACAACTGTATGGTCTAATATTCATTAACCTAGTAAGGTGTATGTCATCCTAGACAAATGTCGTATTCATCTAATGAAACAGCCCTTAGGCAAGTGATCAAATATTCCTTTGTTCTACAAGATATCCATATGAACGTCTGACATGGAATTCTGTCAGTCTCAAACATTCAAGATTATGTTTCCCGATAGAGATTTGTGATGACCACAACAAACTGCACTTATTGATTCTATATCAATTCAGTTCGAGTACGGCCATACATTTGCTGTCAACACCAAATCATCGAGGGGCCCATGGATATCGCTTCTCCTGTTAGGGCAGAAGGAACAAATAAACTTTGACTACACGGATCTCGCCCACTCATCATGTCATATCTGGACATTCTCTGTATGGCTGCCAGTTACGGACAACGTTGGAGAAAACCAAGACATAACAGACTGCAGGACTAAGAATCAATGCATCTCCGCTTGAAGAATATAAGATATTACCATCTTAGAATTACTCGTGACACATTCCATGAAGTAATCTCTAAGTACAGGTTACTCCAATACTTAATCTCTATTAAGTACACATGAGAATTAGCGCATCTCTATGCTATGTCCATCTCTATGGACAATTTACTAATTCCTCATGTCAGCCTTGAATCAATACTTACTCCCAAAAGTATGAACGACTGTGGACGTTTTGAATAATAAAATAATTATTCAGGAAGTCAACAAAACATGCAAAATTGGAACACAATGATAAACTAATGAAATGACTGCCTTCATGCATATATTAAGTTCTCCACATAATAATCTTCAAAACAAATAGAGTTTCACATTGCTTGAGTTCCAAAACACAAATCAAACTAAATTAAATACACTTAAACCAACTCATTTGCAAATCTAATGCCCATCGACCTAGTATGAGAATCATGCTTGGCCTGAGATAACGGTTTAGTGAATGGATCAGCAAGATTATCTTCTGATGTAACTCTACTAATCGTGATGTCTCCTTCTTCAACGAGCCTCCGGATATAATGGTACTTCCGGTGTATATGCCTTGTGCGCTTGTGAGCTCTGGGTTCTTTCGCCAAGGCGACTGCACCCTCATTGTCACAGAAGATCTCAACTGGACCATCAATGCTAGGAACAACACCGAGATCCCTGATGAACTTCTTCATCCACATGGCTTCCTTTGCAGCTTCATTAACTGCAATATACTCAGCCTCCGTTGTCGAATCAACTACTGTTTCTTGCTTGGTACTCTTCCAAGTTACTGCCCCACCATTCAGTAAGAACACGAATCCTGACTGCGAACAGGAGTCGTCTCTATCGGTTTGGAAGCTAGCATCACTATAACCACTTACAGTGAGTTCTTCCATGCCCCCATAGACCAAGAACACTTCCTTCGTCCTCCGAAGATACTTAAGAATGTTCTTGACTGCGGTCCAATGATTTTCACCAGGATTGGCCTGATAACGACTCGTCATACACAAGGCACAAGAGACGTCAGGCCTTGTACATAACATGGCATACATGATCGATCCCATTGCTGAAGCATATGGGATTCGACTCATATGGGTCTCTACTCAATGAGTCGCCTAGATCTATCTCTATAGATCTTTATACCAAGTATGTATGCCGCTTCTCCCAGGTCTTTCATAGCGAAACAATCCCCAAGCCAAGTTTTAACACTTTGCAACATTGGGACATTGTTTCCTATGAGTAGTATGTCATCAACATACAGCACAAGGAAGACAACAGCACTCCCACTAGCTCTGACATATACACATGGCTCATCTTCACTTCTCGAAAATCCAAATTCTTTGATTTTCTCATCGAAGCAGATATTCCAGCTGCGAGATGCTTGTTTGAGTCCATAAATCGACTTCACAAGTTTACACACTCTATTGGGATATTTGGACTGTACAAAACCCTCTGGTTGTGTCATATACACATCCTCTGAAAGTTTTCTGTTAAGGAAAGCGGTTTTTACATCCATTTGCCATATTTTGTAGTCATAAAATGCTGCGATGGCAAACAATATCCTGATAGATTTAATCATTGCCACTGGTGAAAAAGTTTCCTCATAATCAATCCCTTGGGTTTGAGTATAGCCCTTTGCCACCAGTCTGGCTTTATATGTGTGTACTTTTCCATCCATGTCTGTCTTCTTCTTGAAGACCCATTTACACCCAACTGTTTTAAGGCCAGGTGTTTGATCAACCAAGTTCCAAACTTGGTTATCATACATGGATTTCATCTCGCTCTCCATAGCCTCCTTCCATTTGGCAGCATCTGGGCCTGCCATTGCTTCCTGATAGCTGGTAGGTTCATCGTCATCTACCATTGACTCATCACCTTCAGTAATATGTAAACCATAAAATTCAGGTGCATGACGTACTCTATCAGATCTCCGGACAGGAGGTGGAGGTATGTCAGATTCCCCAGCTGTACTTGGCTGAGGCTCAACAGGTTTTTCAACCTCTGATTGAGAGCTAGTGCCAACATCAGGTCCTTTATTGGTTGGTTCTTGAATCTCCTCAAGATCAATTTGGCTCCCACTGGCCTCTTGGTGTATCAGCTCCCTCTCTCAGAAGACTGCCCTTCGTGCAACAATCACCTTGTTTTCAGAAGGTTTGTAAAACAAACACCCAAAAGAACTAGCAGGATAACCAATAAAGTAACACCTCTCTGATCTGGGTTCTAGTTTGTCGATGGCTTCACGACGGACGTAAGCCTCACAACCCCAGACTTTCAAATGCGCCAATGAGGGTTTAGTCCCATTCCATATTTCAGAGGGTGTCTTGCTGACCTTCTTAGTTGGTACAAGGTTCAGGACTTTTGCTGCAGTCTCCAAGGCATAGCCCCAGAAACTGATTGGAAGCGTAGCACGACTCATCATGGACCGAACCATATCAAGTAATGTTCGGTTCCTCCTCTCAGCTACACCATTGTGTTGTGGTGTTCCAGGAGGAGTCAACTGTAAAACAATTCCACAGTTCCCTAGATGATCGTAGAATTCTTGACTAAGATATTCTCCACCCCTGTCAGATCGGAGGATCTTAATCCTTTTGCCCCGTTGATTCTCTACTTCGTTCTGAAACCTTTTGAACACCTTGAAGGTTTCAGACTTATGTTTAATCAAATAAACATACCCATATCTGCTGAAGTCATCAGTAAATGTGACGAAGTACCTTTCTCCATGTCTTGTGGCTGATCTGAACGGTCCACACACATCAGTGTGTATGAGGTCCAACAGATCCTTGCCTCTTTCAAAGTTCCCTGTGAATGGCGCTTTTGTCATCTTGCCTAATAAACAAGACTCACATACATCATCAGACTTGAGGTCGAATGATTCCAAAATCCCATCCTCTTGGAGTTTGGCGATGCGTTTCTTGTTTATATGTACAAGTCGACAATGCCATAGACATGATTTATCCAATACACTTTTGGATGTATATGAATCAACATTTAAGATTAAGCTATTATTTCTTCTAATGATCACGATAGTTTCATAAATACCATTTGTAGGACATGCTTTAGAGTAAAGACAATCATTTTTGAAAACCAAAATATTTCCATTATCAAAACCAAAATCAAAACCGTCTCGATACAAAGCACTAAAAGAAATAATGTTTCTAGCCATTTCTGGCGAATAGCAACAATATAATAAATTAATAGAAAATCCAGTAGAAAGCACGAGCTCGTAATCCCCAATCCTCTTGACAGCAGCCGTATGTCTGTTGCCCATGATCAGGTCAAGCTCCCCATGCCTTAACTTCTTACTTCTTCTTAGTCCCTGCACATCAGAGCAAATGTGAGTACCACATCATGTGTCTAGGACCCATGAATTAGTAGTAGAAGTATTATAGAGTTCTATCATGTATATACCTGAGGTACCAGACACTTTGGGCTTGATCTTCTTGATCTCCTCCAGGTATTTAGGACAGGTTCGCTTCCAGTGTCCCTTTTCTCCGCAGTGGAAACAAATGGCCTCATCAGGGTTTGGTGACGGCACTATCATAGAACCAGCCTTGCCCTTGTTGCTAGGGTTGGAGTTGGGGTTACCAACTTGACCCTTCCCTTTGCCTTTAGGCTTCTTGGCTTTCCTTTTCTTGATTGCCCCTTCCCTGATTGCCAATACCGGAGCCGTGGAGCTGGAGTTCTTAGATTTAGACATATTTGCCTTGGCAATTTTTAGCATGCCGTGTAACTCCATTATGGTCTTTTCCAATCCATTCATATTAAAATTCAGTGTGAACTGACTGAATGTACTGCTCAGTGAGTGTAGGATGATATCCGTAACCAATTGCTGAGCGATCGGAAATCCAAGTCGCTCCAATCTGTCAACGTACGCTTTCATCTTAAGCACGTGAGCACTGACAGCGGTTCCCTCCTGCTGCTTGCAATCTAGTAGGGAGATCATAGTGTCATATCGTTCCTGTCTAGCCTGCTCTTGGAACATTTCCTTGAGCTGGTCGGCCATGTCGAACGCCCCAGCGGTCTCGAAACTCTTTTGGAGTTCCGGAACCATGGTCGCCAACATGAGACAAGCAACCTCATCCGACTGATCTTTATGCTTTTGCCAAGCATCCATAACAGCTCTAGTTGCATCATCAGCTGGAGCCTCAGGAAGAGCTGTATCCAGGACCCATTCTTTCTTATCATACCGGTGGGCGATCCGAAGGGAACGCATCCAGTCCAAGTAGTTGGATCCGGTCAGCTTATCCTTAGAGAGGAGTTGCATTAGTGAGATATTTGTAGCCGAATTCGAATTTCCATTTGTGTTTGGAGCCATCTATATGAAAAGTAGATATAATTAGTTTGATTAATCCTTAAAAAATTAATTATCCAAAACAATAATTTTACTTAAGGCTAGAATCCATATTTCACTTCTGGTGGTGAAGAGGTATGCCGTAGTCACCCCCAAAAGTTATTTAGGTAGGCAATACTCTTTGCCAACTTCAATCTCTATGAAGCTTCTAGATCTTTCGGGATTCATTGAATCTAATCAATGACATGTTTAATCCCATCATGCTCATCCTCTCTCTCGTGACGGGTATCCCGCGGATCACGAGTTTGGATGGTAAATCGACCACGAAGGACCCACGTGACACCCGGCTCATGATTCATGAGTTATCGCGAGTATCACATCATTTTGGCCGAGTCCAATCCGACGCGTTGGCTATAGCACTTCCCACGCTGGAAGGGCCTGGTTAAATGTGTGGTTCTTTGTGGGTAGCATGAGATTTACATTTTCATAAAACGGGATTTTGTTTCGTTTTTGTTAAAACATTTTAACATTTTAATTGGCATAAGGGTCAATTTAAACTTTTAAAACCGGTTTGAAATTGCCAATTTGACTTTTGAAAAAATCTATTAACTTTTAACAAATTTTTTCTTACGTGTGTATTTTCAGTAATACTTTTATCTTGAAACACTGTTCTACCAAACCCTTTCGGTAACTCCACTCAATAAAATGTGACAGGCGATGAGGGTGGTAAGCAATGAATGCTATTTAAAAACCGACCTCATTAGGAATCAAAGAGACCTCCTTCAACCTTCTACACATTTAGAGTAGGTGAGCCTAGTCACGGTCTGACCAATGTTTTTATTTTAAGTTATACATATAGATACAATTCTAATATATATATCATTTAAAATTTTAAGTATTCTTTAAAAATTATGTTTAACTATTAATTCTATTAAACACGCAAGGATGCAGTGTTAATAATTAATTTAAACAATCATCCATTAAATTTTGAAGCATTTTAAACTTTATGTTTAGCTATTAATCCTATTGAGCATGCAAGTATTCTATGTCAATGATTAATCTAAACAATCATACAATACTAAAATCACCATTTTATAACAAGAAATCTGATTTCAGAAAAATAAAACATCACGACCGCCGCGACGCGAAACACGAGAAAACGCGACGCGGTAATCAAAAGAAACCGATCATGACAAGAACGACGCGGCGCGGAACACTAGGAAGCGCGACGCGGCAAAACCCTAATGATCGTAACTTTAGAAAAACCCACGACGCGATATTTCTAGTACCGCGGCGCAGACATCGATCAGATTCGATAAATCAGAAAAAAACGATTTTTAACAATTTTAATCGAATCAAAACAATACAAAATCATGATAAAGCTGCTCTGATACCACTGTTGGAATACGATAACATAAAACAAACGCAGCGGAAACAGAAATCTAAATCGCATTCAACCAGAATCACAGAATCATGCACACTTTTGTAACTGTAAAATCAAGAGGGTTCAAGACATACCTTTTAAATCTCAGATCTGATTTTGTTAGGATGACGAGAGCCCAAAGTAGAACTCCTCTAATGTAATCGCACCCAAGACAACGATCCAGCACCCGTTGATGTAGTATATACCTTTGCTTGAAGTTTTAGCACGTAATACCTAGGGTTTTGAAAGAAATCGGCCGTATACCGAGGGGTGGGAGGAGAGTGACGAAAATTAGGGTTTTGGCAGCCCTTACAACTCAGATCTAGGGTTGTATTTATAGTGCTCCTCATCCTTATCCCCTCCTTTGTGGATATTTCACTTTAGTCCTTTATCCTTATTAAGTTTCTAATTAATATACCTTTACTTTGGTATATTAATAAACTTAACCATTAAGTTTCTAATTAATATACCTTTACTTTGGTATATTAATAAACTTAACCCCTCAAGTTTATTTTCGATCTCTTTTAGCTAAATCGTCTATTGCGTGTAACCCAAAAGGACCCTACTATTTATAATAATATTACCAACTTGTTATAACGATGGGCATATAACCAACAGCAGGAGCGCATCGAAAGGCGTGAGGTTGTAAAAGCCTTCACTAACGGCAAGCCCAAAGAGGGCGAGTCCATCTGTGCACATGTGTAGAGGATTCATGGTTATGTGGAGAGGCTTAGGAAGCTGGAAATGTCTGTCCATGAGGATTTAGCAGTTGACATAGTGCTAAACTCCTTGCCTAGTTCTTATGACCAGTTCATACTGGCGTATCATCTGAACAACAACCAGGCAAATCTAGCTGAGTTACACTGCATGCTTCGGACAGCTGAGGACGGGATGAAGGGAAAAGGTTTGCTCCCTGTCAACCCGTCTGTCCTGGCTATTGGCTCTGGAAAAGGAAAGAAACGGAAAGGCCCCCCTAAGCAAAACTGGAGGGAAAAGACTCATGTCGGGTCATCTAGCAGTGCCCCGAAAGGCAAGTCTTCCGGTATTCCACATGTTCAGAACCCCAAAGAGGCCGACTGCTTTTACTGCAAGCAAAAGGGTCATTGGAAGAGGAGCTGCCCAACGTATCTGCAGGACATCAAGGACGGTAAAGTGAAACCGTCACAGGCAGGTACGTATTCTATATCTAATAACTCATCTTTTTCCCGTTCATGGGTCCTTGATACAGGATGTGGTTTTCATATCTGTTCTGATTTGCAGGGCCTAGAGGAAAGTATGGAACTGGAGCATGGCAGACTGAACCTGGTCATAGGCAATAGGCGAACGTCACCTGTTACCAAGATCGGTGTTTATGGACTGATGCTGAGTAGTGGAGTTAGATTAGATTTACATAATTGTTGCTATGCGCCTGATATGGCAAAGAACATAATTTCGTTTCATGCATTGTTTAAACAAGGTTTTTATTATGAGTTTAATAAATTGAATGGTTCAATTTCCGTTTTCAAAAATAATGTTTTTATATTTAATGCTATGCCTTGTGATGGAGTGTATGAATCTATTATGTGTGTTGATAATTATGGTAAAAATGTTTTAGCTATTGATGCTTCAAGCGGTGTAGAAAAGGCATGTCTGTGGCATTGTCGCCTTGGCCATAAAAACAAGAAACGCATCGCCCAACTCCAAAAGGATGGAGTGTTGGAATCATTCGACCTCGGGTCAGATGATGTATGCGAATCTTGCTTACTTGGCAAGATGACAAAATCACCATTCAAAGGTTCCTTTGAAAGAGGTGAAGGTCTGTTGGATATCATACACACAGATGTGTGTGGTCCCTTCAGAACAACCACTAAAGATGGCACGCGGTTCTATGTGACCTTTACCAATGATTTTAGTAGATATGGGTATATCTACTTAATTAAGAATAAGTCAGACACCTTTGAAAGGTTCAAAGAGTTTAAAAATGAAGCGGAAAATCAATTGGGCAGAAAGATAAAGATGCTTAGATCCGACAGAGGCGTTGAGTATCTTAGTATCGAGTTTCTCGGTTACCTCAAGGAATGTAGAATTGTTTCACAATTTTCGCCTCCAAGAACACCTCAGCTGAATGGTGTTGCTGAGAGGCGAAACCGGACCTTGTTGGACATGGTTCGTTCCATGATGAGTCGAGCCTTACTTCCAATCCATTTCTGGGGGTATGCCTTAGAGACTTCCGCCCATATCCTAAATCTTGTCCCAACCAAGAAGGTTGCGAAAACACCGCACGAGATGTGGACGGGGAAAGTTCCCTCGTTGGCACACATCAAAGTCTGGGGCTGTGAAGCTTTTGTGAGATGAGATACTTCAGATAAGCTCGCAGAAAGAAGTGAGAGGTGTTTCTTCATCGGATACCCGAAACAGTCTTTTGGATACTTGTTCTACAGACCGAGCGAGGACGTGGTCTTTGTAGTAAGACGTGGGTTCTTTCGAGAGAGAGAACTCATATCCAAAGAGGACAGTGGGAGTACGATCGATCTCGAAGAAATTCAGGAGACGCCCGATGAAACGACCTTAGAAGAAACTAGACACCAACATGAGGAAGAGGTTCATGTTGGACCGACCGACATATCATTGCCCCTTAGGCATTCAGGTAGAGTTAGAATGCCGCCCGAGTTCTATGGTTTCCATATTACTTTGGACGGTGACACGTTAGTCAGTGATCGTACATTGGCTAATTTGGATGAGCCAGCTAACTACCGTGAAGCAGTGGCAGGCCCCGAGTCTGCAAAATGGAAAGAGGCAATGGATAGCGAAATAAAGTCCATGTATGACAATCAAGTTTGGAACTTGGTTGACAATGTACTGGGTCAAAAGACAGTCGGATGCAAGTGGATCTTCAAAAAAAAAGACCGACATGGATGGAAAAGTGCATACTTATAAAGCTCGGCTGGTTGCGAAGGGATTCACTCAAACCCCGGGGGTTGACTATGATGAAACCTTCTCACCAGTAGCCAAGATTAAGTCAATCAGGATAATGCTTGCCATAGCTGCGTTTCATGATTATGAAATCTGGCAGATGGATGTCAAAACCGCTTTCCTTAACGGGAAACTGACTGAAGATGTTTACATGAGTCAACCAGAAGGTTTTGTGGACACAAAGCACCCTGATAAAGTATGTAAGCTTGAAAGATCAATCTACGGGTTGAAGCAAGCATCTCGCAGCTGGAATCTTTGCTTCCATGAGAAAGTCAAAGAGTTTGGCTTCTCTAGGAGTGAGGATGAGTCCTGTGTATATGTCAAGGCTAGTGGGAGTATAGTCACTTTCCTGGTGCTGTATGCTGATGACATACTGCTCATGGGAAACGACATTCCGACCTTGCAAAATGTTAAGGCTTGGCTCGGGAAGTGTTTCGCCATGAAAGACCTAGGGGAAGCTGCTTATATTCTCGGGATAAGAATACTTAGAGATAGAAAGAGAAAATTGATAGGTCTAAGCCAGTGTACATATTTGGAAAAGGTGTTAAAGAGATTTAACATGGAAAATTCCAAAAAGGGAGAGTTACCAATCCAAAGTAATAATAAATTGAGTAAGACTCAAAGTCCGAGTACCGACGAGGAAATAGCTGAAATGAGTCGGGTGCCTTATGCTTCGGCAGTAGGGTCAATCATGTACGCTATGACATGTACTCGTCCCGACGTGTCCTATGCACTGAGCATGGTTAGTCGGTTCCAGGGTAATCCTGGAAAAGCACATTGGATTGCAGTCAAGAACATACTCAAGTATCTGCGAAGGACAAAGAATATGGTATTGGTCCTTGGTGGCAGTGATGAGTTAAAAGTGAGTGGATATACTGATGCCAGCTTCCAGACAGATAGGGACAGTGGACGGTCCTAGTCGGGCTGGGTATTCCTTTTGAACGGTGGAGCGGTCACTTGGAAAAGTTCCAAGCAGGAAACGGTGGCTGATTCAACGTGCGAATCAGAGTACATTGCAGCGAGTGAAGCATCTAAGGAGGCAGATTGGCTGAAGAATTTCATCGGGGACCTTGGAGTTGTCCCGAGCATTCAGGAGCCGGTGGAACTTTTCTGCGATAATGAAGGAGTGGTCGCCTTGACAAAGGAACTGCGAGACCAT
Organism: Cichorium intybus; assembly: GCA_023525715.1. Classification (NCBI taxonomy): domain Eukaryota; kingdom Viridiplantae; phylum Streptophyta; class Magnoliopsida; order Asterales; family Asteraceae; genus Cichorium; species Cichorium intybus. Next base: position 28,457,381 of record CM042015.1, read on the forward strand.
GGAAAGTCCAGGCATATCGAAAGAAAGTACCACTACATTCGACATCAAGTAGAATAAGGGCATTTACTAGTTAAGCGGGTATCATCCGAAGACAATCCTGCAGTATAAATGTAATTGACTCGATGATTTTATAATTGAGATTTATAAATGAGTATTGTTACTGCCTTTGTCAATCGTTTATTTCTGTGTTTCTATATTTGCATGTTTAACTTCCTTAATAATTAGATTATTTAAAACTCCACAGTCGATCATACTGTTAGGAGGTAAGTATGAATAAAGACTGTCATGAATCGGTTGCAGACTGTCTAATGAGTTAGACATTGTAGTAAGACTGCTGCAACGTTCATGAGTACTTAGAAAATAGAGATTTGAGTATTGGATAAACCCGCGCTTAACAGATTGGTTCATGGATTATATCACGACCAATGTTAAGACGATAATATCCGGTGATCTTTAAGTGGAGAGATATGATCTGTTATTTGCGAGACAAGTGCTTATTGATAATGCGAAAATGCGCCAGTAACTCGGTGTTATAAAACGCATTGCTGTATGTATTTGAACCCGAAAAAGATATGGACATATAAGTCGAAACTTATCCGTCCCCTGACCCGATGGGAAACAGATATCTGTAGGCCTCTCGATGATTTAGAAGTTGACTGAAAGTGTTGGCCAACCGGGACAGAATTGATGTGTTCAATTAGTAGTCTCTAAAGTCATATGCAAATCAGAAATCGAGAAACAGAGTATCAGACCAAGATTGATGTTAGTCCATGTCTTGAGTCTGAAAATATCTTGTTGGACGGAGGATCATCAGATCACTTATCTTTGGACAGAATTGACTAGGTCAGAGTTCAGACAATTAAAGTCATAGACTTATCCAAGTGGGAGACTGTTGGATTAGGTGTCTAAGCCATGACTTGTAATTGTAATTATCTTATGAATAAAAGCAAAGTCTATTTGGGTTGCCCTTATAGCTGGGGAATTGATGTACAGTTCAGTAGAGAGAAAGATATTAATTGTTAATATATTAATTGGAAACTATATTAATTAATTGAGATTTAATCTAGAATTAATTAGATTTAATTTAGTGATTAAATTAATTAATAAAAGGTGCAGGGACTGGTTGGCATTTATTCAATAATTGAATAACTAGCCAGGTAAAAACCAGGGACCAAAATGGCGCCACCCTGGAGGCTCCTCCAGGGTTTGGCGAAACCCTAATTAGGATTTTGGTAAGCCTGGTCCAAGTGTCAAAAGCCTTGTTCAGTTGGAGGCTCCTTAGGGTTTCAGGTGTAGCCTGTGGAGGCTATATATGGAACCCCCTGGGCACCTCTTTCTCACGCCATCTCTCTCTCTCCCTTACTCTGCTGGATTGTCTTCTCCTTGCTTGGGCGTGACTTGCATTTGAGGCAGGATCTCTTTGCTGCTTGCTTGAAGGATCATAAGATCAAAGGTTGGTTTTCTTAATTCATCTTTAGAATTGAATTGTATCCTTTAGGGTTTTAGTTCTAATCTTCATAGAAGAAAACATAGATCATATTAGGGTTGCATGTGAACCATAGGAATTTTTGTGTTCATTGTTTGCATAGAAACCCTTCAGATTCCGTCCTTGGAATCAAGTAAAGAGTTGAGGGTATTTCTCCCTCATTTCGTCTTCAGCTTCCCACGTCATATCGGAACCTCTATGGTGTCGCCAAAGTACTTTAACCATTTTGATTTTCTTGTTCTGTAATTGCCTTATTTTTCGATCTAACACTTTTTTGGGTTGTTCCGGGTATCTTAACTTTTCGTCAACTTCTATCTCAGTCAGAGGTATTTGTTGGGACTCACTGAATAATGTTTTCCGCAAATGAGGTATATGGAAAACATTATGGATACCTTGGAGTTCTTCTGGTAACTCTAACCGATACGCCACAGCTCCTATTCTTTGAGATATCCGGAACGGTCCAATGAAACGAGGACTTAACTTCCCTTTCTTTCCAAATCGAATCAAGCCTTTCCAAGGGGATACTTTAAGCATTACCATATCCCCTATGCGGAATTCCAAGGGTTTTACCCGCCTGTCAGCATACTGTTTCTGTCTGTTTTGGGCAACTTTCAAATGTTCCCGGATTTGTTTAATCTTTTCTTCAGTTTGGGCTACGATCTCGGGTCCAGCCAACGGCTTTCCCCCACTTCAGTCCAGCAAGTTGGAGTACGACACGGTGCTCCGTACAACGCTTCATACGGGGCCATCTGAATGCTGGAATGAAAACTGTTGTTGTAAGCAAATTCTACCAAAGGTAGATGATCTTCCCAACTCCCGCTAAAGTCTATCACGCAAGATCGAAGCATGTCTTCTAAAGTCTGAATGGTTCTTTCACTTTGCCCATCAGTTTGCGGTTGATACGCGGTACTCATCAATACTTTTGAACCCAACTGCTCTTGAAGACTTTGCCAAAATCGGGAAGTAAATCTGCTATCTCTATCGGATACAATTGACGACGGTAATCCATGTCGACGAATTACCTCGTCAATGTATATTTTCGCCAACTTTTCAATTTTGAAATTTTCACTAATCGGTAAAAATTGCGCCGATTTCATCAATCGATCAATCACTACCCAAACAGTATCATGTCCACGCGGTGTTCGGGGTAGTTTTGTTACGAAATCCATTGCGATATTATCCCATTTCTTCTCTGGAATTGGTAGTGGCTGGATCTCGCCATACGGTTTCTGATGGTTCGACTTTACTTGTAAACAAGTCAAACACTTTTCTACGTATCTTTCAATGTCTCTTTTCATCCCCGGCCACCAGTACACAGGTTTTAGCGTTCGGTACATCTTGGTACTACCCGGGTGTACATCATACCTACTACAATGAGCATCTTCCATAAGTAAACCCCGCGCTTCACCTTGCTTGGGCACCCACACACGGCCTCTAAAAGTCTTCAACCGATGAGAGTTTTCAACTAGATGCTTTATATACCCGACCATTCGTTCACTTTTCACGTTCTCGGTCTTACAGGCTTCTTTTTGTGCCACACGAATTAACTCGGGTAGTCGGCTCGCCACACCCATACACGCGGATGTAATCTTCAAAGGATATTTTTTTCGGCTCAGGTGATCTGCAACCACATTCGCTTTGCCGGGATGGTATAGTATTTCACAATCAAAATCTTTGAGTAAATCCATCCACCTTTGCTGTCTCATGTTCAATTCTTTCTGATCAAATAAGTACTTCAGGCTTTTGTGATCCGAGTAGATAACAAACTTCACGCCATACAAGTAGTGTCTCCAAAGCTTCAAAGCTAAAATTACTGCAGCCAATTCGAGATCATGTACCGGGTATTTCTTCTCAGCTTCTTTTAATTGACGGGACGTATAAGCGATTACCCGACCTTTCTGCATTAACACACATCCAAGGCCCACCCGTGAAGCATCACTATAAACCACGTAGTCTTCCCTGTCTTGCGGTAAGGCTAAAACCAGAGCTTCACACAAGGCTTGCTTTAATTTCTGAAAGGCTGCTTGTTGTCTATCTTCCCATTCAAACTTTTCACCTTTCTTGGTCAACTTAGTCAATGGGGCAGCAATCGAAGAGAATTCTCTACAAATCTTCTATAGTAACCCGTCAGTCCAAAAAAACTACGTATTTCCGTTGGACTCCGAGGCGGTTCCCATTTCATCACTGCTTCAATCTTGGTTGGATCAACTTTGACACCTTCACAATTAATAACATGCCCAAGAAACTGTACTTCTCTTAGCCAGAATTCACACTTGGAAAACTTCGCGTATAACTTTTCTCGGCGAAGTAATTCCAATATTTGGCGTAAATGAACACTGTGTTCGGCCTGGCTTCGAGAATATACCAAAATATCGTCTATGAATACAATCATAAAAGTATCAAGGAACGGGCGACATACTCTGTTCATGAGATCCATAAATGCTGCTGGAGCATTGGTTAACCCAAAAGGCATAACCAAAAACTCATAATGACCATAACGAGTACGGAATGCGGTCTTCGGAATATCTGATTCTCGAATCTTCAACTGATGATACCCCGACCTCAGATCAATTTTCGAAAAATACGTCGCCCCCTGAAGTTGATCGAACAAATCGTCGATTCTCGGTAACGGGTATTTGTTTTTCACCGTAATTCTATTCAATTCTCGATAGTCGATACACATACGCATCGACCCATCATTATTCTTCACAAACAGAATAGGCGCTCCCCACGGTGAAGAACTCGGTCTAATAAAACCCAGATCTAGAAGTTCTTCCAACTGTTTCCTCAATTCCTCCATTTCTGAAGGTGCCAATCGATATGGAGCCCGAGCAACAGGTGCCGCTCCCGGAACTAATTCAATTGCAAATTCAACTTGTCGGTCTTGTGGTAACCCAGGGAGTTCTTCCGGAAAAACGTTTGGAAATTCGTTTACAATTTTTACACTTTTTTTCCTGTTTGATCCGATTTAGCAAAAGACACGTATGCTAAATAAGATGTCCCTCCTTTACTGACACTACTCCGGGCTTGAGCAAAGGAAATAACCGGCATTCTCAAACGCGGTCTTTCGCCCTGGATTTTAATCCATGCCCCTTCTGGTGTTAAAACTGTAATATTATTGTTTCTGCAATCCACGTTAGAACAATTTGTTGCTGACCAATCCATACGCACAATTACTCCAAATTCCTTGGTGGTCATCGGCTTCAGATCTATAGGGAAAGTGGTCTCGTAGATCTTAAGCTGACAACCTTCAATATGTTCTGACACCCAGACATACCTACCATCTGCTACTGCTACTTTCAAACTTTCATCCATAGGAGTTAGGGGAACATTTAAACGAGACATCATAGATGTTGACACAAAACAGTGCGTAGCTCCAGGATCAAATACTACGTATACTGGAATTGAATTTAGAGTGAATATACCTATAACTACGTCAGTCTTTTCACGAGCCTCTTCCCCTGTCATTTGGAACGCCCGTGATGCCACTGGTCCTCCCCGACCCTTTACCTCTTCCTTCTTTCCTCCCCGCTCCTCTCTGGGTTTATCACTAGTGCTCCAGCTTTCATCTGGGGACAGTTTGGGCGAATATGATCTGTAGCCCCACACTGAAAACACCTCCGCTCCGCCCGACAGTCTCGAGCGATATGCCATTGCCTTCCACAATTACGACAACCCGACGATGGAGCATCGGTTCGACAACTTCCAAAGTGATTTTTCCTGCACTTTTCACACCATTTTGCTTCTTCTTTCGGACCTTTGCCCCTAAAATTGGACCCCATCTGTTGCGACTTTTTCTGAGGCGTCCACGGTTGTTCCTCCGCTTTCCGTTTAGTTTCCCCAACTTTCTTTTCCTCCTCCTGTCTCGAAGTTCCGTCTCTCTTTCTGTGGCTCTATCCACCACCTGTCGGAAGGAAGATAACTAAAGCGGTTGCACAATTTCTCGAATTCGGGTTTTCAATCCCCACACGTATTTATTAATTTTTCTTTTCTCGGTGTTTATTTGGTGTTCAGCAAATCTGGCCTTTTCGGGAAAACTCATCGTATATTCTTGCACCGTATGTGACCCTTGTTCCAAGTGTAAAAATTCTTCCTCTAACCTTCTCACAGCCACCTCGGAACAATATTCTTCGTTGAATTTGGTTTTGAACTGTTCCCATAATAATGACTAGGTCAAGTCGGGACCCAACGCTTTACTGAACACTTGCCACCAATGTAATGCATTACCGGTTAATTGATTCGTGGCAAACTCCACCTTGTCCCCTTCAACACATTTACTGATTCGAAACACCTTCTCTGTATGCATCAACCATTCCATAGCTGGGACCGGATTATCCGTCCCTGAAAACTCTTTGGGCTTGCAGCCCAGAAAAGTTTTATAAGTACATTTAGTCTTTTTCCCTAAACTTCCTTCTCCTTGGACTTCTTTCTCAATACGAACTCTACTTTCCCCTTGACTCTCATTTTCAGGCTGCTTGTCGTGAACTTGCTTTGCAGCACTTTCATCACGTGCATTTATCAAGGTAGGTAATAGTTCACGTACCACATCGGCTACAATAGTGCGTAAATCTGGTGGATTTTCATTCGCTGGTCCATTCGCACCTCTTCCAACCGAGCCTTGGGAATGGGCCCGACCACTTCTCGAGGCTCCACGCCCCAAATTTCCTCGCATAGGATTACTTCTAGTACCTCTCATACTTCAAAATTCAACAAATTGTTAGGTCATACATAATAACAAACTCATATACAACCAAGTGTTCAACATGTCTACTATCTCTCAAGGTTTAAGTCCAGGGGTCTATTCTACAGACACCTAGTTCACTTAAACCACGGCTCTGATACAAACTTGTAACACCCGGCTTTTTCAAACAAAATACACCCAAAGTTTTTCATTTTTAATCACAGTTTCCAAACATACAAACTAACTGTTTAGGTGTATAAGTTTATACAAAAAGGGTACAAGTGTATCAAGGAGTACATGACAAAAGTAAACTCCTTCTAAGCCGGGAAGTTACAATAAACTGTCCTATCCATGAGCTACATCTTTACCCTTAGCAGGGTCATGCTCACCTGCAGGGACAATTCACACATACACTATGAGCCATAGAGCTCAATGAATAATCATATAAACAGTTTAACATGTAATTATGTATAATTAAGTTATCAAAACTCTATACAAATGCATATCCCTATTAATTCAACATTTGGATATCAATCCAATCTCCTAGCCTCAAAGGCCGTTATTATTTGGATATCACATCCAATCTCCTAGCCATATAGGCCGTTTATATTTGGATACGGAATCCAATCTCCTAGCCACGGAGGCCGTTAACATTTGGATACGAAATCCAATGTCCTAGCCACAGAGGTCGTTAAACCATATCAATTGGGTAACTTGGCTATCTTCTAGGTTACCATTTCAAGAGTTCAACCAATACATATCATATTAGATATAGTACAGATTACTCACCTGGTTTTGAAAATTTAAACAGTTCTAGCTAATGCCACAGGAGTTACAAACAATCCTTCAATGTTTCCCAACACCTACAATTCACATACATACCAAAGGAGGTAAATTTCTTGTTTTTCAACCATCAAGGCTTGAACTCGATAACAATGGGTAAGACTCGGGATTAGAAGCATTTCAACACATCCCAATTGAGTGTACATGTACAAGTTCTAACAATTCATAGGTGGTCCTTTACTACCACCAGAAACCAACTCAAAACAAGGAAAATCAACCACTCCATCGGACTAAAAGGTAAACCTTACCTTCGAGAGGCGAAATACCGAAGATTACTTCAATCTGACTAGTTTTAAGCTTCCAATTTGATCCAAGAACGAAGAGGGGATGATTTTAGGGTTTTATGAGTGTTTTTGATCGAGAGAAATATGACCAAATGAGGGATTATCGTGATCTAAATGGGTGGGGCCGGCACGAAACCCGACCCGTGTCCGACAGCCCGACCCGGGCTCGACCCGCAGCACGACCCTAGCTCGACAGCCCGATCTGGTTTGACGCGTTGGCCCAAAATGGTCTTTAACGGAACCCGACCCGGTTTCTGAAACCCAGTCCGGGTTTTTAATGCTACACGACCCGGGTTTTAAAACCCGCCCCGGGTTCGACCCACTTGAACTCAACTAATATTTTAAGTCCTTCAACTCGACCCGGGTTGAACCACACGACCCGGTTTACTCATTTTTGGCGCTTTTCGCACTATAAGTTTATTCTAAAGGTATTTTAACCATTCAAACCCTTATGATATTATTTCGTATTGAAATTATAATACGATTAATATAAAATAACTTACCGTGGGTGACGTGGTGTTACATTACCCAATAGGATATTCACACTGAGGGAATGTAAGTTAGTTGTTATTCGTATGCATTTATCCTAAATCTTTTTGAAATTCCATTTTTAGGACAATAAATTTGATTACTTTAAATGGAAAAACAAGGTAACAACAAATTTATTTTTTTGGACACGTATGGGCATGTAAAGTGATTAAGTTATATAAATTGCATAGGGTAAATTGCATAAAATTTGCTAACTTTTCCAGATTTTTCGATTTTGACAGTATGTTTCATTTTTGCTATTAAGTCATTATGTTTTCTGAAAAATTGCAAATTTGACTATATGACCTGGTAACCTGTTGCCATCCTGTCATATGGTCATTTTCGCAACTTTTTGGAAAACATAATGACGTAATTGCAATTTTCTGAAAACATAATGACTTAATTGCAAAAACTAAAAATACAGTGTCAAAATCGAGAAAATTGGAAAAGTTATTGACTTTTATGCAATTTACCTTTTTTTTTTAATTAAAAAGATGATGTGGTGTGATGAAAATGTGATGGGTATAAAGTGGGTAATATGATGGAGTGTGATGGTGTAAAATCCTACATGGCGATGACGTGGCACCCATCACATTTGGGCAATGTGATGGGTACTCCCTTTAGCCTTAAGGTGGGGTTTAATAACCAACTTGGAATCCATGTGGTTAGACCTTTGGGAGTACCCATCATATTGCACAAATGTGATGGGTGCCACATCAGCGTCACGTCAGATTTTACCTTTATCACATTATATCACACTCCATCACATTACCCCCTTTATACCCATCACATTTTAATCACACCACATCATCTTTTTTAATTTAAAAAAATTCAAAAATAAATAAAAACCTAATTTTTAATTTAAATAACATTAGATTAAACATAAAAATTACATTAATTTAAAAAAAATTACATAGAAATTTAAAAATGAAAAAAATTACATAGAAATTTTAAAAAAAAACATTACATGGAAATTATAAAAAAAAACTACTTGATATCATCCGATCTGTTTCGATAAACATGCTCGGCTAAATCTTCACGAAGATATTGGTACGTTTCGGAATTTTGAACTTCGAGTACTTGTTGTAAGTATTCGGGCGTTCCGGGATTGAATTGCATTCTATCACACTCTACCTTTATATTCAACAATCATATTATGCATAATGATGCATGCATACATAATTGTCTTCATCCTACCGTAAAAATAACTCTCTAGGTAAACGATAAACGACGTCTAAAATGTTTGTCACCATACAAAGGAGGATCAGCAAAATAGTCACGTACCAAAAGATCGTGTGCAGCTTGCCGATCTCGGTTGATAGAGGTTCTGGTGTGTCTAACGTTTGAAGACCCTTCGGCGGCACCGTGCGCAACAACATTAAAAAACATGTTGATAAATTCGCCGTCGTCCGAATCAAATTCTTTAAAAAATTCCATTTTGTGTGAATATGTATATATGAGAATTGTGTGAGTTTGTGTGGATGAGAGGTGTATGTATATATAGTTGAAAATTTGGTTAATTTTTTTTTTTTTTTGGAAAATATAGCCGTTCAACGGCTTTTAACATTAATTTTTTTAAAAGTGGCGTGCTTCTCTGTGACCAGCATCACCACCCACCACGACCACGGCCATCACGGCATACACGGGGCGATGTGCACGCAGTGATGGTTTGCACATGTGGCATCACAGACCCCTATCACGGGGTACTCCGATCAGCCTTAGATAACCAGTAAATAGTCTTGAGTGGTATTTTAAATTCAAAAAATAAATACTTTGATTCTTTATTGGATACAATTAAAAATTCAATGATTTAAAAAGTAAGTTTTATATTATTGGTTGTCATTTTAAATATTTTAAGAAACGGTTAAACAGTAGAAAAACAACAATTATTCCCCTTAATGATATCTATATAATTTCTAATTGTAACGTTATAGTAAAAATCATAAAAACATATATTTCAAAAACTCAAAGTAACATATTTTTGTGCGTGCAAGTGAAGTCCAACCTAGTTGGGTGGATGCATCCGGGTTATATACCCATGTGGTGGATGGTCTGGAGCTCGAATCCAACTAACCCCATGTGGGGGATTTTCCCTCGATGCGAGACATGGTTGAGGGAAAAGGCATTGCGTCTTATTGCGCCTGGGTGGCGGGGTCGAGTACCCTCTGGTGAGACCACTAAATTGCCGGCTCAAAAAAAAAACATATTTTTGTGCGTGCTTTAATAAATACAGCGTTTATAATTAAACAATTATTACAATCGTTTAAGATCCTATAATTCGGTTTTACATTTGAAATGATTAAAAAACTAGTATATATCGTATCTTTTATGATGACGGGAATAATAGTTACAAATCGAATATAATAATTATTTACTATTTTAATATAAAACAATAATTAAAAGGAATAAAAATCTTAAAAGAAACAACTTTGGAGTGAAATCATGTTTAAATAGATAATAATCGTTAATAATTTAACTTTTAGTCCAAACAGCTGACATTAATAATAATACACTTTTAGAGTTTACAAAATTACAAGTACAAATTGTTTTACAACTAAAAATATACACAAACAAATCTAATAGAAAATTTTGCTAAATATTATTATAATGTACATTTAAAATATTATTTTATTTTTTAATAATACAAGTTTTTGACTAGATTGAAGGAGGTATTATTGAACGTGTAAAAAAAAACTAATTATGTATCCGTATTTTATAATAAAGGTAACTAATTATAGGAGTATGCATGGGTCGGTTTTGAGGTAAAAACCGAACTCAAACCGATCAATTCGGTTTTTGGGTTCTAGAACTCGTCGGTTTCGGTTTCTAAGTGGGTTCGGTTTCGGTTTCTAAAGTCGGTTTTGGGTCGGTTTCGGTGTCAACCCATGGGTTTGTGGGTTTTGAGTTGGAACCCAATTTCCAACAATTATAAAAATAATAAACACATTCTACCAATTATTTTTAGTTATCATTTACATAGAATAACAATTTGATACATTTTTATACAATTAACTCTATAAGAAATAATGTACTGATGTAACATTTGACGTATTCAAAGACATATTCTAGCAGTTATTAGAAACTCGGTAAAATATATGGAAAAATAAATAAAAAACATGTTAATCTACATTACCGATATATCTTGCAAGTGTCATTTACTTGACATAATCAATACCCTAAGATACTACAATATATATCAAATATTAATAATATATTAAATATTTTTGGGTTTGGGTCGGTTTTTGTGTTGGTTTTAGGGATTGGGTCGGTTTCGGTTTGATTGGGTCGGTTTTGGTGGGTGAAACCGAACCCAAACCGAAATTTTCGGTTTTTAAAATTTGAAACCCAAACCATCGGTTTTTGTTTTGGTTTCGGTTTTTCGGTTTCGGTTATGTCGGTTTTTGTCGGTTTCTCTGTTTCCGGGTTTGGTTTTGCTCACCCCTAACTAATTGATATCGTACATATTTTATACGATATCAGGGTGTTTTTATAGATAAATCGAACATAAAAGGGCTATAATAGTCACTTTACTTGGAAAATGTCAATTATTCAGGTTTTTAAGCAAAAAGGAGCAAAAGGGACAAAACAGGACCAAAGTTGGAACAAGCAGGAACCAAAAACGACAAAAGGCCAAAAATCACACAGTTAGCGCCGCTAACATTAGTGTTAGCGATGCTAACCTGGTAGTTGAGAAAATCAAGGTGGCGAGATTTACGTTTGACCAGAAAACGAGTTTTATGGAATTTTGAATATTATCGACGCTAACACATATGTTAGCGACGCTAATGTCTCCTGGAGGCTATAAATAGTAGTTGATTCCTGCCAGATAGGGTGTTCAGCCCCTGCGTTTTAGCCACGACCCGAGCCATTTCCAAGAAGTTTTTAGAAGGTTTTTGAAGGCCGAATCACGACTTTCAAGATTTGGTTACGTATTTTATCATTTATAAGACGTTTTTATTACAATTTTGTATTTTTGATTCATTTCTAGCCATGTCTGGCTAGAAACCGCACTCTAGTTCCGAGTTCGGATATGTTCTGTGTATAATTTGAAACATTCGGTTCGATGAATGCTTTTGAACAATTCCAATGATCATTTTTTTGTTTCAATCTGAGTTTTAAATTTGATTTACTTTTGACATGCCATCTTAATTGGATCTTTTTCAAACACTGTTAATCGACTGTGTAAGGCACCTAATCGCTGAGCACATTTGATGTTTGGTAACAAAAACAAGCGCCTAATTCCTTGTTTAGAATTTGGTCATATGTCCACGCACTTCCTAGCGAACGAGAAGAATTGGACATTGATTGGTACTTGCACACCTTATGCGGTTTCTGCATTTCGGCCTATAAGCGAACCTTAGGTCGGGTAAAATGGAACTAGGTTTAGGTAATAAGCGGACCTTTATCTAAACATTTTAGCATGTTATTTTCGTAAAGATTATATTTTATGAATTTCAAAAGCCAACTTGGAATTGTATTTTCAAGCACGTCAATCGGATTCATTTTGTTACACTGAACATTGAAGACTCGGGACTAGGCCTTTTTATTATTGATTATTTTCAAAGTTTACTATTTGCATGTTCCAGGCCACTATCTCGACGCTAATTAGCGCCGCTAACTTTTAATGTTAGCGACGCTAATTTGCGTTGTGGATAAAAAAGTTGTTACGTTTTATCTTTTCAGTTTTTTGAGTCTATATATTAAGTCTAATCCAAAATTTGACTCATTATACCTTCTGAAACTCCGAAAATTAGCAGCCAGAGGTCTTTTTCCACTCAAAACCTAAGATCAAAAGGTATGTTTCTCCGTTTTTGATTCTTTTTTTAGCGTTTTAGCGTTTTTGCTCTTTAATAGATACGTGTTATGAGTGTTCTTGCAATCAAACTTACATTTAGATGATTTTTGAGTCATGGTTTATGAATATGTTTGATTTTTAGAAGCTCTAGGATGTTTATCAAGTTAATGCAATTGTTTTGGAACGTAAAAATCAGATTTTTGAGCGAAAATTTGTTGCTGTTACATCCTTAGCGACACTACTGTTCATAAAGGCAAAATATTAATGACGCTAATAGTTAGTGACGCTAACATTAAGGGTTAGCGCCGCTAACTGCCTGACAGCCCCTATTTTCTGATTTTTCTCGTTTTTCATGCAGATGGTGAAAACTATTTGCACCCTGTGAAATAGAGTCACTCCCAATATTTTAGTACATCTCCTGCCCCTCCAACACCCGCCTCGATTGCCATTAAAAAATAATTTTTGAAAAAGCTTCAAGACCTCAAAGAAAGGGAAATCATGCCTACCCAGGTTCTTGATTGGCATTTGGCTGCACAAACTGGTCTTGATAGACAGCTAGAACCTCTATCTCAACAAGAATGGACTGAAGTCACATTTGCCGAGTTCATTTGCACAGCTTGGTGGAAGATATTCCACATGAATGAGCCTACATATAAAGAGCTCGTTTGGGAATTTCTTTCCACCCTAAACATTGACAGATTAAGAGAAGAAGGGACACCTGACATCATCTCCTTTCGAATAGACGGAGTTGATAGGCAATGTAGCCTAATGGAGTTTGCTGAGAGGATACGCCTGTACACTGCCCAAGTGGCCACAAGCCACAAATACCACAACTTCATTGGTCATTTCTGCCGTAAATTCCCACCCGAGTTTGACGCCACCACCTTCTGGCCTACTATAGGGGACACTACTATAGTCCATTTGACAGACTCGAAGAGCACATCTGATCGCCTACGCATCGGATGTTGCATCGACTAGTAGTAACCGCCTTCGCCCCACGGAACGAAGTAACATATGTCTAGCCCTACGACCTTTATTTTATGTGGACAATGATCGCGCGAAAAAAGCATGTGATCTGCCTTATATGATAATTGCCTATCTGCATTGTATCACTAATTGCGCACAGCCATATAGCCCGATACACAAAGGTCACTACATTACCTGACTGACACGTACCTATGGTTTGGGAAGCGAAGAGGTCTTGGGTCAGTTGGAGCGTGTTTCTGTTATTCTAATACTACGGGATGATTTGGTTACCATGGGGGTGCTGAGGATAATAGACGGAAGCACGGTTCTGGTTGATCCGCATATTCCGCTTGGTGGATGGATTGAAGCTTCTGAGCCAGATTCAGAATCAAAGGAAGACAAGGTAACATCGTCGGCCGCTCTGTCATCAGAAATACAAGAATTGAAAAATGAAGTTGGTGGATTGAGGAAGACGATAGAAGACCAGCGGCAGTACATGTATTAGATGGGGGACTGCATGGAGCAACTGATGGCACGCTCCAACGTGCAGCCACGTCGACCTCCTCCCAACCGGGAGCCCGAAGACGTGAACATCAATATCTAGCAGGGAGATGGTTACTGATAGTGGATTGTTTTGATTTTGGATTTTATGAACAAGTATTTATTTTTGGTTTTGGTTTTTAATTTTTATTTCTAATGATTATTTATTTCTTTTTATTTTTATTTCCATTTTATTTTTATTTTTTATTCTTTGTTATTTTTCTTCTTTCTTTTAAACTGCTTTGACAGGGGCAATTGGAAACAAAGACAAATCTAACTGTATAAGCGTCAGCAAAGATGATCTACCAACGAGACTGTGCTCGTAATAAGTGTGAGGTCGTTCCCACTATTATTATTCAAATCTGTTGGTTGTGATAAAAAAGAACTATTATGAAGCGCGAATTGCTCAAAGCAAAACCTGAAAAGCTTGTCCCATACACGTGGAAGCTACAACTCACCCTAGGGGAGTCTGTTCCTTTTCTCCCTTTTTAATTTAACGTAAAATATACAATGGGGACATTGTATGAATTAAGTGTGAGGTGGGGCGTTACACTTAAAACAAGCATTTAGGTTTATTTGGCCAATTTTTAAAATTTTTTCCTTAACAAATTCCTAAAATTGAACGCATAAATATAAATACATCTGGAATAATGGATGGGAATAGATATTTGAGCTGTACTCAGCTTTCATAAGTAGTATATGTGGCTGTTTATTTTTCCAATTGAATTTTTGACCTGTAAGCTGATAGATCATTAATGTGTCCCTACAACATGGTTTTGCATTATTGACGAAATAGACCCCTCTAAAAACATTTTAGCACATGATGTCTTTCAATTGATGTCATTTTATTAGTAAACAAAGCTAAGCCCTAGCCAAAATAGATTGAGTTAGGTTCCCTGGGTTTCAAACGTACAGAGCCTATGCTGTTACCAAATTGAGGAAGGAAAAAGCCTCGAATAAAGAAAAAATCCAGAAAATCTCGATAAATCATCTAAAGAATGAAAATACACCATAAGATCGAGACTCGGGAGGGAAAATCCAATTTGTGGCCTATGGTACTCGAGCCGGTAGACAGAAAAGGGTGGTCTTTCTCACCTCATTACCTAAGACCGTCTGGTTTGGGATAATGTTGTCGAAAGCTCGCTACACGGGTGTCATAGAAAGTCATGGGATTTCCTTAACGACCCTTGGAATTTGAATTAGTAGACTCCGTACAATCTAGGGTCGAAAATTTGTAATCAAGAGTCCCATGAAAAGTCGTGAGTCCGGAAGGTGCAAATAATGATCAAATTGGTAATAATTGGTGCAACATAGGTGACCTTCGACACAAAGAATTCAACTCTATCGAAATCAAAGGAACTAATATCTAAGTAGCTATTGGAATAAAGTAATGAAATCATTTAATTTTGTGAGTACAAAAAGGTGAGCCTAGGAACTTAGCAATAAGTCTTGAGCCTAGGCGGTTTTTGAAGGGTATATTTCTAGGGGATGCAAAAATGAGTAGTGGGCACATTAGGATTTTATTGCTTACAGGAATGAGGTTTAATGGGAACTTGATCAGTTAAAAGGACAAATACACATATATGCTTATGATTCTGTTGCAATTTAAAATCTATTTGTATTTATTATTTTGGATGTGGGTAATTAACGCGGGAGTTGTTGAAGCAATTGTTTTGAAAAGACGAAAAACTCTATTTTGCTTGGAGACAAGCAAAGTCCAAGTGTGGGGTATTCTGATATCGTGCATATGTCGTACATATTTTATACGATATCAGGGTCTTTTTATAGATAAATCGAACCTAAAAGGGCTATAATACTCACTTTACTTGGAAAAAGTCAATTATTCAGGTTTTTAAGCAAAAACGATGAAAAAGACCAAAGTTGGAACAAGCAGGACCAAAAAAGACAAAAGGCCAAAAATCACACAGTTAGCGCCGCTAACATTAGGGTAAGCGACGCTAACCTGATAGTTTAGAAAATCAAGGTGGCGAGATTTGCGTTTGACCAAAGAACTAGTTTTATGGAATTTTGAATATTAGCGACGCTAACACATATGTTAGCGACGCTAATGTCTCCTGGAGGCTATAAATAGTAGTTGACTCCTGCCAGAAAGGGAGTTCAGCCCCTGCGTTTCAGCCACGACCCTGAGCCATTTCCAAGCAGTAAGAACAATCCGTTATTATGCAAAACAAATAAAAAACTATTTACTTTCTTTCTAATTTTTAGTTTATTTGTTGCAAGGAATCATTCTTTGTTTTCCGTCCAATGATGACATGCAATTTTTATAGTAATTTAAAAATAAGAAGAAATGGGTGAGTTGTGATTGAAGCACGTGGCAGAAGGTGAAGGAGATTGACGGTGCTTGGCTTTGAAGAAAAGCCAATTTCCGTTCACATGATGAAGGGAGCAGCACGTGAGAGCATGTGCCGTGGAAACGCCTAATTTATCAACCCACAAATTTGTTACCGTGGGATGTTGGCATCACATTGCGGCGGCATCAACCGTCGTTTGCGATACCAGATAATGGAAATTACATACAACTTTTGTTTCTAGAACTTCATCGGCCAGCCATGCGTAGTTACCAAATTCACAATCATCAATGGAAGCTTCGGGTTCGAAATTTTGTTATGACGGAGTTTTTAAGTCTTGTTATAATATGTATTTATAAAAGTCTTTGTTTCAATATTGGATTTACTTTCTTATTTGGGTTGTTTTAGTTTTTTCACAAGGAAAAGTCTTTAATAAATATATGAGAGTTGGACCTGGACATTTAATCTAGTCGGTTAAATGAATAGACATCAAATAAGGAAGCGAACATACTTTTTTTTTTTTTTTTTTTTCTAAATTCCCATAAAACTCTTAGATCTTATAAAATAATTTTTGTCAAAATACAATTTAGTATTTGAAATACTTAAAAAAAATACAATGTATGAAACGTAATTAAAGTAATCATTTTAAGGAACTAATTCTAATCACGATTGAATATAAAGTACCAATCATACTTTAGTGTTAATTAGAATTTTAATCGGTGCATTTTTATTATGCATATTGTTGTAACATGGAAAACCGTTGTCGGGCTGATTAGGTCGTGTATATGTACATATGTGCCGTTAGCGAGGCCCGAATTAATACCAGTTACACTCATCAATAGGATCATTGGAGCCGCCCCAAGACTCGACAACCTCTGACGATTAAGTTAGTATCGATACGCAAGGGGTTCGATTCCTGCTGAGCGGAAAGAAATCGATGTTGTATGCGTAGTTGCGTACGATGCCGAAGAGAGGGTATTTTTAGAGCTTATTTTCAGATCCCAGTTATGTGTGTTGGGAGGTGTCTATACAGTCGAAAGTACCTTCCAACATTGCAAAGAGACAATAGTTTTGATATCTATGTCTTGGGATAGAGCATATGGCTGACACATATGTCTTGGGAAAATGTGTACAAATGTTGGATTGCAAGACCCGCTAGACCAACAGGATTGTTGGATGCTAGACAGGTTGAACTGTTGAACCACCTAGAGTGTTGGACGGACTGATAGCGCTTGATGTGAAAGAATCACACCTGGAGTTTCCAAAATAGCCTGATAAGGCATGTATATCAATAAGTCTCCCAAGTCTGTAGTAGGAGTGCGTAATGTCTAGTCATCGTTCGGACTTAGTATTGTCATTTATACGTAATTAAACTTCATCACCGAACTAGGTTAGGAGAAGTGATATCGTGCAACCTTTTTCTAGTGTACATAACTGATATCAATAATTGCAATAAAATCTTGTCTATATTCTTTATGTTCAAACCCAAAACGAGCTATTTGTAAAAATTCCTAGTGAGGGAAGTCGCTGCTATGTATGATAAGGGACTTTGTTGGAGAGATCGTCATTATACAAGATATGAGACATTGTCTTTACGCCAAATGATCGGAAATGTTAAGCGTTTGTTCATGACCTATTGTTTGCATATGTATATTGTGATTACATCCATGTCGTATTCTATTCTACAATTTTTGCCATGACTGTGAAGTTCAGTTAAAAGAACGACATAATATATAACGAATGTGTTGAAAGAACTAGCATCAATGACATTACCTTGAAAAGGTGATAGACCATCTATTCCCCCAATCTGATATGGCTTGTTGTAAACTAGTTATATGAAACTTGGCGGTCGCATCGTGACGATAAATATCACTCTTATGCCATTTTTGGTCAATCGTAATTAAATAATGATTGAATCGTAATGATAAACATCTCCTTTATGTCGAATAAGAGTTCATGAGTAAATCGGCATACTTTTTTAGTTTGAATGGATGATACTTTGTACTAAGTTTCCTTTGGTCCAATCATCTGGACATTTATGCTCCGAAGAATTATAGTGTGAGTAACAATTTTGGTTAGTTACGGTGCTAACCGCGATTTTCGATTAGGGTTATTGATCAAAAGGCCCCACAAACTAACTGAAAATGTTTTAAAACGTCCCTTAACTTTTTTTTTTGTTCTATTAAGACATTAAACAGGAAAAAGTAGTAACTATTTCACCCCTTTTGAAAGTGTAACCGGATGAAACGGTTAACAAGGTGATGTGGCATACACATGGCATTTCGTTGTAATTAAATAAAACTTAAATGACACATCACGCACGTATAATCGGAAATAAATGAGGAGAGTACATCACAGTGTCCAGTAGCTTCATTTCGCATACCTTCGTTGTAGTTGAAAGAACAGTTGGGAGATTAGGGTTTGTCGCAGTGGACTTTCAAGGTTGAAGAAGGAGTTACTTTAGAAGGACAATTGCATGGCTAATAATCTTCCTGATCCAGTGTATTTCAAAGTAAGATTGCATTACAATGGTACGTTTGTTCGACATCCCTGCTCTTATGCTGAAGGGGAAAGTTATCTGTTTACAGACTTTGATTTTGCTGCTATGAATCTTCACGCATGTGGAAGTTGGTTGGAACGTTTTACTGGATCACCATGTGAGGGACTGTTCTATTGCATCCCTTATAAACCATTATCTACTGGTATAAGACCCATAGAGAATGATCTGGACTATGCCCAATTTTTAGATGAGGCTACTGAAGCATATGAGTCAAATATGGTAATATCATTGTATATGGACCATACGGGTTCAGGGCTAGAAGAATGGTTTGATGAAGACATGAATCTTGTTTTAAGTCCTGAAGGAGAAGATGAGGTAGTTGATAAAGAAGACGAGGTAGTTGATAAAGAAGATGAAGTTGTTGATCAAGGAGATGTAGGTGTTCAAAAAGAGGCTGTTGTAGAAGAAGAGTTCCCAAATTTTAAGGATTTGGATGATTGGATTGGTGAAGAAGAAGTTCCGAAGATGAACAAGACATGTGATGACCAATTCCTAGGTAAAATGTGTTCAGATGAGACCCATGAGGAGACCCAGGCTGGAGTTGAACATTGCATTTTTAATGAGAATATACCTTGGAAAAACCAATGTCCTGTGTTAGGTATGAGATTTGAGAACCCAAAACAGCTTAAACACATGTTATGTAACTATGCTGTTGCTAATGGATACCAACTATGTTTCAACAAAAATGATAACCAAAGGCTACTGGTTTTATGTTGTAAAGGGGATTGTAGTTTTAGATTGTGGGCCTCTTGGATGGGAGATGAACATTTTTTTCAAATAAAATCATTGAAAAGTGATCATACTTGTGCAAGGAACTACAAGTTGGGGTCAATTGTGACATACAAATGGATTGGAAGTCATTACACAAAAGAGATGTTACACAGACAAAAGCTAACTATTAGGCAACTTAGACTTGAAGTTATAAAGAAATTTGGAATAGATGTTAGTCTTAGCCAATGTAGAAGGGCAAGACAACATGCAATGTCTTTGATAGAGGGAACACTTACAGAGCATTATGCAAAATTATGGTCTTATGGTGCAGAGATTACAAGGACTAATCCTGGATCTACTGTAAAAGTGGAAGTAAATCCAATGCCTGATGGAAAGAATTACTTCAGCAAGTTTTATGTGTGTTTTGAAGCTATCAAGAAAGGGTGGATTGAAGGGTGTAGAAGGGTGATAGGAATAGATGGGTGTTTCTTAAAGGGAATTTGTTGTGGGGAGTTGTTATGTGCTATAGGTAGGGATGCTAATAACCAATTATTCCCAATTGCTTGGGCAGTGGTATGTGTTGAGAATAAGGAGAATTGGAAGTGGTTTTTGGATTTGCTTATAGATGACCTTGATCTTGCTATGGGTAATGGCTTAACATTGATGTCTGACCAACACAAGGTAAAATAGCATTGATTTGATTAGTATAAATAGTTATTATTTGTGTATGTGAATTTGTTGGTTGCTAAATATTTCATTATTCTTTTACTTAGGGACTGATGGAGGCTGTGAAGGAACTGCTTCCACAAGCAGAACACAGGCAATGTGCAAGACACATATGTGCAAACTTAAAAAAGAAATTCCCTGGTGCACATTTTGAAAACCTGTTCTGGAAAGCTTCCAATGCTACTACTGAACAACACTTCAAACAGATAATGAAGGAACTGGAGTTGCTTTGTCCACCTGCCAACCAGTTTTTGATGGACAAGGACCCAAAGACTTGGTCAAAGGCTTATTTTCAAACTGGGAGAGGCTGTGCTTCTAATGAGAATGGTTTATGTGAAAGTTTCAATGCAGTTATTGTAGAAGCAAGGAGAAAACCCATCATTACAATGCTAGAGGAATTAAGGCTGTATATGATGGAGAGGATGTTCAAGATGAATGGAAGAGGATGGACTACTGACATATCCCCTTGGGTTAGACATAAGTTGAATGACTTAAAGATGAAACAAAGATATTGGGAGGTATTGCCTAGTGGCTTTCATAAATTTGAAACCAGATGTGCAGGTGAAGCCTATGAAGTTGACTTGGAAAAACGGATTTGTTCTTGTAGACTATGGCAACTGAATGGATATGGTTGTGTCCATTCAGTGGCAGCCATATGTTACCTTAATAAACAGGTTGAGAGTTATGTTCATGAATTTTTTAGTAGGGATATGTACTTAAAAGCTTACAAACATACCTTATCACCTATGAATGGGAGCAACATGTGGCCAGAAACCCCATTTACCCCACCTTTGCCACCAAAGAGTAGGAGAATGCCTGGAAGACCCACAGTTAATAGAAGGAAGGATGTGACTGAAAAGGTTGGAAAACATAGGGTTTCAAAGGTTGGTAAAAAAATGTCTTGTAGTATATGTCATGAACCAGGCCATAACAAAGCAAGATGTCCAAAGGTGCCCAATCCTGCAAAACAAAATGTCAAACGTGCTAGGACCATGCCAGGAAACCAGGTAGAAATAAATTGCTTACATTTTTGTGTTTTCAATTTGAACCAGTAATTTGACAGGAATTGCTTGTATTAATTTGACAGGTACCAGTTGAAGGAAATGGGGATAATGAAGTTCCAATGGCAATTGAAGATGTTCCAATGCCACCTGAATTTCCAATGCCAACTGAAGATGTTACAATTCAATGTGATGATGCTCCAGTCCCATCTCAGACAGATGTCTCAAGTCAAAGTCAACATGTTCCAATGACCAGTCAAAGTGAAGATGTCCCATTGTCACATCTGATGCATGATAGGAGATTTGGATGTAAAGTGAAGAAAGAGAAGATGGACAAGATAAGGAAGTCAGAGAGGATTGTTAAGAAAAAGTTGGCCATGAATGTGATTGGAAAAAATGGAGAAGGGAATTCTGTTGCCAAACCAGTCACATTAGAGTAGGTTTAAAGTTGGATGTATGTTTTAGAATTGATAACTGAATGAACATGTTTTAGCAGACTTGGTATGTATTAAACATGTCAACGTGGTGGTGTACATGTGCCCACTAATTTTGGTAATATTATGACATGTTTTAACAGACTTGGAATTGCTTATGTTGGTAATATTATGACATGAGTCAAATTTAGCAATGTACTATCATAATTTTGGTAATATTATGACATGATTCAAATTTAGCAATGTACTTTCAAAAGTTAGGATTTAATAGCAATCTACTTTAATTTAACCAACTGTACAGACTAACCAACTGCACAGAAGGTCCCCATCCATAGAATATGTCTATTTACCTAAAAAGCACTATACTTTAATGTCCCACATGTCCCCAATAAACAATTACACAGATGGTCCCCAATAAACAATTACACAGATGGTCCCCAATAAGCAGTTTCCGATCACATTCTTTTTTTGGGTCAATATAAAGCACACATGCACATCATACAAACATTTACAAAATCTGGGATCAAGTTTCAAGGATCCCATTAATATTATATAAGTTAAGTACAATCAAGGGATCAAGTTTCAACCTTTTACAAAAGATGGTCCCCAATTCGGTTTTGTCCTAAGTTCTAGCTTACATACAAAATGCTATTACATCTGGACAACAAACATCAACTACCCGACATCTCAAAAACCTTTACCCCAAGATCCAATAACTTGTGATAACCAAACCACAATCCCCACCAACCCTTACCTACTAATACAGTTATACACATCAAAAACCCTAAACCCATCTTCCACCAACCTTTACCAGCACATGTACAGACAACAGACCACCAACATGACAACTAACATAGCTATTAGCACCCCACGATCATATGATTTCTTTTTCTCAAGTTTTAGAGCCTCTTCTAGATCAACAACACGTGCAACAGATGCATCAAGGTCAGCCTTAGCTTTTTGTTTTTCTTCTTTGATAATGTCCTTCAGAACAGGAATCTCTAAGCTCACAATACGAGCTTCTTCCAGGTCTCTCATCAGAAGGTTGATCTCACCTTTGAAGTGTCTTGACAGCGAATCATCGACCCATCGGAACCAGCCACAATCTTTTCCCATAACCTGCATTTTC
Organism: Cichorium intybus; assembly: GCA_023525715.1. Taxonomy (NCBI): domain Eukaryota; kingdom Viridiplantae; phylum Streptophyta; class Magnoliopsida; order Asterales; family Asteraceae; genus Cichorium; species Cichorium intybus. The sequence goes on from CM042015.1 coordinate 28,480,374, forward strand.
CTTAATGTTTATACTATATTCCGATTATGATGCACGTACTTCAAAAATACAACAATATCACTTACCATGGAGTGGCGACAGTTCAAAAACCGGCGACGAGGGTTTCCGGGTGTCGATGAAGTCCTCAGTAACACCGTCTCCTTGCAGAAACACCTGGGGAGCGGTCAATTGTTCTCAACGAGATCAAGATAGAACGGATTCCAGTAAGCCATTGTGGATTTACGTACGCTGAAGTAACTTTCGCTCGAACGAACAAACCCTCCTCTCGGTTGCAAATAAACCCTCAATGTTTTCAAAATCGTGTTTAACAAGTCCCACCGGGTTACCGCTCCGGGTCATCCACCCGTTTGCCCGATCCGCCCCATCGACCTGTCCGCTCACGTGGCATTTACGGAATTTCTTTTTAAATCAAAATTCAGTTTTAACCGGGTAACCGGATTTAATTTAAAAAAATGGCTAAACCAACACATGCCTTTCCTGTTTAATGTCTTAATAGAACAAAAAAAAAAGTTAAGGAACGTTTTAAAACATTTTCAGTTAGTTTGTGGGACCTTTTGATCAATAACCCTTTCGATTAATATTGACAATTTACAAACTTGTTTGTTTTTATTTATATATGGGCCCTTTCAGTGTTCACGGTTTTCGATTAATTATGCCTCTTTAAGGACAAAAAAAATAACATCAATGATTCTTTAAACCAAAATCTAATAATGTGTAGGACGACATTGATATTAACCCTCACAATGAAACTCATCTTTCGATCTTTGACATAATTTCAATATTTTTTAATCAACTTTTATTGTTAGATATAAAATATGAAAAAACAAATTGATCCAAAATACCAAACTTTTTGTTTGTTTTTTGATTGGGTTGTGCTATAGCTACCCCTATTTCATTTTATACCCTCCCTAATACCATCAAATCAAAAAAGGTTTTGGTTATATTAGTTTTTTAATCAATACACCCCCTTTGATTTGACTAGCTTATTTGTTTTATCCAAATTTCGTTTTTTGTTGTCTTTTTCTATATATTATTATTATTATTATTATTATTATTCAATTATATTTACTATTATTAGCTTTTATAAAATTATAACCGTTCGTGTTTATTAATAATCTAATGCCTTTTTTTATTCGTTTGAATTTATTCATTCGTTTATAAATCAAGTGGTTGTATGTAGAATTTTTTTTATTATAAAATCCTTCGGGTTATACCGTTTGTAAGTAATCGAAATTCATGTTATTATTAATTGGAAACTGTCATTCTTGATCCATCGACCCAGTTGTTATTAGCCGTAAATTCATGTTATTATTAGCCGGAAACCGCCATTATGACCGTTCGTGTTTATTGATAATCTAATACCTCTTTTTTATTCGTTTGTTGTGTCGTAATTACTTTAAAAAAACTATTGTTTATTGTTACTAAAACGTAAATATTATAATAGCTAACTTCATTAATTTGACATTCGTTCAAATTTGATATAACTGTTTTGATATAATTTGACATAATATTATAAAATTATAAACACCGTTCATTGTGTTGTAATTAGTTTAAAAAAATTATTGTTTATTGTTCCTAAAACGTAAAAATTATAAAAGGTAAATTCATTGTTATTTTTTTCTAATAATAATAATAATAATAATAAATCAAATACTATTAATAATTAATAAAAGAAAAGAAAAAAAGAAAAAGACAACAAACAAACAAAAAAGACAAAAAGACAAAATATTAAACAACAAAAAAATAAAAAATCAAATCAGGGGTATGTACCTTTTGATTTTAATCAAAAATCAAAAAATGGTTAACAAACCAATACATTGTCTTTTGGAAAAAAAATTATTTTTAAAAAACTTTTTTAACATGAATGATTTTAACGAAAACATTAAGAAAGATTAGATCTTTTTTCTAAACATAAAAATAAAATAGTATAATCCAAATAAAGTATGAAAAAGTTACTAGTTATTATTAAAATTTCGTAAGTTAAAATTAAAAAAGAACAATGCTTGAAAGAAAAAATTAAAAAAAAAATATCACATTTTATCCATTGCAACTACTCATTGTAGCCCTGAGAATTTGGTATCTACCATTTGTCACATTTGTGATAAGTATATTTTTAAACCTCAAATTCGTACACAAGAACATCAGGTAAATTACCAAATTATCCCCGTAGGAGATAAAAGTCAACCAAATTGGTTTTGGTGACCGGTGATGAGTGCTGACTTTCTTGGAGGGCCCTTTGCCTAATGTTTTTGAACAGCACCTAATGTCTTCTTGTAGATGGCCACCTCCCCACTTACTACCACAGTCCACAAACCAAACTCCAAACCCAAATGGACACACAAAGAGCCAAACGGCATGAAGGAATCCTTTTGGGGCACAATTGGATATTTTTGTTATTCAACTGTAAAATCACTTGGGTTTGTTGGCAAATGTGGCCCCAAAAGTTGGAAGTCTTTTCCAAACACCTGTCGATGAAAAAGGTGGGAAACCTCAAATGCAGCCAGGAAGAAAAAGTCAAAATAGCTGACTTTTTCAAATTCTTTGTACCTAATTTCAGTTTCTGCTTCTTTGGCTTCAAATTACCAAACGATTCTAAATGCAGAAATTCGTTGGCCTTCCAAAGAATTTGACCTTTTTTAGTTTATAAGAAAGTCAACTATTTTTGTTAAGTTATTTTCGACTCAATTCAATGATTGTAACCAGATTTTAGAAACTGAAAGGTGCATTCATGTCAATTCATGTCAATTTTAAGGTGTTCATTATTTGGGTCAGTCCTCTAATCATTCTAAATCTAAATGATTTTTGCTAATTTGAATTTTTAACAAACTGGTTATACGAATATCGGGGTTTTGAATTGGATAAACCATTACTTCAGCAACATAAAGATCTAAAAGCATTAAAAATGGCCTCATATATATTCAAAAAAATTTCGTTAATTATATGATTAAAATCAGGAACCCTAGATACAATCGAATAGTCTAAAACACCTAAATCCTCGACACAAACAGAGTTTTCAAGCTGTTCTTCGTCTACATTTAAATTTGAAATAGTAATCGACTCTATTCGACCAAAATCGTAAGTATCAACATCCATTTCATCTTGCTGATTACGTCTAACTGTGATCCAATCTACTTCATCGTCCCAATTGGGCAGACATAAAGGAGTCGCTTCAACCAATTGCTTTATCCTCTCCGCATGTGATTCGCCGGAAAAATTATCCATCTGAGTGGGTTCCGGTGAAGGTTGCGACACTGATAAAGATTCCCAGAAACTTTGATCCAATGTACTCGTCGGAGATCTTCTTGTTTCGGGACCTGAATTCGAATTACTAACAAATGGGTGGTGTAGAAGTTCTTTGACAGACCACCTTTCTTTAGCACATGTCTTCAAGCAGTTAGACAAAAAATCCTTGCCGTCCTCCGGCAGCCACTTGGGAAACTCCGGAATGTCACCGGAGTATCCTATCCTGTATAAAGCAGACACCGGATCGTTCATCTCCGGCCACGGGTTTGACCCAGTCGCCATTTCAATCACGGAACACCCAAGAGCCCAAACATCAGCCGGGAACCCCTGTGCTTCGCCTCGTGCAACCTCAGGCGCCATGAAAACTGGTGTACCGGAAAGTTGAGATGTGGTGGCGCCATTGTATCCGACCACTTTAGCACAACCCAAGTCGCCGATCTTGACACCGTCTTTGCACACCAATAAGTTCCGGCATTTGATATCACAATGCACCAAATTATTGCAGTGAAGATGATCCAATCCATGTAGAATCTGATGAGTATAAGATCGGATCAGAGACACATCGAGTGACCCTCCTTGTTTCTTGATAACGTCGTAAATCGTTCCACCGCTGGCATACTCCATGAAAAGATTATACATGGGTTTGTTGTCATCACAATCAACATCAAAACCCATGTACTTGATTATATATTTGGAACTCAATTGAGAAAGAATGTGTTGTTCTTTCTGTAAGAACTTAGAGGTAGAAAGCTCAGTTGACTTGACGGCGTAAAGGTCTCCGGTGAAGGTGGTGGCAACGGAGACGGTGGCGTAGGATCCCCGGCCAATTACCGGACCTTTTTTCCAATACATTGTGTAGAGAAAGGTGAGAATTTGGAAGAGTATTTTATGTTAGCTGTGATTTGATTGGCATATGAACAGAGAGGGTACTATATATAAGCGCGTACACATGATACTTACTCGGACAGATTTTTTTAGTTATTTAAAATTTTATAAAAATATGAACCGATGGCTGAGTTGTGATTGAAACACGTGGCAGAAGGTGAAGGAGTTTGACGGTGGCTTGGAAAAAAAGCTAATTTCCGTTCACATGAAGGAAACACGTTAGAGCACGTGCCGCGGAGCGCCTATTTTATTAACACACTAATTTACAAACCCGTGTATTACACGGTTGATAAATAAAAAAATTTATTTATTAAGAAAAATATTTTTATTTTAAAAATACGATATTATTAATGAACTTTTTTGTAAAGTTTAATACTAAAATGAACGATGTTATTAATGAATTTTTTATAAAATTTAATACTAAAATGAATATTTATTTCCAGAAAAATGTTGTCCAATGCTTTAATATTCTTTTTCATAAATATTTATATTATGGAGCCATTTTTTTGTTTTAGTCCCTAACGGAAAATATACATTGGGTTTTTCAGTAATACTTGTAATTACCCCAAAAACAATGAGACCTACAAAGATTGAGCGAATTTATATAGTTTTGAGTTAAACATTAAATAATTTCTAATCGAATGTAAACATAACCACTAATAATTGACAACGGGAATCTTGTTAAGAAGTAAAACAAATAGCATCTCGTTTTTCTATAGTTTGATGATAATTGAGATTTATAAATAAATTAAATAATGTTTTAACCTTTAATATTAGTAACCATGTCTTTACAATCAATAGACAATAAGCTATATACAAGAGATTATCGAATAAATGAATATATGGCCCACCAAGAACCACCTAACTGAGCGCCCATGTTTAATTATGCCTGATTTGCAATTGTGATGCACCTAGTGCAGCCAAATGTTCTTCTCCAATTGTTGTTATAACGGAAGCAGCAAGGTTGGAGCTAGAGATTATATTAGTTGCATAGCGGGTCCCACCGAATCCAGCTTTCATTAAAAACACACATAATTAGTCAAGTATATACAAATGTGTCATTTTTCTGAATTAGAGAATAAATGAACCTCGATAATTGCAATGTCAACAATCTCTTCAGTGAATAGATTGCAATGTCAACATTCTATACAGGAGATTAGTAGCAGGATTAAGTTTAGCATCTTCAAGAAAGATGCTTGTGAGAAGTTTCATCGTTTTTTTGATTTAAGTAAGTTCAATTGTGAAGAACTTACACTTCTGGGAGCTGTTGATTGTATTAGGCTTTCACTGTGAAGCTCAACTTGCTTCACATCATCTTTATTACTGAAAAACCCAAAGGAACAAACAACCTTTATAGAGAAGGACCAAACCTACCAAAATAAAGAAATAAACATTTTTTTGATGGCCATAATTCAAGATAACCACTCCCCTAAAAATGACAGCAAATATTTGGGTCTGATGATGTATTATAATAGACAAAAAAACATGAGAATATTTATATATGAGGTTTACCAGGATACAACATGTACAGGAACATCAAGCTCAGCAAGCACATTAATCCCTCTTTTTAGCATAACCGGAAAACAGGACAAAATAAAGAAATGTGTATTAGAGGAATAGATTTCTAATGTGGAATAAGCACCATCTCATAGTTTTAGGGTAGTATTTATTTTAAAACGACAATGTACTTTACCACCACCAGAACCAACATTCACTAAGAGCTTTGGAAATGACAGTGTTTAAACCCAAACCCAAACCTTCTAGATTAGTCGGTGACTGCATTTAGTAGTGATGATGAAGGTGGGTGTGATTAACTTGTGGTGGCACCAATTTCATAGCTGACCAGGGACATTCCCATCTTTTCATCTAATTTGGATGTATGAGAATATTCACTTAACAACTCGATCCACCCTAGTTAGAGAATATCCTGCTTGGACATAAAAAACAATTTGACCTTTTAGCAACCTCCATCTTGCAAGCTGAAGAAGGTAAATGCCTGTGTAACATTTAAAAAAAGAATTGTGTGTGGTTAGCATGTAAATAGTTGTATAAATGTTCCCATGAATTATTTTCTTAATTAAATAATCAACAGTGACAATGCATCCATTAAATTACCATGATAGGAAAGAGCAAGTCATATGTACATGGCTTCAAATTAGCTTAACATTATAATTTAAGCTTATAAAAAAGAGGGATTACAACAATAAATTTACTAACATCGGAAAATCATGTTTATAATACAAAGTGTAGCCCCACAATGAACGACAATCATGTTTACAAATAGAGAGTGTAGGCCTGCGATGAACATTTTTCTGAAAATCAAAAGTAGAGAATATTATTGACCTAGGACAATCATGTTTATAATACCCATTGAACTTTTTAATAAAAATACTTATGATAAAAAGCAAATAGCTGGGTTATTGAAGTTGAAAACAAATTAACAGAACTATCCGTCTTTCATTTTAAGATCCCAAGATTTTCTCTCTTTTTTTTACAATACCTATCCAAATACCACCTCTGTAAATAAACAGTTCTAGGGCAAAAGGAGAGAAAATGGATTTGAGAATACTGGAAGGGAAAAGAGGAGTATATCTATTGTCTTGTCTCTTTTATACTTAACCTCTACTAAAATTCTACCATAACTAATGGCAATCCGTTATCCCCTGTTCAATATATCAATCAAATTCATGATGGACCTGAAAATCGCACACATAACAATTCATTAGACAAATTGTATTCCATTATTTGACTTATATAACAATAGAGTAATTACTTCAACAAACAAAAGATAATTCAAGCAAATTTAATGATTCAACGAAAACGTGCAATCGATAAACATAAAACTTCGTAATTTTGGGATTTAAGTGCTAGGGCTTCATTGTTGTAGGTCAAGAAGACAACCAACAGGATTGAAGATAACCTTGCAACATCAAATGAAATTGAAAGAAATCAAAGATTTGATTCAATGAAACCAAGAAAAAGAACAGAATTTTCACAATGCGTAAACACAAACACAAACATGTCTTTTGATCAATACCAAAAATCGAGTATTTACCTTTTTGCACAATTGAAGGAGGTTTGGGACTCAATATGGCACTGAAGCTACAAAGTTGGATTAATTCACTATACTTGATGACAAATGGCAGAAGTATTCGTCGCTGGGAAGAAAAGAAAAGGAATAAAATGTTGGGTAAAAAAAACGTAGAGCAGATTGGCTAAGCAATTAGAGAAACAAAATATCAGTGCACTTTTCTGGAGTAAAAGATAGTAGTTGGTGATTGAAATCTGGTAAGCGAAGGAAAGAGGAATTGCAAACAACAGAGAAGCCACAACAATGGAGAGTATGTGAAATGGTTAGAAGGAAGACGCGAGATATAGTGGAGGGGAAAAGATTCAAGAGCTTGGTGCCGGGATTAGGAAAATCAGTTTCAAATTGAGAGAAATAAGGAACTTGCCAAAATATTAGGGATTTATTTTCGGAGTGGTTTACATTGGGCCCCAAATTACCGGCTTTTTATCAAATTCTTCATAAACCGATGAATTAATTGCAAAGGCGGGAAAATATTCTAGGACTGCATGTTGTGTTGACAAGTCGCAGAAGAGAGGTTTAGAAAGATGCCATGTGTCGTTATAGTGCTTGCTTTATTATAGTAGATAGATTTATTACAGTGGGATGTTGGCGTCACATTGCGGCGGCAGCTACCGTCATTTGCGATAACTTTTAATGGAAGTTAGTCAAATTACATACAATTTTTGTTTCTAGAATTGCATTGGCTAGCCTTGGTAATCAACAAATTCACTATCATCCATGGAAGCTTTGTGTTAGAAATTTCGTTATGACGGAGTTTTTAAGCCTTGTTATAATATGTATTTCTAAAAGTCTTGTTTGAATAGTGGGTAAATTTTAAAAAGAGACGTTAAGTTCTCGTTAAAGTTTGATTTTGATCTTGTGTTATTATTTTTCTCAAGTAATTACGGATTTTGTGTGAATCAAAAGGAATTGGAATATAGTTTCCAACTAGTAACGCGTTTGGTTGTCAAATAATGAGAATTATATTCCGTCAAAATCGGTATATCATTGAATTTATCATTTCTAAAATCAGGCCAAAGAATTTACATTTCATTGTGATTTTTTACCAATATAACAAAATTATCCTTAAAAAAGTCTATTGGAAAAAACATGAATACGACATGGGATTCTATACGGAGATGAGTTTTTAGGGGTTTTGGGTACAATCCCTTCAACATGAACCAAATTAGAGTCAATTAATGGGGCAAGTACACTAGCTGCCTTCTTTTCGATATGACCAACTTGGTCAGTTCGAGTATTGACGACTTTGATGACGTTAGAGCCGAAGGGATTCAATGGTTCTCTAACAAGAACAACCATTTCTCGGCCACTTATCCGGCCGGAGTAATTTTGTATACCGACAATGTTGGCCACGATGAAACCCACCATGTAGGTTTCAGACTGGGTTGACTTCATAGATGACGATGATTCCTCGGAATCTGGGTCTTCATGCCCGATAAAAGCGAGCGGTAATCGATCGTAACTCATCCCCTGTTTCACAACGACTTTTGGTTGAACTGTTTGAAACTATAGCGGTTTTTCATTTTTAATTATAGACTTACTAGGCGTATTCCCGCGCGTTGCGCAGGAGTAAATTTATATAGTAAAAATATATTGACGGATCAAATATAAACATAAACACTTTAGATCTAATCAAAATATGAAAAATTAAAAATAAATCAATCATATAACATATGTATTAATAATAATTTTTCATCCAAACATTGAAAAAAATATAGTCACCTTTTTGGATCTTTTTCCGTTAGACTCGTATGTGTAAATAATACTTCAATAATATTATATTTTTTAAATAAAAACTTTTTAACTGATAAAATTTATTAAAATATATGAATATGTTTCAATTAAACTTATTATTTAAAAATATTTTCATATTAGTTTTGAATCTGTATTCATATTCATTTAAAAAAGAAGCTACTTTTGTTAGAGATTTTTATCTTTCCATTTCTTCCTCTAGTAAAGTTTTCCCATAAAAACTTTGAAACCCTAGTAAGAAGTTAAATAAAAACAATATGAATTTGAATTTTGAAATATGATACGAGTTTATTAAAAAATTAAATATTATCATAACTTTTAGTTTTTTATTAAAAAAGTAAACATTGTTTGCTACCGATCTACTTATTAGCCTGTTATATTATTTTTAGAAAATATATTATTAAATAATAATCAACTTTCACTTTTGTTAATCTTATTATCTAAATTTTTTTAAACTGTTTACCATAAAGTTCCATTTTTGTTGTATTTATGTCAAAATCTAAAATTTAAATATTTAACAACTGACTTGACAACATCCTCACAAATTTATATCATTTTTCTTATCAAATAATGTTAATCCAAAAGTATGGATATGTTTGGGGGGGGGGGGGGTAGAACTAAGCATCAAACATGTCTCTTGCCTTGCGACTTGTAATTTGGTTTAGCTTATTTATCTTCCTCCTTTCTATTTTAGTATAAATACATAAGCATGTCTAAAGTAAATATTGTGTGTTATCAAGTCATATTTTCCTCCATCTTATTTTACAAACAATAGCAACATAAGCTACCTATGTGAACTATATATATCTTTATATTAACTAAAGTGTCATGAGTAGCAGTTAAGTATCATAAGTTCAAAAACTTTTAGGGTGTAGTTTTTAATTTGTTGAGAGGTGAAAAAATTTAGTATTAAATAAAATTAATGGAGTGGGTAATAGTTGGAAGTTGAAGAGTTAAAACTTTCAAATACATATGGTTCAATATAGATATTATATCTTGAAATTAATGTAATAAAACTGGTTAATTTTATTGAAGATTTATATTAATATTACAACTCTTAAAATTCTTGGTAACGATTATATAACATTAAACAACTATAACTCAAAAGTCTTTTTAGCTATATTAGTTAATTGATATTTATGAGTATCCATTAAATATGATTGAAATATTTAAAGTTTGTTTAACCAATTAACCGAATAATATCTATATCAAAATTTATGTCAACCACATCCAAACACTTGAAGCACAAATGTAATAAAAATTAGTAAATTGCATTAAAATTCTATTTAAATACTATAACTCTCCAAATTACATGTAAGAGTTATATATATCATTATACCATTATAACTCAATATGTTTTTTTTTACTTATCACACTAATATATGTTTATAAGACATATTTAATTTACTCAATTGATTTAAGTAATTTCTTTTATTTGAAGTAGCACTTGCAATTGCTACAAAATCTTTACACTTTCGCCAATATCTAATTTGTCACACTTTTTCCTTTTTAGACGACTTATGTTATTCGTTAACATCACAAATTCATCTAACAAAGTCGCACACATTCCAACTTCAATTTAAAAATTATATCAAATGTGACTAATAATAATAACGGATACATATGGTTTCGTATGACGGATTTCTATAGCGATTTATCTAAACATAATTATAAATGTATGACAAAACTTACAATATTAATAACAAAATTATGAGATCAATTGTGATGATATATTACTAAATAAATAATACAACGAAATCAAATAACTTGTAGTGCAAAACATCACCATATTTTACATCAAATGAATAGTTTTGTCGTTTAAATATTTGATAGAGCTAAATATCGTATCCCTCTACCTATTTCATAATAACATTTTCTTTTACACATTATACGACTACAAACTCCAACATATCACCCACTCTACATAAAAATTGGAAATATAAGAAAAACAAATGAGACTAACTAAGCATGGAAAATAATGTTCTTACTCATTTTTGAAATACTCAAATTCTCTAAGCATATTAACTTCATCTATTTCATCAATTCATATTCTTCAAAAGTGGTAGTGAGACCTTCGTAGAGACGCATCACCATGCTTTAAACCAATCAAACAATTCGACCATTCAAATCTTTGATATAGACAAAGAATATCATATCTCCCGATATTTCATCGTTGAACTTTTTCTTTTACACATGAGATGATTATGAAATTATACTAAATTTCCATGCAATCTACAAAATGAAATTGGAAAGAGAAGAAAAGAAAAAGAATTAAGAGTAACCAAGCATGGAAAATGATGTTCTTATATAGCCAAAAAAACATCTCATTTAATGAAATCATTAAGTAGAATAAGTTGAAGAGTTGAGGGAGTTTCAAATACATATGGTGCAAGATATAAACATATATTTAACCACATCATTTGGATGACCTCTATTATAAGAGTTATATAGATATAGATATAGATATAGATATATAGATTGTGTACCTAAGGTTTATGAAACACTACAAATCGGTCTTTGGATTAGATAAAAAGACTAAATGCCTTTTTTAATTTCTTGTTCTTTTTTCTTTGAATTTATTATTTATTTTATTAATACCCCATTCCCCACCCGGTACGTCTCTCTCTTTCTTTCTCTCTCTCTCTCCCCCTTTGCTTTTTAATTTTTTTCATCCTTTTTGGGTTGGAGAGTTTTAGTTTCTTCTTCTAGGTTTCAATATCAAAACCATGGGTCCCCAGCCAAAATAATTGTCCAGCTATAAGAACTTTGTATCGAATTCACCTTCCTTCCGTTTTGGACATTTAGCATGGGATGGATAAAATCAGATCCAAAACAGGAAAATCTAAAGAAAAACTGAAGACTTTCAGGATCCCAAAAAGAGACGGGTGCAGCACCAAGTATCAAGTTGACCTCCAAAATATACATACAAAAGCTTCAATTGAATATTTTCCGCTTGTATTTGATTTAATCAAAGAATTTTGCAGCACAAAGAAAAAATTCAGAACACACACAGATCTCCAAGAATTTCATCTTCTGCAAAATGTCGAAGGGCAACCTCTGATTCACCCTAACTGGAACTGCTGGGCATAAAAGCCTCGATATCGCATGAAAAAAAGACTCTAAAACACACGTGTTGATAACTATTGATTTTCACAAATGGAAGATATAACAAGAAGATCAAGCCGTCCTCACCTTCTTCTGCTGCCGTGACTTTTCTCAATGATGAAAACTTGCTGTATGAGGTTTTGGAGCATGTAGACGCGATGGATTCCGATGCCTCCATTCTCATTACTTATTATTGTTATCCAAGCCTTCCATTTCCGTTGAAGAGCAACAACCACCAATCATGCTACAAGAATTGGAGGTTTGTGACGTTGAAGAACGATTTTTGGGTTTGTGATTAGCTTATTTAATCGAATGAATTTCAGCAGTTTTGATTCTATTTTTGTCAAACTACTAGTTTGTGATTACCCTATTTAGTGCTTGACGGTAGTAGTAAATTATTGAGTTTCTTGGAGTTGGGTTATATGATAGTTGGTAGTGGAGGGATTGTTGGTGGTTTTATAGATATGGTTGTTTACTACTGGCGATCAAAGGCTGAAAACAACAACGCGTCGTCTAATTTCAAGCCGAGATCGATATGGGGTTCTAACATTGTGAAAGGATTCTCAACTGATAAGCACCCCCATAAAATTTGAATCATTAAAGTTTTGTAGTGGATCAAGAAAGTTGCAAGTTTTTTGGGTTTTGCTTTTGTTATGCGTTTTTTATTTGATAGTTGTAAGAAAAACAGAGGATCAAGAAAGTTGCAGGTTTGCACTTTGCAGGATGATTCAATTTAATTCTTTCTTTTTCGTTTAAGAAAATGGTACATAGCACGAAAAGGAAGCAGACTAGAGCTATGAGTGGAAGTTGGGTTTTCCTCTTGTTCCATCTCTTAATCATTATAGAGAGAGAGATAGACATACGGGTCGGGGTGGGGTATTTTTTTTATTAATAAAGTAAATAGTAAATTCAAATAAAAAGAAAAAAAAAATTAAAAATGACATGTTAGTTTTTAACTTGATCCAGGACTGATTTGCAGTGTTTCATAAACTTTAGGAACCACCAATGTGAATTTCTAATAGTTTGTCATAAAAAGCAACATTTACTCTCTTTCTCTCTCTCTTTCAATATATATATATATATATATATATATATATATATATATATATATATATATATATATATATATATATATAAAATCAGGATCGGGTGAGGACTCTTTTTAAAGTGAGGATTTGCGAGAACACCTTAAAAAAAAATACAAAAAAATACAAATCATAAAATCGAGAATAATACTATATCATTATCAAAAAGAAATTTGAAAATTTTTTTTGGATCATTGAAAAACGCAATGATGCAATTGTTCTGTTTTTTATTTTGGATCATCATTTCATTCTAAAAAAATAATGATCAAAAAGTTTTTTTTTTGAATCTTTTTTTCTCCGATATAGTACCATGATCCATATTATCATTCATATTTGTTTTGTATTTTTTTCAATTTTTAAGGTGTCCTCGCGAGTCCTCACCCAAAAAAGAATACTCACCGGATCCGGACCCCATATATATATATATATATATATATATATATATATATATATATATATATATATATATATATATGTGTGTGTGTGTGTGTGTGTGTGTGTGTGTGTGTGTGTGTGTGTGTGTGTGTGTGTGTGTGTGTGTGTGTGAATCAGAATGTTTGAAACACAAGAATGAATGATAATTATTGAAAATGTGTTATAATAACAATAATTCTATGACAATATGTTTGTTTAGTATACGGGTACGCAAAAATACCGATTGTATCGTGCCGGTATCGGTTTTGTACCCTATACTTCGGTTCGGTACAAGGTACTTATTTTTGGGCTATTTCGGTTTCGGTATCGTTACCTGTTCGTTCTGGTAGCTGTACATTTCCCACTTCTATGTTTAAATTAAACTATTTTCCCGAATGGGTACCGGTACCGAACTGGTATCGGTACCGATATCGATATCGTACACTATAATTTGGTACTCGGTACCCACTTTTATGTTATTTCGGGATCGGTACTTTCGGTACCGGTATCGGTTAGGTCCTGGTCCGATAATATATATATATATATATATATATATATATATATATATATATATATATATATATATATATATATATATATATATATATATATATATATATATATATATAGTATCAAATGTGGAACACAAATATTTTGTGATCGTGTGAGACAATATCAGTCATTAGATGAAAAGAATGAATGATTAAGATGATGATGGCATGATCGTAATTAATTGAATAAAAATTAATTATTTTAATTAAATAAAATCTATAAGGGTAAATTAGTCAAATTTACTCATGACAAATTTTAGAATGTGCAGATATTTAGGGATTAAAATTTAATTAGTTATCTTGCATGATCGTACTTTCCATTTTTATAATTGTTACCTATTTGTATCATTTTTTTATTTACAACCAGATTTAATTCTTTAACAATGTATTTGTTCGTATTCTTACAGAATTTAGGTTAAAAAACTTGGATAGAAATTAAAAACGCAGGTATTACTCATATTACGAAGAATACATGTCATCATTGAATCATTTATAAAAAACACGATTTCATTCTAAAAGAATATTGGGACCACTTATAATATAAACAAGAACATATACAATATTTTTGAAAAATATTGTCAACATTCAATACTAAACAATAATATATACAATATTCTTGAAAAATATATAGAAATTCAATATCAAGTATAAAAACATAAATGACAATGTACACATTCTATGAGAATGAATCATAAACTATTGTATCACCACATTCATTTCGAAAGAATATTGCTTATTTTGTTAGCTCATTCTTCCAATTCTGCTAAATTCTGAAAGAATATACTCATGTCCTAATACATTCTAAAAGAATTTGTTGATGATAGTTGGCACTGTGCATTCACCATCTTCCTCATCATCCCAATCTTCTGGCTGAAATTTTAACAAATTTTCCTCAAAAACAAACAAATCCCAAAATGGTTCAAAACCTCAAAATATTTCAAAAAGAACATAAAAAAGAATTAACAAATCCCAAAATGATTAAAAAGAACAGAGAAATCAACACAAGATTTAACCTTTGATCCCCACTTCAAATCCACCAAAGTTTACATTTAAATTCGAATTTAGTGAAACCCATTAAAGATCCCTGTCCAATATAGTGAACTAATATGAAGTCAAAGTAAGAACAAATCAACAAGTAACAAAAGCCAAACAAATGAAAATGTTCGATTTGGTTACAGGCTTTAACCGGCCCATGAAGCAATTGCATTTCAAATTAAGCCACTGGTAAACCACATTTAAGATCGGCATCCAATTTATGAACTCAAAAGCAAAAAAACGCATAAAGTCAAAGTAGAAACAAATCAACACGTAACAAAAAGTCAAACATATCAAAAATTTGAAATTTACGTACCTTAGGCACTGTGGAAACCATAGAATCCCATGGGGTATTAAAAGACGACAAAGAAAACTATTTCAAAACAACACCCACATCAAAATAAATCAAAACCAAACTGGGGTGGAGGGTGCCGCCGTTCTAGGTTTAGAAGAGAAGAACGAGAAGAGGAGTGGAGGGTGTAGCCGGTTTTAAGGTTGAAGAAGAAGATGCCAATTTTAAGGTCTCTGGACTAACACCGCCGCACCACCTTCACACACCGAATCTACGGTGGCGATAGGGCAGAATCTAGCTGCCAAGGTTTGCCATTGCTAATAGTGATGTCGAGACAGAAGAAGGAGACGGGATCAGGAAAAAGAAGAGAGAAAGTAGAAACCGGAAAGAGTTTTACCACAGATTCGCTGCACACAACTCCAACCAAAGTTTCTGGTCACTACCACTACCACATACACACCACCCGACTGTTGCTTCCGCCGCTGCCTTGCTGCTCTCATGAATTCGTTCTCCCCCTCTCTCGGTATTAGAACGGCTGATCAAATGTGGGTGGCGGTAAATAGAAGAGAGATAGGTGCTGATGGACTCATTATTTTCGTCCCACTCCTAGAGGTCTCTAAGACTTGGCGTTTTCTCTTTTCTCTTAGCATAATCTATAATTTCTCTCTAGGGTTTTATAGTGAGCTTTCTTAATTAACCAATTAACCTAATAATTTGAGCTTATTGGGTGTGAACCGTTAGAGTTATTCTCTTTTGGGTACTACCTTCCTTAGAATGGATTCAATCCACATCAAGGGTTCTTCAAGAATATTGGTTTTGCTAAAAGGTTGGTAATTTTAATCCCTCTTGTTGTTGTAATTTATCATTAAGTAGTATCCTTGTAGGTTTTAGTAATTGTTACTTGCCTTAGATTAATTTTGTATGTTTCCGCTGCCATGGTTAGTGAATCTAGGGTATATAAAACCTAACATAAAGGACTCATTTGATCTTGGTGTTTCATTGGAATCGATTCTGTGAGTAGCAATGTTTGTTTCCCCTTGGTTGTCGTCTGCTTGGTCTTCGAGTTCATTGGTGAGATGGTTATTCTAAGAGTGGGCAAAGTACATTGTTATTTATTTGTTGGTTCTTATTCTTCCAAAGGGCAGTTTAGTCTTTGTGTCGTATTCGTGATTCCCAAATTGGGATTTGAGATGCTAGAATCTGTAGGGTCTTATGCAAATCTATGAACTAAAAACCCTAAGTTCACATGCAACCTATAAGGATCTATGTTTTCTTCTAATTGAACATATTACTAATTCCTAAAGGCCAAATAAAATTAACTAGAATAAATGAAACAGAAAAAACTAACCTTTAGGTTTTCTTGGAAGCTGAGCAGCACAAGTGTCCTGCCTCAAATGAGATCACACTCCGGGAGCAGGAGGGGAGAACGAAATTCCAGAGAGATTAGGGTAATAACGGCACAGGTTTCTAGGCTCTGGGGCTCCCTATTTATAGCCTCCAGCAGATAAACCTTTAGAGATAAGCCTTTTTGAATTCAAATTAAGATAAGCCTTTATCTTAAGAATTCAAACCTAATTATCTCCTATATATTAAAATCGAAAATATATATTTCCATATATATATTTTGCTGATTTATTTACCTGCTATAATTGTCACTTACTCAACTATTGAATAATTACAATTCTAGTCCATGCACTTTCAATTAATTAAATTAATCACCAAATTAATTCCAATTAGTTCCAGATTAATTTCTAATTAATTAATGCAGTTTCTAATTAATATATTATCACTTTAATATATTAATAAACAATTTATTTAATTTCTATTGATTTATTAATCACATAATAAATCAATCTTTCTCTCTACTGAACTTTCTACCAAACCTCCTGCTATGAGGGCAACCTAAATGGACTATGCTACTATTAATTAGATATATACTAATTATTAGTCATGGCTTAGACACCTAATCCAACAATCTCCCACTTGGATAAGTCTATGATTATAATTACTAATTTAACCTCTAATTAATCAGCAAACTGTAGCTTCCTAGAAACTGCTACCGAACTCTGACCCAGTCAGTTCTGTTCATAGATAAG
Organism: Cichorium intybus; assembly: GCA_023525715.1. Taxonomy (NCBI): domain Eukaryota; kingdom Viridiplantae; phylum Streptophyta; class Magnoliopsida; order Asterales; family Asteraceae; genus Cichorium; species Cichorium intybus. The sequence continues at coordinate 28,497,923 of CM042015.1, forward strand.
TGATCATATGATCCTCCGTTCAACAAGATATTTTCAGACACGAGACATGGATTGAGATCAATCTCTGTCCGATACTCTGTTTCCTGATTTCTGATTCTGCTTATGACTTTAGAACTTCTAATTGAACACATCAATGTAGTCCAGGCTGGCCAGCACTTTAGTCAACTTCAAAATCATGGAGAGGCCTACAGATATCTGTTTCCCATCAGGGTCAAGGAACGAATAAGATTCAACTCATATGCTTATATCTTTTACCAGTCAAATCATTCACAACAACACATTTTATAACATCGAGTTACCGATGCGTTTTCGTATTATCAATGAACAACTGCCTTGTAAATTATAATTCATATCTTTCCACTTCAAGATCATAAGATATTATCGTCTCAACATTGCTTGTGATATAATCCATGAAGCAATCTATTGAGCGTGGGTTTATCCAATACTCAAATCTCTATTTCTAAGTACTCATCAATGTTGTAGCAATCCTATTGCTATGTCTAACTCCTTAGAGAGTGTACAAACCAATTCATGACAGTCTTGATTCAATACTTACTTCCCAAAGTATGAGTGATTGTGGACCTTTTCTGAATAATTAAATTATTCGGGAAGTAAAACATGTGAAAGTGAAACATAAAGATCTGACTGGCAGCTACTCCTGCTTATTACCAAGTCTCCACAGGGTAATCACCAAGTCGGACCTTGTCATAAACTATTATCGATTTCAAGATTTCTTTTAAACTTTCAATTCTAATTTTAAAGCTATGTCTTTATGAACCTTACACTCTTTCTATGTATCCAAAGTATCTTATACTTATACACTTTATTGTAGATGATCCAATCGGATGTTCATCCGATGACATCTCAATATGTTATCCTGTCAATTTCTCTCCTAACTCCATTCTGGTAATGTGTACTGTGACTTCCTATGGTTTTGGGGTCTTTAGTCTACTTGACAGCACCCTAGGACTATTTCGAGGTGTTATGATGTGCCGGTGAACCACACGTGCTCCATCAGAATACCAACAAGATTCTTTAACCATCAAGTCCTTTAATATCTTGTCCTGATGTTAATAATTACCAATTTGAAAAATCTTTCAAACTAACACTATCACCCCAATCATTTCCTAATGAATTTTCACTTGAGTTCAAAACATCCATTTAGTATTCCCAGCCAGACAATGTCCTGAATCCAACTCACTATGCTATAAGCATCAAGTCATTAGGACATGTTCATGACATTATGATCGATCCAAGAAACTTGTGGAACCCGATCCAATCTTATTCCAAACCCTTTCGGAATCCAAAGATTATTTATAATCCTTGTGTCATGTTTTCCGAAAAACTATTTCCTTTCGGAGACTCTTCTTATGCATCTTGAATCTTATCAAGATCATGCTTACAATGGCTAGGTCTATGCTGGTGATTTTATCTATCTAATAGATTACTGTGAATTATGTGATTATGTTGCACCTTATTAATTTCTTTCATGCCAAGTCATCACACTTTGCAATGATAAGAAAACCCTTTCCTGCATCTTGAATCTCATCAAGATCATCTTGGCAGAGTCTGGATCTATCTCATAGATGTTTACAACCACCTGAGTATGCCGTATTTCTATTAAGGCTTTCATAGCGATCCGTCTCTTAACACCAAGCCATTACACTTTGTAATGAAAAGAGACGTTGTTGAAATTAAAATGACTGATCACCACAAATAAAGGTTTGCACCGTTTATTGTGTGACAAATATATATATATATATATATATATATATATATATATATATATATATATATATATATATATATATTAAAGATAAATGCGGAATAAATAATAAGAGTTGTAGAATAAAAATATATAATCTGATCGCAACAAATAAAGGTTTGCACCGTTTACTGTGTGAAAGATATATAAATAATATAAATTGCAGTAATTAAATGACTTAAACCAATAAATAATATAAATGACTTAAAGCGATAAATAATATAAATGACTATAATTAAAAGACATAAAACGATAAATAATGTAAATGACTATAATTATATAAATATATATATATATCAAGTAGGTTCGTCAATAGATTGACTGAACAGGGTTACAACAGGACTATGGAACGACTGGTCTATCAAGTAGGTTCGTCAAATAAATTGACTGAACTGGCTTAGGGTTGGACTGGATTTCTAATAGACTGTGTCTCTATTTGTTCTTGTTTGATGATCTTGGTGATCTTGGTTTTCTTGTTTGATGATCTTGGTGTTCTTGGTGTTCTTGGTGTTTTTCTTGGTGTTCTTGGTGTTTTTCTTGGTGTTCTTGGTGTTTTTCTTGGCGTTCTTGGTGTTTTTGGAGAGTGTTTGGAAGGTTGGAAATAAGATGGTGGAAGTTGGAGAGGATTTGGTGAATTTTTGGTGGTAAAAATGAAATAAATGGTGTTGAAATGGTTTATATATGAATTTTAAAGGGTTTTGGGTTGTTTTTGAAGGTTTTCGGAAGTTCAGGGACCAAAACTGTAATTTTTGGCTGAAAATCTCGCGGTTCTGTCGGAGGTCGGATCCGGGTCGGACGGCCGGGTCGAGGCGCGGGTTGGATGTGAGTATAAACGGTAGCGGGTCTGGACGGCGGGTTTGGATCCGGATGATCCGGCTTGGAGGCGGACCGGATCAGGAGCTGGGCTGGATCGCGAAGCTGGGCCGATGCGGAAGTGGGCCGGCGACGGAGTGGGCTTGTGCTGTTGCTGCTGGCCTGTTCCGATTTTTAATTAAATAAATTGATTTTAAATGTTTTAAAATTCAAAATAAATTCAAATAAATTAGGAAAAATCATTTTTAATTTATAAAATTAATTAAGTCTAATAAAATAAATTATTTAGAAAATATATTTCCAAAAATTCATTTTAAATAGATTTAATTTAATTTTCTTTTGAATTTTTCTTTGTTTTGGCTTTAAAACTCATTTTCTTTTATTTTCTCGTTTTTAATCTTGAATCCACACAACCTGAAATGAACTCATAATATTTGTTAGATAATAAAAAACAATTCGTCTTATTTCAATGATGGTCACATACAAAAACATTTTTCAACAATTTCCCCCTATGTGATCATTGATGAAATAAGGACAAATATAATCACATTAACAGTTTTAACATTGAAGATTTGGGATAAAAGTTTTGTCAATGATAAGATATATATAAAACCATTGTAATCATTTTGAAAGTTTGCAACTTGGTTTTACATATCTTATGTTTTGAAAAAGATTTTGAAGAATGTTTGTTTCCGAATCAAAGTCTCGGGTTCGGTTATCAAAGGGTAGCCATATATGTATCTAAATAAATTTCTTAAGATTTTATAGCATTATTGATGACGACAAGTGGTCTAACAGGTCGATTCAGATGAACGCTCATAGATATATCTAATATTTCACTTGGGTGTTTGGTTGTTCTGGCAGCAGAACAAGTTAATGATCACTAAAAATGAGTGATATCTCTCTCTGACGACTCACACTCATATTGGAGGTATTCATCTATGCTTTTCCTGTAAAGTCACTTAGTCTCATTATTAGATAATCAATCACATAAGACTGGTTTCGGCATTACTCAACGGGTTTCTTCATTCATGCCATTGATGTTCACTCTCTCTCCGTCGGGAAATACATGTAGAGGGGTTTAGCAATTTTCATAGTGCAGTTTGCAACTAAGAATCTTCAATGATGAAGGCTACAGTATCCTGGGAAATCCATTATTGTTGCAGCTTCTTCTTTGATGGTATTCTGTTTGTTGATCAATATCGATTTATTGTAAAAAGATATTTTGTTTTATCATTAAGAATTTGCTACAATTGAGAATTTTGTGTTTTTGTTTTTGTAAGAGTATCTGTCTTGAGTGATTGAGATGTTTGCTTTTCTGAAAAATGGTTAAAAACAAATTGCGGGATTTGATGATGTTTGTTTTGAAATAACCATTTGGTTGAAAGTTTGTTTAACTTGGTATTTCTTCGATGAGTGATTTGACTTTCTTGTTGACTCGTCTTTGAGGATTAGATGTTGATAGATCTTTGTTTCGCCTTTGATTTTCTTGTAAGGATATGTCGCTGTTTGAAGTCTTTCTATTTTAGTCTGTCTTCATTTTTGGTTGGCTTTTAACTAGGTAGGGATAGGTGGCATAAAAGACAATTTGTCTGGTATGTAAGAAATGAAAGTATCGTCCTTGGTCATTTTGATATCTAAGCAAAAATGAGACTGTGACAAGGTATAATCGGGTATACCTTAAAAGCAATAGTGACACACCTAAGCTCACAAGAAATGAATTCCACAGTGATTTAGATCGACGAGGCACAAATTCTCACATGGGTTTTTGTTTTCATCTGAACCTCCTAACCTTATGTCCCTTGATTATTTAAAAGCGTCAATAATGAAATAAAATCGAAGGAAATAAAGTTATATACATTATGAAAAGTAGGAGATTTGAACCTTTACTCCAATTGAGAATCAATATGACTTAAAATCTTCATCGAGCATAAGCATCTGAAAATTAAGTCAAAAGACGATTAATCACAAGGTTCTATAAAAGCTTATTATGACAAGTCTTTTATTGTTTTTTTTTTTGAAAATTTGTTTTTCTGAATGTTTTTGGAAATTTTGGTTATTTGAATGTTTTTGGAAATTTTGGTTATATAGGAAAGATATGAAAATTATAAAAATTTAAAATCTTTTTGTCTTTTGAAGTTTTTTTTTTAATTTTTTTATTTGTTTTTATTTTTGAAATAAAGTAAACGCACGTTTGTACAAATAAAAAGTAATAGTTTAAGGATGGATGATATCTGGATTTAACATTCCTAGACGGCCTAGGAAGTATAGAAACTTTGTTTCATCGAGAGCCTTAGTGAAGACATCGGCAATTTGATCTTCGGTGTTTATGAAGTGTAATTCGATATGACCCTTTTGAATGTTGTCTTTAATGAAGTGATATCGAATATCGATGTGCTTTGTCATGGAATGGTGAACGGGATTGTGAGAAATGGCTATTGCACTGGTTGAGTCACAAAATATAGGAATTTGTGAAACTCTGAAGTCATAGTCACACAGTTGAGTTTGCATCCATATGACTTGTGAACAATAGCTGGCAGCAGCGACGTATTCAACTTCTGCTGTTGATGTGGATACACAACTCTATTTATTTGAAGACCAACTCACTAGTCGACCTCCTAGGAATTGACAGCTACCAGATGTACTTTTCCTATCTAGCTTGCATCCTCCATAGTCTGAGTCGGTGAAAGCGTTCAGCTGAAAATCGGATTTAGCTGGGTACCAAAGGCCAAGTTTGGGAGTGCCTTTTAGGTATTTGAAGATGCGTTTCACAGCAATGACATGGGATTCCATTGGATTTGCTTGGTATCTGGCACAGACACAAGTAGAAAACATAATGTCAGGTCTACTGGCAGTGAGGTATAATAGTGATCCGATCATTCCACGATATCTTTTCTGGTCAACGGGTTTGCCATTTAAGTCTGCATCGATTTTGTATCCAAAAGCCATTGGGGTTTTTGCAGTATTGGATTTGTCCATTGAAAATCGAGTGAGTAGGTTTTTGACATAATTCTCTTGGTTGATGAATATGCCATTATTGGACTGTTTGATTTGAAGTCCGAGAAAAGTAGTCATCTCCCCAATCATGCTCATTTCAAATTTGCTCTTCATTAGATCTGCAAACTTAACACTCAAAGATTCATCAGTAGAACCGAAAATAATGTCATCAACATATATTTGTACGATTAAGAGATGTTTATTATAGATTTTTCGAAAGAGGGTTTGATCGATTGAACCTCTTTTAAAACCTGATTCTTTGAGAAATGTTGACAAGGTGGCATACCAAGCACGGGGTGCTTGTTTTAAGCCATAGACAGCTTTCTGCAATTTGAAGCTGTGATGAGTAAAGTTGGGATCTTCAAAGCCTGGTGGTTGTTGGATATAAACATCTCGATCTAACTCTCCATGTAGGAATGCACATTTAACGTCCATTTGAAAAACTTTAAAGTTCTTATGTGCAGCATATGCGAGAAAGATGCAGATAGCTTCTATTCTGGCGACTGGAGCATATGTTTCATCGTAGTCTATTCCTTCTTGTTGTGAATAGCCTTTGACTATGAGACGTGCCTTGTTTCGACACACGACTCCTTGATCGTCAGTCTTGTTTCTGAATACCCATCTTGAACCTATGATAGTAACATCGGGTGGTGTAGGAACAAGATTCCATACGTCATTTCTTTCGAATTCAGCTAGCTCTTCTTGCATAGATTTTACCCAGTCTGGGTCTTTGAGAGCAGTATGTATGGTTTTGGGTTCAGTCATGGATAGGAAGGCTCCAAATAAGCAATCATTGGCAGTTGCGGCTCTAGTTTGGATGCCTGAATTGGGATCTCCGATGATTTGGTCAGTGTGATGGTTTCTGGTCCATTTTATTAAACGATTTTCTTCCGTTGTAATAATAGGATTTTCAGTATCCCATTGTTCTTCTCCAGTAGTTTCTTCTTGGAAGAGGTTTGAAGGTTCCCCCATAAATGTTGCATCGGGATTGTTTTGGATATTTGGGGATGGAGTGGTAAAATCTGGGGTGGTTAAATTTGGAGTGGTTAAAGGAGGATTTGATGTTTGTTCTAATGAGGAAGTATGTGTTTGTGGTTCCCCCTCAACTTGATCTGCAACATTTCTTTTCTTTGTGGAGTTCCTTCAGTGGTTGTTCCTGTAGGATCAATTTGAGTAGTTAGAATTTCAGAATTATAAGCAGTTTTAGGTTGTTCAAAAAGTAAATCAATATCAACTTCAATGTCTATGTTAGGAGATGGTGTTTGTGGAATTGGATTTTGAAAAATATTATCTATCATTTGTGAACCAAAATCTTCACGATCCAATTTTCTGACATAAAATTCATCGAAGTGGACATCGGTACTTTCTTCGATTACTCTTGTACGTTTGTTCAGTACTCGATAAGCAGCTGAAGAAAATGAGTAACCTAGGAAAATTCCTTCGTCCGACCTTGATTCAAATTTTGAAAGGTGGTCTTTATTATTATTTATGAAGCATCGACAACCAAAAATATGAAAAAATTTGATATTTGGTTTTCGGTTGTTAATGACTTCATATGGTGTTTTATGAAGATTTTTGTGAATTAAGGAGCGATTTTGTGTGTAGCAAGCTGTGGCAATTGCTTCTGCCCAGAAGTATTGTGGCAGATCAGCAAAGATGAGCATTGATCTTGCAGCTTCGCACAGAGTTCGGTTCCTTCTTTCAACAACACCGTTTTGTTGAGGAGTGTAAGGGGCTAAGAAGTTGTGTTCGATGCCTTTGTTTTTGAGAAATGAGTCTAGAGTTATGTTTTTGAACTCTAAACCATTATCACTTCGGATTCTTCGAACTGGTCGTTTGAGCTTTAGTTCGATCTGTTTTGTAAAGTTGATCATCCTTCTGGTGCTTCTGATTTTAGTCTTAAGAAAAAGACCCATGTAAATCGAGTGAAGCCATCAACTATGACAAGGACATACTTCTTCCCTTGTATTGTTTGGATTTTGGCGAGGCCACAGAGGTCTATGTGCAGCAATTCTAGTGGTTCGGATACACTGGATTCTGTAATGCTTTTGTGAGAGGATTTGGAAAGTTTTCCCTTTTCACAAGCGGCACAAAGAGTTTCATTGTCTAGCTTCAGAAGTGACAATCCTCGAACTAGATCATCGCCGATCAATTTGTTGATGTACCCGAAATTTAGATGGGAAAGGCGGCGGTGCCATAACCAACTAATATCTGCTGGGGCTTTGGATAGCAGACAAATATCGGGTTTACCATAAATAAGATCCATGTCTAGTGGATACATATTTCCGGCACGGTGTGAATCAACAATGATTTCTTTGGAGTTGGCGTCCATGATCAAGCTTCTTTGTTTGGTAAATAGGACATCAAGATCGTTATCGCAGAGTTGAGAAACACTGATGAGGTTGTGTTTCAGGTCATCAACATAAGCAACTTTCTTTATGGTGAAGTTACCATTAGTTATGTTTCCATAACCTTTGATTTTCGCCGTCATGTTGTTGCCAAAGGTAACGTATTGATTGGTTTGGGTGGGTCTGAAGTCACGAAGGTAGTTTCTGTTTCCTGTCATATGCTTGGAGCAGCCACTATCAATGTACCATGTATCATCCTTGGGTTCTCCAGCATTAGATCCCTGCAATTAGACAGAAATTTTAGGTACCGAAATCTGAATGGGTCCTGGTTTGTTAGCTTTTGCTATTTTGGGTTTGTTGTTCAATGACTTTGGTTTATTGGGATAGAATGGTTGAGGTTTTATTTGATTTATCAAGTTTTCCCAAAATGATATTTGTTTTTGAAAACCAGTGGGTTGATAAAATCTGTGATTTGGTGATGAATATCCTAGATGTGAAGATGTGTTTGAAAAGTGTTTTTCATGTGTAGGATGAGACGGGCGGTTTTGAAAAGCTTTTTGATTATGATTGTTTAGAACTTTCTGATTTGAATGTATTGAAAGTTATTTGAACAGTTAAAGGTGATATTAAGAAAGCGGTTTTCATAATGTTTTTGAAAATGTTTTGGTTTGGAAACTTGTTTTTAAGGTATGACGTTAGGTTGAAGAGGTTTCTTTTGTTTGTTTTCAAAAACTTTTGGTTTGTTAAGTGGGTTTTTGATTGCTTCATTGGTATTTTTGATTTGTTGATGTGAAGAACTAGCAGAGTTTGATTTGGAAACATTGAAATCAGTATCATCTGGGCTACAGTTGATAACTGTTTCGTCATCTGAATCTTCCTCATTAACAGATGTGAAAAGATCTGGTAGAGTTGATTCAGAGTTTTCACAAATTATCATGTTTTCTTGACTTTCTAGTTCTTTTTCAAAGGTTTCTCTACCAATTCCTGGTCTGTAACTCGTATCAAATTTTCCAGTACCCAAGGTGTTTGCTTTGGTGAATATATCATCACTGAGTTTTCTGGCAATTTTGATAGATTCCACATTCTGTATCAATCTTTTGTTTTCAGATTCAGGAAAAGTGATTTGGTTTAAAGAATCAGTCAGTTTTTCATTTAAGATTTTGTGTTTTTCAGTTGACTCTTGAAAGTTTTGTGTCAACTGAATGATTTCCATTTCTAAAACTTCTTTTGTTTAAGAAGAAATGACTGATTGATTTTTTAATTCCAATTCCCTTTTCTGAATTAGAGATTGATTTAATTGTTCAAAGACATGATTGTAATCTTCTGATTTTCTTTCAACGTCTCTTTCCAATTTGGTCCTTGTTCTAGTTAATTCTGCAAATTTGAGTTGTAGGGTTTGTAACTCACATTTGAAGATTTCAGAATTAACCACTATGTCATGGTATTTCTTGAGATCAGCTTCTAAACTTTTCTAAATTTTGGATATATGGGACTCAAAAATTATTTTAGAAAAACCGAGTTCAGAGATCATAGACCATACCTGTTCTATGACATTTGGAGCTCTTGAAGTTGTACCAACTACGAAGCAGAAGTTGGATTGTGTCGGTTCATTGTCGGCTTCGTCTTCAGAGGTTGGCCAGTATTCCACATTTGGTTCGTGGATTGCCATCAAAGCTCTTTGGTTTTCTTGGTTTTCCTTTTTCTTTAACTCATCGGCTTTTTGAGCGTAGTATGCCGAGTCTTTGATTTTTGTCTTGTTTTTGGCTCGGCACTCTCTTGCGTAGTGATTAGTTCCTTTGCAATTGTGACAGATAATCACTTCTTCATCACTTTCTTCCTTTTGACTTTTGATTGGAAGTCGTTCCGGTGCTTGAGTTTGGATTTGTTGGGAAGATTGGGAGGAGTTTTGTTGGAATCCAATATTTTGGTTGTTTGAAAAACCATTATTTTGATTATTGTATCCTTGATTTTGGAATCCCCGGTTTTGGTTTTGAAGACCGTTGTTTTGGTTATTGTTTTGATGATTTGAGTTGGGATTGTTTTGAAATCCCTGGTTTGAGTTATTTTGGAAAGAGGGTCTTTGCGAATTTTGTCCAAAATGAGGTTTTGGTTGAAAACCTTGGTTGTTTTGACCAAATTGTGGTCTTGGTTGAAATCCAGAATTATTTTGTCCAATTTGTGGTCGGTTTTGAAAATTTGGTTTAAAATTCGATTCACCGTAATTTGGAATAAATCTTTGGAGATGTGTATTTGCAACCAAAGCACACAATTGTTGGTAGTCTGCTTCATCATTTAAATCAGTTTGATCAAAAGAATTGTTCAAAAATGATTGATTTTGAAAATATGTTTGATTAAAATGATTGGGGTTTTGTTCATGAAAAAGTGTTTGGTTTTGGTTTGATGTGGAAACGAGAGCAAGTGGTCCTCCAAAAGCTGTAGAGGTTGGTGGGTCAATCGAGGATTCATACGATTGAAGTTCTCCGTACAAATTGTATAGAGTTTCCGTATGAATGGCAGGATTTCCCTGAATGATGAGTTTAACCATCTTCCAGCTTTCGTAAAGATTGTTTAGAAATTTGAGATTGATCTCGTGCTGTGTCTTTTTGATGCCCAAGTTATTCAATTTTACCATGATAAAATTGAACCTATCATGTGCATCATGGATGGTTTCTGATGAAAGCATCTTGAAATTATCGAATTCATTTAAAACATATGTTCTTTTATTTCCAATAATTCTTTGATTTCCACAAAAACGGTTTTTTAAGTTTTCCCAAATTTGATTCGCAGTCAACAGTATTATGCCATCCATATGACTTAAAATACTGTGGGGAATTTCGGACACAAGCTCCTTTTTGGCTTGGAGATTCAACCTTTTCTCGGTTTCAACACGAGTTGCTTGAGTTGTAGCAAGGGTAGACAAATCCTCTGAAGCAATATATGTTCCTTCTACACATTTCCAAACATTTTCACTTATGGAGTTAAGATGAAGATTCATACGGCCAACCCACGAATTATACTCTTCGGGAATAAGTATGGGTGCCCGTGAACCAGATCCTAAACTGTTAGCAATAGAAACTGAATTCATGTTGGAGTAATTAACAGAAGACATGTTTTTAAGATTTTTAATTTTAATTTAAAAAGAAGGATTTTTTAACAAGTGATATTAAAATGAAATATTCAAATAAACGCTTATGGAAGGTTTATATAAACGCTAACCAAAAGTATTTGGTGAAAATTTCAAAGTAAATCACACGAGCTCTGATACCAATTGTTGAAATTAAAATGACTGATCACCACAAATAAAGGTTTGCACCGTTTATTGTATATATATATATATATATATATATATATATATATATATATATATATATATATATATATATATATATATATATATATATATATATATATATATTAAAGATAAATGCGGAATAAATAATAAGAGTTGCAGAATAAAAATATATAATCTGATCGCCACAAATAAAGGTTTGCACCGTTTACTGTGTGAAAGATATATAAATAATATAAATTGCAGTAATTAAATGACTTAAAGCGATAAATAATATAAATGACTATAATTAAAAGACATAAAACGATAAATAATGTAAATTACTATAATTATATAAATATATATATATATATATATATATATATATGTATATATATATATATATATATATATATATATATATATATATATATATATATATATATATATATATATATATCAAGTAGGTTCGTCAATAGATTGACTGAACTGGGTTACAACAGGACTATGGAACGACTGGTCTATCAAGTAGGTTCGTCAAATAAATTAACTGAACTGGCTTTGGGTTGGACTGGATTTCTAATAGACTGTGTCTCTATTTGTTCTTGTTTGATGATCTTGGTGATCTTGGTTTTCTTGTTTGATGATCTTGGTGTTCTTGGTGTTGATCTTGGTGTTCTTGGTGTTTTTCTTGGTGTTCTTGGTGTTTTTCTTGGTGTTCTTGGTGTTTTTCTTGGTGTTCTTGGTGTTTTTGGAGAGTGTTTGGAAGGTTGGAAATAAGATGGTGGAAGTTGGAGAGGATTTGGTGAATTTTTGGTGGTAAAAATGAAATAAATGGTGTTGAAATGGTTTATATATGAATTTTAAAGGGTTTTGGGTTGTTTTTGAAGGTTTTCGGAAGTTCAGGGACCAAAACTGTAATTTTTGGCTGAAAATCTCGCGGTTCTGTCGGAGGTCGGATCCGGGTCGGACGGCCGGGTCGAGGCGCGGGTTGGATGTGAGTATAAACGGTAGCGGGTCTGGGCGGCGGGTTTGGATCCGGATGATCCGGCTTGGAGGCGGACCGGATCAGGAGCTGGGCTGGATCGCGAAGCTGGGCCGATGCGGAAGTGGGCCGGCGACGGAGTGGGCTTGTGCTGTTGCTGCTGGCCTGTTCCGATTTTTAATTAAATAAATTGATTTTAAAGGTTTTAAAATTCAAAATAAATTCAAATAAATTAGGAAAAATCATTTTTAATTTATAAAATTAATTAAGTCTAATAAAATAAATTATTTAGAAAATATATTTCCAAAAATTCATTTTAAATAGATTTAATTTAATTTTCTTTTGAATTTTTCTTTGTTTTGGCTTTAAAACTCATTTTCTTTTATTTTCTCGTTTTTAATCTTGAATCCACGCAACCTGAAATGAACTGATAATATTTGTTAGATAATAAAAAACAGTTCGTCTTATTTCAATGATGGTCACATACAAAAACATTTTTCAACAGACGTTTCCTAGAAACAGTATGTATCCCACATATGAAGATGGTAGACAACAGCGACACTCCCACTGGCTTTGATATGGTTATTAACTATTCACAAAATCCAGGACCTTTGGCACATTTTGAGAATCTGAAGTCCAAACCTTTCTGACATAGTTACTGGAATCTTTCAGCCTATTCACAAAATCCAAACTTTTGGCATATTTTTTAGAATATGGATATCCTTTCTTGCGAGGTGCCCGTGGGGTAAATCCCGGAGTCATGTACCCACTATGTTTGCATGCTCTTTGTGAGTCCTTATTTGTGTGCCGGTAATCCACACGTGCTCCACCAACGTCTCACAATGTGCCACGCAGTATCCTTTCGGATTTTATCTTCTATTGAGAGTGCTTCTTTCGGAATCAATTGCTTGACTCCGAGTATTGTCTTACTCAACCAGATATTCTGTAAGTACATTTCTATCCATGTCGCTTTCTTTTGATGATTCAATTACTCCCACTGGTTTTTAGACCTGGTGTAAAATCAATCAAATTGTTACATAGACTGTGACTCGCCTTAAGTTTCTCTTATTTGGCAACAACCGGGCTCACCAATGCTTCCAAGTAGTTGGACTGCTAATCCGTATCAACTTTAGTGTTTTACCAGTAATTGGTATGTCACCCAGATCACAACACTTTATGACGGTGACCAATACTACTGGTTAAGAGAAGAGTATGTCAGGTTTAGCAATAATCTGATTCCTGCTCAAAGCCTAGTGATGACTAAAAGTTCTTTCAAGTGGCTAATCCTGAACTCATTCATGATTATTCTTACTCCCACTATTTTCTTAGAATATGAGTTCTTTCCAAAAGAAATCTTCTTTCACAGTTACAGTCGGGATAGTCAATGATACGACACTGCCGATCAGGTACAGGCTAGTCATGAGGTTCGGATGAACACAACATGGCCCTGGACTTTCTATGTGCAAGTGGATGATCCCAACTTTACATATCAGACAGTAGGGCTGAGCGAAAACCGAACCGAAAACCGAAACCGCGCCGAAAACCGTATTTACCGCAACCGCAAAACCGCAAAACCGCAAAAAACCGCAAAAAACCGAAACCGCAAAAACCGCAACCGCAAAACATGGTGCGGTGCGGTTTTAGAATGAAAAACCGCGCAAATTTACCGAAACCGCACCGCAAAATTTATTATATATTTAAATTTTATATATATAATTATAAGTGTTATAAAATCGTATATATATATATATATATATAATCATAAGTGTTATAAAATTTTATATTTTAGCAGCTAATATAAAAGGGTTATAAAAAATGTCTCATTTTCTGACCTAAACCTAATCCAAGAAATTTGTCTCTCCTTCCCATTTTTGTAGCCGCCACCAGCAATTCAATTCCCGTATCCTTCCCATTTTCTTGCGGCTTGTGGTTTCTCAGAGAATTCGCTAAATCGCCCTATCTTCACACTCGACCACCATGGATGATTGGATGCGACGGAGGCTTCGCTAAATCCTTCTCCTTCACCACCTCAAACCCAACGTGCAGAACTCATCCTCGAAGGCTCAGTCGTGCAGAACTCATCCTCGAAGGCTCGAACTCACTCGAAGGCTGTCTTCCAGATCAAGGCCTCAGAAGACGCATCATCTCCTCCCGATGCTAATGAATTGTTCAATGACTTGAAGGAAAAGGTGAAGAAACAGAAATATGCTCGATTATTCTCCTAACTCTTATCAATTTGTCTTTCTGATATAATATCTTGTTACAGTGGGATGCACTTGAAAACAACTCAACAGTTATAGCCTATGGAGGAGGAGCAGTTGTTGCAATTTGGATATCTTCAATCCGTGTTGGTGCTGTCAACTCAGTGCCATTGGTATGCATTGTATATCATGTTGGTATTGTGTTGTTGAATTCTTGGTTTGACTTGGTTCATCTCTTCCGGCTTTGAAGTTTTGACTTGGTTCATCTCCTCCGGCATTTTGTGAAGTTTTGACTCGCTCACAGGTAATTTCCGACACATCTTTCTAATACGATACATCTTTACAGGGGCAAGTTTTGTGAAGCATTTTGACTTGGTTCATCTCTTCCGGCTGTCTCCCCCTTCTCGCTCACTGTAATTTATCAATCTTTTGTTTCTTATTCTATTATTGGACATATAATTCTGTTTTTATCAATCTTGGAATTGTGGGTGATCAGCCAAAGTTCTAATTACTTCATATTACTAGTTTGTAGTTTGAATGCTTTTAGTATTTGCGGTTTAAAACCGAAACCGCACCGCTACAAACCGCAACCGCAAAATAAACCGCAAAAACCGTACCGCAAAAAAACCGCAACATATGGTTTTACACAAATAAAAACCGCACCTAGCGGTACGAGTTGCGGTTTTATGCTAAAACCGCACCACACCGCACCACGCTCACCCCTATCAGACAGTGTCTGTATAACCTACTTAGTCTAGGATGTGGTCGGAATATGGTTTATATGGACTGACTGGTATAGTATTCAAATTATTGGAAACTAATTGGCAATGTATCTCATACATCAAGGATCGAACTGTTTCGACCAATGCTCCATTATCTTCCGTAAGACACATTATAACTATTAATGTTCTTGGAAAAGAATGAATTGTGAAACATTTTATGTTAGTTTATGTTATTGCTCAGGTTCTGTGGAACTTGTACTTCCTTTGAAGTCCTTGAACTGTTCAAGGTTTCAATTCAATCACTTATCTCGATAAGCGAAGTCATATTCGTCATAGCGAATGATGAATATCGTGAAGTACAAACAATTGTGTTCTATATCAAGATTCGAGCAATACACAGCAACAGGTGTGTTCGTTGCTCTTAATCTCAATGTCTTTTACATATCTATGTAAACTTATGACTTTGTTAACTTTGTTCAAGGCTTGCAATCTTTAGTTGACTCTAAGTCAACTAATTCCAAAATCCTATCCTCTGGATCTTTGGGTGATTCATTTCTTGCCACATGTGCTTTATAAAGAACTTAATCATCATTTGACTCTAAGTCAGATGATTCCAAAGTCCTGTCCAACTGGACCTTTGGTTGATTCATTTCTTGACACATTAAGAACTCAATTCATCAAGTGACTTTAAGTCAAATGATTCCAAAGTCCTGTCCAACTGGACCTTTGGTTGACTTTATTCTTACAACATTTGTATTAACAATCATAAATGACACAATTCTTGAATCCAAACACTTTGGATGCAGCAACATTCAAGTTATTACTAATCATACATTCAACACATTCATATAACATTTCAAGGACAATTTCAGACAACAGGTGTTAAAAGAAAATTGACAATTTTATTAAAAAAACAAAAAAATCTTGAACAATGTAATATATGATAGGCAATGTCAAAACGCATCTAAAGGCTAATAACAATATTTTAATATCTATCTAAACTTCAAAACTGCACAAGCTGGGGATCCAATCCAAATGTACTCCTATGAGCCAGAGTCCCGTGCCTTTTTGATTCCCTGCATACAAACCAAAATGTGACTATCACATTATGTATCAAGAAATCTTGGAACAAGAGTTTTGAGGTTTTTAGATATACCTGAGCTTTCAAAAAATTTGGAGCGTCTTCCAATCTTTCCTTGACTGTATCCGATTTAGTGGATTCCTAGTTTGAGACATGTCCAGAAGATCTGGACCGTTTTTTTTACGTCTCTTCACTGGACTTAATCCAAAAATAGCTGAGCCATTGGAGCTATGCCTGTCTAAGAGTGACTCGTATAAAGTCAATAGTGGACGCATTTCCATTAAAGTCTTTTTCTGGTCTTCCTTTCTATACGTCTGAATGAACAGATCGTACTCACTAGTCAGCAAAACGAGTAGAATGTTAACACTTATCTCTTGACTCATGGAATAACCAAGTTTGTACAATTCGCCTATGTACGCTTCAATCTGAAGAACATGCGAATTGATGCTCCCTCTTTTAGCTTACACTCTGCAAGTCTTTTGAAGATCCTAGCTCGTTCCTCTTCAACTGGTTTTTGGAACCTTTCCTCAACCAGTTGCATTAACTCATATGGCCCCAAGGATTCAAAATCCTTACGGAACTCGGGGTCAATGGTTAATAGCATGAGGTCACGAATATTTTCAGATTCATCAACTAAGATGTTATGCTTATCATAAGAACCTTTTATGATGACTTGTTACGGTGGGACCGGGATCGGATACTCGGTGAAATGTAGCTTGCCAGCAATGCCGAGAACCAGTCTCCAATTGCGAAGCCATTCCTTACAGTTGAGGCCAGTCAGCCTTTCCATATTTGGCAGGATATTCTGATGCTTTCAGAAATGGGTGAAGGAGGAGAAGGAGGAGAATTGATACTTGAAATCTATAAAAGAAACAGAATTTATTAGTTTAATTGATCCTTTTAAATAATTACCCAATATGTTATTTGATAAGGCTAGGATCCAAAATACCCCAACTATGGTGTGAAGAGGGATGCCGTAATCACAACATAGGGATGAGATTTTGAACCGAAGACCCGGACCGGACCGGGAACCGAACCGGAACCGGAACCGAATAGGAACCGGAACCGTGTATTCGATTCGGTTCTCGGTTCTCCATTTCTCATAAAATCGGTTCTCGGTTCTTCGGTTCTCGGTCCGGTTCGGGCCGGGTCCGGAACCGAACACATTTCTTACCTTGTATAACCGAACCGGAACCGGAACCGGACCGGAACCGAACCGGTAGGAACCGGAACCCGGGTATTCGGTCCGGTTCCTGGTTCTTCGTTTCCTATAAAATCGGTTCTCGGTTTTTCGGTTCTCAGTCCGGTTCGGTCCGGGTCCGGACCGATTCTCATCCCTATGTTGGTCATTAAGGTAGATAAACACTTATCAGTTTCATCTAATGAAAATCCTAGATCTGTTGAGATTCATTGAACTTTTCAATGGCATGTTTAATCTCAGATGTGCTCCACTGTTTGTGACTGGGATGCCGAGGATCACAAACTGGATGTGAATAACCATGCAAATTAGCTTGATACTCTTGGGTTAATTATCATCCCTAATTGATGTGCCGGTAAACCACACATGCTCCATCAACAATGATAACACCCGGGAAACCCATTGCAACTCTTTATGAACCCCTATTGGTGTGCCGGTAAACCACACACGCTCCACCAATGTTTCATAAAGTGCAATGTGCAATTTCATGGATTAGCACCAATTCACATTTTTCCTAAAGTAACTAGATTTGGGTTTTATTAAGCTGTTCCAATACTTTGAATAAATCATTATACTTTTAATGAGATTAAGTTGGTCCTATCAAACCCGTTCGGCTAACGAACCTCCACTGATCAGGCCAGCGGTGGGTGAGAGTGGACACCTATTTTACCGTCATTTTATATGCAGTCTCCTTATACCCACTTTA